>CALSCE010010855.1:6081545-6178259 GCA_943593645.1 Bovichtus variegatus | reverse complement strand
TGGGAACCAGCCCTATTTAAACACTGACAACATTTTTTTGTCAACAGATGGTTACACATGGCACAACATGTCCAATTTTCAAATATAAACAGCAGTCTGAACAGGCTCTAAAAATAACACTCTCACACACTGATAAACAGATAGAATTTCAGTTGAAAATGTGGGGCCACAGCAGAGTGTCCGCACCCCCACACTCATGAGTAAGGTGGGAGTGTGTGTACTGGTATGACTGTGTTTGCAATTACACTTGATGATCAGGCTGGAAATACAAGTAATTGAGAATGCAAATTAGATTTTGGGTGCTCCAATCTGGGAGGTGAAGTGGTTCAAAGTGTTTCTTCCCCTTCATTAAGTAGAACTCATTGTTTTTAATTACACTTTGGTTTGCCATGCTGCTCCACTTTCTCTGTTATTTTTACTGATGAAAAATTAGCATCTGTGGGCAAGGAAGAAGCCTCGCTGCGCTTCTGAGAGGGAAGCGGCAGACTTATCTAGAAGAAGAACTCTGGCAAACAAACTCCACATACTCACACACATGCACACAGACAGACAGAACAAACTCACACTGTCACTCCTCTTTGTCTCTCTTGTCTTCAAACATGCATGCAATCACATACACATATTATTTACCATTATTTAACGCTCACAACACGCATGTACTCACACACAGACACATAACGGTACAAGCACACATATAGTGCACTACACACTAGGAAAAGGCAAATGCATCAGCTATCTGTGGTAGGTTGCATCAACGGCCAACTGCCTGTTTCACCAAAATAAGTGCCTTTATTATCCTGCCTCATTAGCTTCCAAGGCATCAATCATGAAACAAATAATTAATTTAAAAGCATAATTTGTGCATAGTTGCAAGGGAACCAGCAATTTGAGGTTTCATTCACTGATACTCCTTCACTAGACTGAGTCCTTGGTACAGTATGTGTTTCATATAAGGGTTTTTAGTCAAGCTGTAATGTATAGATGCAGCATGCGATGCTGCAGAAGGAGCTCACATGGCAGCATGCACCACGCCTGTTTTGTCCTGATGCTATTAAGCTTCATTACAAAAGTCTTAGATGAGACAGATGGAGCATCTCTGACCTCTATGTTCTTGAAACTAAACTCATGATGATGAATACAGGGAAGGACAATAATGTGGCAGTCAACTGAAGCAAAATGTGTTCCGTCAGTGCCCATGTTGTCAGCTTTGAGCAATGAGTCACAATGCACAAGGGTAAATGACCAAAGAAAAAGAGACACTTCATTCTATTTGAGATCGTTCGAAAGAAAGAGTTACTTTTTAAAAATGCAGCCAGCAAGCCGGCACACAGCACAGACTGACAACTAGAATGTTTGATTTCTACCTTACCTTCATAGGACACCTTGAATCCCAGGGAGCCACTGGTGTCGTCTGTTTTGAAGTTGAGCCACATCTGGTGACTGGTGCTAACCACAAGGTCTGGAGTGGTGGTACCAGACAGGCTACAAAAAGAGACAAAGAGGACAACAAAATGGTTGTGAACATACTGTAGGTCTGTGCTACGTATAGTGTGAATGCAAGGTGTGTCAATTGCAAAACCTGGATCAGTTGTTTAAATTATTATAAGCAGTGTGTTCACTTACTGCAGTGAATTTGGTGTTACTTTAATAGCCAAAGGCACCGTTTCCTCTGCATCATTAAAAACTTTAATGCAAGCAGAAAAAAAAAAAACAACACCTGAAGATATATATTAAACTATCTGACTTTCCTCATCAAAGAAAAGTGCTCTAAAACTGTTGCAGGCAATTCCAGTCTGAGAAGCCTTAAAAAAAAAAAAAAAAAAAAAACTTTAATTCAAAACAGTTGGGGACAAGAAAGTAGAAAATGAAGGCAAGATCAGTCAATGCTACAGAAGTAATTTAATCCTATTTGAATAGTAATTCCCCCAACTCTAATTAGGAAGTGTATAGCTGTGGAGTAAGTGATTAAGGGCTCTAATTTTAGTGATGGCACACAGAGAAAGGTTTCTGTGAACTTGTCTATGCATATGTGGAGGGAAAGATGCAGTATGCACCAAAATGCACCAGGTTATTGGGATTTACCCTTGCATTCCCCTCTTCGTATACCGTCTGCATTACTAAAACTAAAATCTTAGCAACCCGTTGTTCAGACAATATTTTGATTCAATTACCAATAGAATTCCATTAACACTGATTCTTCTAAACAGGTTCGAAGGTGTGGACAATTGTAATCGAACATACAACCTAACAAATCTGGTGTTACGATTTACCTGCAAGCTAATCCCTGTATGAAACATTATACTTGTTGGTGGCCTGTTTGAGGTAGTCTATCTGCTCATGACAATTATGTTCTTCCCACACAAGGACATCATTTCCCCATGGGAAAAACGTTGTGGCAGACTCACACCTAATTGTTCAAAACATTGTTCTCTTACATTATCAAACTGTCAGTGCTCAGGGTCTTTCAAGTGAAAAGAAGGGATATGATTGGCTGTGACTCGGAAACTATTAACCGCCACGTTTATTGTTGTGCTTCTACATGCCTCTGACCTTAAAAGGAACACAAAATAATTCCCTACACCCAGCACACACTTGCCAGCGCCACTGATTTACAAAAATATAGTCTTAAATAAACTGCGCTGATAGCTGCAGTATATATTCTCTAGTGCTGAATTGTTTTGTTTTTGTGCAAGAGCGCATCCTATCTCATTGAGAATCACTCCACTTTCACATCATAAAGAGGTCCATAAGGGCGGAGGGAGTCCTTAATTAAACAGATTAGTTCCTTTTCAGTGTTTGTGTGACGTGCAAGTATGCGCACAAAAATATTAAAGTGAAGAAGATCTTCCCCTCTCAACAAACTCCTCCTCCACAAATCCCTCCCTCATTTATCTCCCATCTCCTCCCAGTTCCCACCCGGGCGAGGCAGTCTCGCATAAAAATTGATCTATAAAAACTTTATTAAGGTGGTAAATTTCAGCGCAATTAATAACATCCTGTAAATTGTTAGGGAGCATCTGCTAGCGAAAACTGCACTGGAGGCATCAATATGCAGGTTGCAATGCTGCAGCACATGGCTGTGATCTTGTTTTTAACATTGAAAAGAGTGATGATTGACAATGTGATGCAGCATCTATTTTTCATGCAGTACTGCATCAGGTGGTGATGAAATGAAAGAGAAACAGTACAACAAAGAGAAAAGGACTGGAGGGTAAAAGGAAGAGAGAGGGGAACTCTGCACACTGCAGGGAATGCAGGAGGAGAAAAGGCAAGTGGGCCAAAAAGAAGAAAGGTGAAGAGTGAAGAGAAAGCAAAAGAGAGAATATGATTACATGAAACATGACGATTGGTACAAAGTAAAAGCCAGAAGATGTTAGAGAACAGAGGGAAAATTGAAGGCAAAAAGATAGAGGTCGAAGGAGTCACTCACACATGGAAGATGGTCTTCTGGTCTCCCACCACCTCGCCGTCTCCTACCGTCAGGGTGTCATAGCCTCGCTCCAGGTCAAAATCCTCAAAGGTCAGCTTGATCACCTAGACAACAGCAGGGACAACTGTAAACGACAGATGCTTGAATGCTCCTGACACCAGGTGCAGAGGAGAGACCCCTTCCCATCTGTGAACTTTGACCCCTCTGTCCATCCATCTATACTCTATCAATCTCTTTTGAATATTTGTCTGGCACAATCCCATTAAACCACATGTACCAGCTGTGCATGCTGCATGTCAAACCTATATCCCTTTATTGCTATCAATGCATTTATTTTCCTATAAATATTAACATACCTTCATAAATGTCCATTCATCTGAATCCAATCCCCAGCTCTTATATGCTGTTTGTGTAAATGATCAGTTAGGTATGCCCACAGAGTTTTGTCCTTGTATATGCGACTGTGTATGCGTATTTTGCTACATATGACTTCCTATCTGGGGATTACGAAGTCTCTCCTACTAATCAGATATCTAATTGCCTGCCAGATGTCTATATGACCCCTACTCTTGCTCGTCAAATCAGCAAGTTGCACATGACTTTGTGGCCTATTTACCCAGACTTACAATAACTTTAAGCATCAGTAGATGTGGCAGGGGATTTGAGGTTGTCCACAAGGTGAATATATACATCATAAATGTGGCACAAAAGTTTCAAAAGGTTTAAGTATTGGATTTTAACAGTGAGGAAAAAGCAGGCCTGTTTATTTCATCTCATTTCTATGCTGCAGGTGGTAGCGTGGGAGAGAAGGTGGAACAAGGTAGGGAAATCAATAAGTGTGCCCTAGCTAAAGGAAGCAAGGGGGCAACTCTAATAAAGACAGACAGACAAATAAGATTTGATTTTGATAGTTGATAAATAAAGACGACAAAGCAGGGTAATGTGGGACACTAAAATATAAATAAATAAAAAGCAGAACAAGGACCGTCTTTGTCTCCTATTTTAAATTGGCTGCCACTGATTTCCTCCAAATTTTTAATGTTTTCAGAGAGCTGAGAGAGCCAGACCTAACGAAAAAGCTTATATAAATGCAAATTGCATTCTGTCCTATGTTAAACCCATTGCCTAATGAAAATTGCCAAAGTGAAGAGAAGAGATGGATGGTGAGTTGGCAAAATAGGTCAGATCACTAGATAAATAGAGTTTCATACCACAAAACTCATCTCCTATCTGCCAGTCAACAGGTGAGACAGAAGGTGAGGGAGGAATAAACAAGGGAGGAACAAAGCAGAGCAACCATACTTTATATTGCTTGCCGTCTTTGACGTCATGTCTGACATTTTGGTTGTTTCAGAACAGGGACCCCTGTGTCCCCGACACTGACAGATAAACATTTAAAAGATTGCCAATGAAAAACAGCTGCATTCAGTACCTTCAGGACATTATGAAGAAGCAACACTTTACAAGAACCCACATTAGTCATGATGTCACGAGGCTGCATTTAGGTCTAGAAGAGCTGGGTCACGTCCTACCCAGCTCGCTTTGCAGTTCCGCCTCAGTCTCCTGCCTGACCTAACGTCTCCTCTGGCTGGGCCTTTGCGGACGGGCAGGAATAGAAGCCCATTACATCTCTAAACAGAAAGAACAGCCTCGCTCCATCTTCATCTAGACCAGACAACAGAGCGGGAGACAGCCCAAAGTACTATTGTCTGTTTCAGCAAGCTGCCTGCCGAGTATACCCAGGGGAGTCTATGTGGGTGTATATGCATGCAAGCAAAGCATGGGGTTTGGTAGGTGTGCATTGTATCTGATTATCCCCTCTGCCTTGCCTCTCACCTTGCATAGCCTCTCCTCAACATAGTGCAATAAGAGAACAGATTTGTAAAACCAGTTTGTTTGAGTTCAGAGAAGGATATTTGGCAGGAAAGCAGCTGGGTGGCCTTGAACACAACTCCAAAGTCAATGGTCTGAACAGAGTGGCTATGACACTTTCATGATATCCTCTGAGCATGCTCTCAAAACCCCTCTATTACTCTACCGTCAGTTTTTACTCTTTTCTCCTCTCCCTCACCACAGGTGGTTCTAACAACTCACTTTGTCTTCTGTTGGCTCAGATCCAGTGTTTTTATTTTCCTTATGTCTCATACTTTCTATGAGAGAGCTTCTGTCGCATGGTGTGTTCAACAGCACCCAAAAGTGTCCGGTAGCAATTATCAAAAGTATAAAATGAGTCATGTGTGTCAGAAAGGAGCTTCCTCTGGAGGTTCCCTTTGCAAACACACCAGTCAGTTTGCTGGCAGCTAAACACACCACTTAACACACCACTGGAAACAGGCAATTACAGGAGCAAAGTAGCATTGCACTGTTGCTTAAATCCCATGTTTAAGGACTTACCTTAGATGAGTCTGTGGTTGTGATGAGCCAAGTGCAGTTAGCATTGTTGTCATACTGGACCGGGTAGTTTGGGGATGTGATGACACCACTGGGTCCTCTCAACTGACCTCCACACATGGGTGCTACAAGGGAAGACACAGAAAGAGACAGAAATGTTTGCTGGATGACGTTCTCATTTATAAACCACAGAAAGACGTAGCATGCATTAAACTCTCTCTTTGATTGCATGTTGAATTCCCATCTCTTCATACTGATCGACTGTTAGTCATCCCTCAACCACCTCAGTCTCCACCTGTTAAGGTTTCTTATTACTCTTATTATATTTTGTGCCTTGTGCATTATGTGAAGTTTTCTGTATTCTGTTAAAAAAAAAAAACCCTGTCGGGGGATTCAGAACTCTCTGCTCTATCTTCACCAAGCGACATGGATAGCATCCTAAAGAACATCCTAATGAGGAGAACTGCCAAATACAATTCTGTGACAATTCACAATGCATTTGTTTTACTTCAAGTCCCTTCAGAGTTCCTGACTGAATGTAAGCAAGCATCACCTTTGAAAGTTGAAGCTGTTTGGCAAGTGCTTGGTGATAATGATCATTTGTCCTTTTCTTAACCCATCATCAAATTATATACCAAAAGAGCAATCTAAACTAAATCAACTGCTGTGCATCCTCCAAGTGCTTGACTTGCCAATTTAGTGTGGCAGCGTGAACAATTGACTGATAAAAGATTAAACCAAACCCAAAAATCACACAGTTTTCCCACAGGTCTAAAACATACTGGGGAGTAAACAAGGTCAGCTAATTTATTATAAAAATAAAACAAAGAATATGACATCAGACTGTCTTTATGATCCTCTGCCATTGTTAAAATGTTTCAAAATAAATTTGGGCAGCCATTAATATAGTTGGGCAGGGTACTGCCCAAGTATACCTTATGTATGGGAGACATGATAGTGTTTGTGGGAGGGAAAAACATATACCAAAAAAAAAAAAAAAACACACTTGATATGTCATTGAAAAGAGTAGGTGAGCAGTTAGCAAACCAAGCTTTAAAGGACAGTGTGACTTTTTTATCAAGGCCTGAGGGCATCTGCATGGCAAAACTGTTAAACACCCCTTCAAATTAAAGCAGAATTTCTAATGAGTACTTTCAGGGAAGTGAGTGAGTGTGTATGTGTGTACATATGTGGGGGACAACCTGAAAATATTTGAAAAGGGCCTGAACCAGCTACCCAAATTTTTAATGAGTTACGTCTAAGAGAGGTCCTTTGGGTGTTCCAAGCCCCATTCAGTGGTTCCATGTTCCAGCCCTCTCCCACCAAATCACCCCTATTAAAATGTAAAAAGAACTTTGGCGAAGTTAAGGGGAGAATAAAGTAATTAATTTGAGATGTGCTGACAGTGAGGGTGACCTTAATGAAAATAATACAGCAGAGAGGAAGTCCACTGAAGCCATCATAACCACTCCAATTTTTTTTTTTTTTGAAATCTCGGGGATCATCGTGCCTGATGCCTGAACATTGTGTTTGGAGATAGACATGAGTGCAGCAGGCCATCTAGACATTAAAGTCCATGACGGAAAAGAATTGCAGGATCTAGGTGTGACCAGAAAGAAAGTATGAACGTAAATTGTGAATTTCATGTCGTGGGGAATGAATTTGCAGCCTAAGAGGAAGATTTTTCCTTTGCTAATGATAGTGCTGTACAATTTAATGATGACTAATGCTAATTTAGGATACAGAGATTCAATTATTCCTGCATGATATATAATCTTCATTGAGAAAGAACAAAGGCGCAGTATCAAAGGTTAAAAGAGGATGATGGAATGAGATATTCTTTAAGGGCAATTTCACTGACATTATTGTGGATGATATGTCAATCTAGAATGTTTCTTTCCATAAAGCGGAAGAAACACTTAATGTGATCCTGTGGCCTGCACTTAAAACCACAAAAGTGTCAGTACAAGGCCTTCCTCCCTGTGTTTGGTGTCACAAAATACCCAAACTATTTTCTGAGGTGCAGGTGACTGACAGTATATAAGATAAGCAGAAGCACTATCAATCACCCCGCCCATATAATCCTTCTGAGATAATGCCCCGCTCTACTTGATTGTGTAATTTAATTTTGGTACAATTGGATCAGTCCAAGACAAAAGAAGAAAATGGGGGGTACCTGCGGAACGGTGGATTTTTGAGAATGCATTAACTGAAGTGGAGTAACGACGATGGCCTATATGTGACGTTAAAGGGGATGCTGCAGGTGATTAGATTAGACAAATCCGTCAGAGATTAGGGTGTTCAAAAGCCCTAATGGGGAAACTGGTACAAAAATGGCTGACAAAGATCTGCTGGGGACAAAGGTAAATATATGTATGTATATTTGCAAGAAAAGCACAAATAGTACAACAATACTTACCCTTACCTCAAAGACAATTTCCTTTGAGCTGTTCTTATATTGTGATTTATCCACATTTTATTTCTCAGAACGGTTGCAGAATTGTTTGGCTTAATTACTTCAAATGTTTTGGAGTCATCACTCAGCATTTTGTAATTACGAGGCCTTTTTGTGGCCACTTTTGGAGCAGCGGAAAGAAGTGGTGAAGACAACATTGACGTGTCATCATCATTTAAGTTGATATGGCGAACTTGTTCCAGCAGTTACGCAGCAACATTATCATTAATTTGGAGCTTTTTCCACATGGTTAATTTAGGTCCAATATTCACTCTCTGAGCTCTGATTTTGGTCTCTACCAACTCCTGAAGAAAATATCTGTCTCTTTAGCTGCTGAAAGCTCTTTACTGGCTAGTCGCTAACTGTGTCTGTCTGCCGTTTGATGTTCAGCTGGTAGTGCACACTGTGTCTTTAGAACATTTACCTACATTTGACTATTTTTCTCTGCCCGAGTGTTTTCAAATTAATACTCGCAATCGGAAATCTGTTGAACTGAAACCAAAAGAATCCCTACCAGAAGACAATGCCTTAAAACACTTTGATATGCACTTTGTAGTCTGCTAAAATGTAATATTACAGCCAGTTTGCTGAATGCATCTTATTAACTGGAGTTTTTGGCTATATGATTTTTACGTCTAAGCTCCAAGAAAACACTAACACCATGGTAAAGGAAAATATTAAAATGTCCTGTTCCATTGAATACACTTCACAAGTCAGATACCAATCAATTAAACCAATTATACTTCACAAAAAAAGTCAAAAATGAAATCTACTCTGATTAATTCTGTTCGCTGAGGCTGAAAACTGAAACTGAGGCGCACATGAGCATCAAGAATACCGTACAGGGAGTCTGACCGCTCTTCCTGCCTGTCACAGCATGGTCAGAAGTGAGGAAGACATGACTGATGGCCAGCACTATGCCAGCATGGTTAAACAGCAGGAAGCAAAAGAACGCAGACCAAAGGTGAAAGTCACATCAGTCACAACAAAATGGTTAATTATAAAAGGAGAAAAGAAGAAAATGGACTGGGCATCTCCACAACATGACAGCACACCCACAAGCAAACACATCAACATCATGGCATGAAAATATAAATGGCGGTCACATTTAGACTTCCACCATTATACATAGATGAACAAGCCACACAGCACTCCTTACCTCTGCATATGGGCCGATCGTCACTCCAGCCTACGTAGCTGTCTGTAACTCTGAGACAACTGATGCTCTTTGAGCCCTGCAGTTCATAACCCTCGTCGCAGGAGAAATGCACCGTGGCTCCTCGCCTGCAGTTAGATTGCATACAGAGAAAACACCTCAGCATCACTAACCTTTCTTGTAAAAGAAACACCTTTTACCAGTGCACATAAGGTGAGAGTACCAAGGAAAAATGTTGTTGGTAAGAAGAAGAAAAAAAACATGTTTTTTTTTTTTAGACTTCCCGGGTGTGATTTCCAAAAGTGCTGCATTGTGGGAGGCGGATGTTACCCATTTGTCTGTGTTACATCTGACCACTGATAGAGACAATAGCTCTGACAGGAATGAAACTCCATAATCCCGCCGGCAATATCACCATCCCACAGAGGCAGCCTATTAGTGTGCGGTGGCTCAAATTGTAGGGTATCTGTTTTAGTGTACACTTTTCTCTATCGGGTTTGGTTGCAGTGGCTTTATGGGGCATGACATTGGGTAATGTGCTGTACGCTAGAGCACATTTCAAGATGCAGTCCCTGATTTGTAATAGCACCCAATATTTTCCTCCTAGCTCACTGTTGATTCAATCTCAACTGTGAACAAAGCTAAGATCGTCAAAGCTGAAGTGGGAGATCATTTTGGAATTCAGTTGGGACAAGATTTTAAAAAAGCACAATGTCAATACTGTAGTATTTGACATTTGTTTTGTGTGTAGCATAATGCACTAAGCTACAACTCCATTTTGTTGTGAAAACCTGAGTTGTATAATGACAATAAATAATCCCTGAATTCATTGACTAATGAAAGTTGTCCCATTATTACGACAGTATATTTGAAAACTATTAAAAAGCGACTACTTCCAAGAGACATTGGAAGTGGAACTAATTAAAACTCTGATATAATTTAATTTAAAAAAAAAGAGAACTGAACTGAAAACAAAATAGGCTACTTCATTAAATAAAGAAGCAAATCTTAACAGCACACTGTCAGAGAGCACTCTCATACCACTTGTTAATTAGGCCTTAGCGATTAAATTAGAAAATCTTGAAGCTACCTATTTGAATAATTGTGGAAAAATACATAAAAACTAAAAAATTTGACTCCTTAATGCAATATCAACAATAAAGAACAGAAAGAAATTACCGCCCAATAGGGTCATCATTAGTCTCAAAGGAGAGAAAGGTCTTAGAAACAAAAATATATCCTATATCATTCACATCGTGTCCATCAACCTGTTCTTATTCAATAATCTGTCATCTATTCAGTTACAATTGACACTTACTTATTGGCTTCTTAAATCATTCTTCAATCATGCTATTACCTGAAGTCTGTGCCTTTTCTTTTTCCTCGATCCGGAATCCCCGGGTCTGGACACATGTTGTGTCCCTGCGCTACACCCATCTGAGACACTAATGGGAGAAGACAACAAAAGAAAAAAGGAGTAAGAAAGTACAAATTGTTCTACAAAAGAAAGTCTAAACAAAATAGGTTTTCTAGGAACTGTCCATTTTGCTGCATTAAGGAAGATTTCCATACATATAAACATGCCTGTAAGTTTTCACAAGCTGGTTGTAGTACACTTACCTGGCCAGTGTAAAAATGGTCAATAGTGACAGTCCTCTAATCACACCCAGAAATATTGCACTTCTATTGGACACCACTTGTGTTGCCCGTATCTCTCAAGTTTGGCTAGGTGTCTATGCAAAAGTCTTTCCAAGCATGTTTACCATAAGAACATAAAAAACGGATAAAGCCTATTAAGGCTCATTGTTATGAGTTTATTTGTTTTTGTTTCTGCCCTCTGGTGGTCAATACTCACTTTATCATTACAGAACAAATGTAAAAGATAACAATGGTTGATGAGTGGAATTTAAGATGCACGTCACACGAGAAGTGCTTGATATTTACCTTGCACTAGCTTTGTGTAAATCAATTCATTCGGCCTACCCCTTGACAGTTCCTGGTGGTGCTTTGTTTAATCATGTCACTGGGTGCATAACAGTGGAAGCTAAAGTGCCAGAAGGGGTCAAATAAACTTGGCCGACCAGGAGAGCCCATCTGACTGACTGGGAGGGGTCAAAGGTCTGCAGGGCCAAAGCAATGTGACACCTGCTCATTGGCTAGGCTGCCAGTGTGAGGCAAGACAGCAATGAATTTAAAACAAGGCTCACTGGTGTCAGCAGAGGCAATGGGAAAAAAGGGCATAAAAAAGAAAGACTTACGGTTGTATAAACAAAAGAGCAGGACCATGTTGACTAACTCAGCGACTGGCTTTCTCAAATCTTTATAGCCGATATTATAGTCTGTCTTTCTCACACAGATCAATTCATTGACACCATGATTGATGCAAAGATTTTAAGATTAGATGTTAACAAATTCAATGCAAAATCAATATTTGATTATAGCAGCAAATAGTAATGTGGTGGTGTGTGGGGGGTACAGACTGATCATTTGTTAAGGTACAAATGTTAACTTACAAAGATTTCCTTAGTTTTAAAATTTTGCAGTTACAGGGGAGGGGGGGGGGAATCGAAGTAATGACACTTTCACTTGAAAAAGCATTTTCCATAATGTGCCCGTCTTTTGATTGGGGGTCACAGTCATTCAAATTATATAAAATGTAATACCAGAGACAGGGAATTTTAAAGTGGAAGCAGGTAAAGTGAAAATAAAAAGCATTAAAGCAATGCAAATGAAAGGTAGGGAAAGAGGGAAAAGGTGATTTTTCTAAAAGACACACGGATTAAAAGCAAAAGATAAAGTCGGAGGTAGAAGTGGATAAAATGAATTGTAAATGGCCTTGAGGCAGGATTACCATTAATGCACCTCTTTTTTGTTCGACAGGTTGTACTTAAACCCTTTCGACATCCCTCCGTGTCACTCTAGTCAGGTGGCTCATGGCTGTGAAGTTGTTAAAGTTATAGATGTTCAAATAAAGCTGAATGGGATAATGAACTGTGAGCTCAGACAGAGGGTGAGACAGAACAAGGGCAAGGAAGACTGCCATGGTGAAAAGAGCAACCAATGCAATTACTGCTGTCCATTTGCTTTTGGAACGGCATCTCTAGTACAGACTGTGCGTCCTTTGTGTCTGTACATCTTACAGCAGTCAGCATTCACCCTGTTCGACTTTGAACAAGGGTTGAGAGTGGTGAAAAGGGATGCCTGGCATCTTCTTCAATAGAGACAACAGTTGTTCTATTTTCTTTTTTTTTTTTTTTTTTCTTTCTTTTTTTTAAGGCTCATGCAATTCACAGGCATATTCACTGTGTCAAAGTTGCCTTTTCTTGCATGGAGTTCAGTTCCTACTGCAGCTATACCTGCTGCCTATCGTTGAACAAAATGCTTAAGCCCTTAACAGCACTGTTGCCAGGGTTCCAACAGCTTAAGGAAAGTTAGACTTAAGATTTTTTTAATGCCACTCGGAATTAAATTTAAGACCAATTTTAGGCGCAATTTTTTCCGCTATCCAGATCTGCTTAACGTTAATGCTAGAAGCATTCAAAAAAAAAGAAATAGTATTAGAAATTATTTTGAGATTTTACAATGCAACGCCGGAAACAAAACGATTCATAAAATCCTACTTCCAATGTTTCAGCATTTTTAAGACTTTTGAAAGATCGACTTAAGACATTTTATTGAGACGATGAATTCAATGCCTTTTAAGACTTTTTAAGGATCTGTAGGAACCCTGTGCAGACATGTTGCATGACAGCCACTGCAGACAGTCCGCAGTGCGTTTAGAATAAAAGTTGCACTGATGGCAAGTGGACATCTTGTGCCTTTGCACACAAGATGCATAAGGAGAAAATACATTTAAATTAACATGATGGTTGATACAGATGCTTTTCACTTTGCCACACTGCGTCAGCTAAATCCACATCCACACTTGTATATTTAAGTTTTCTTTAAAGTAATCCTTTTAAGGAAGAGGTTGAGTTATTTTCTCCCTCGATAACTCAGGGCACATTGTACTGATTAAGTGTCACTATACTTAAACACTGTTGACAGATATGGTTTGCAACTTACACACTGATATCTTGTGGCGGTTTTCTTTGCTCGGCAACATCTTAACACCTCGGGACTTAAGTTCAGTCATCTTCTTAACTGTAGAGGGAAACAGAACAGAGACATATAAGACAGCAGGAAGTGCAGTAATGACGCCCACACATTTCAGCAGTGCCTAAATGTCTGCTGCAGTTACAGTATATAATACATAATGTTCCATACATCATTGCCCACACCCTCTCCAGATATGTTCACAGCAGATTTGACTTAGCAATTGAGCAGAAACGAAGTCCCGCCAAAACTTGCCAAATAACAAAAAGACAAATTATTCCAATAAAACCCAACTTTTGTACCTTTCAAGAGAATTTAAACATACATGTGTTTATTGTTACTCCATAAAACATGAACATTTAGTATAAATAGAAGAAGAGAGCTCACAATGTAACATTTATTTATGTTGCGGATAGAAAGGCGCAGAGAATAATATTATTCGGTTTATGAGGAGCAAAGGCACTATACAATAAAAAGATGAGGTTAAAATAATTCGAGTTTCATGATAATTGCTGAGAAGAAAAAAAACTATGTCATCATAGCAAAGTAGGAGGCTCACCTAAATGGATACTTAGACACCAATTTCAAAAATACCCTCAGCATTGTCTGTGCACCCCTTCACACTCATCCTATTGAATTACTTTGGCAGCCCCTGCCAATGGAATTTCACTTGTTTTGCATAAATGTGTTTTTATCCTTTGCTCAGTTTCAGCTGCATTGTGATTCAAAGCTAAGCCGAGTCTTGTGTCAAAAAGTCAGTTTATTATGCGTCTGGAAGAAAAATCACAATGCGGAAGCTTTTCAGATTTGTTGCCCCGATTAAAAAAAAAAGGGAAAAGGTATTATCATGCTTCTCGTAAGGGAACTAAGCTATTAAGTGCAGGGTCTCATGGGTTGGAGCTGTTTCCTGTGCCACGTAAATTGAAGAACACTGAAGAAAATAAATAAATAAATAGCGGCAAAGAGGATATTCAACCAACAGTAATTTCATTACTTCGACATGCCGCTGTTGTTGAAGCTGTCATGATGAGAATGGCTGGTGGGAGGTGGGGGATGGGAGAGTGTTTAATCTAATTAAAGTATTAGCCTCCCATTTCTCTCTGATCTTCTAAACATATTTATCTAACAATGAACATGTAAACCCATAGGATCACCGCCTTGTCTTTTCCATATTCTTCATCCCTCTCTCTCTCTTCCTTCTCTCGTCCCATCGTCTCGGAGCGAGATTTCCAGCGGATGGCTAGAGGTGATTTCCTTAGTGATTACCTTTTTTGTGGATGAACTAATCATTTTCTCGTGTGTGTGTGTGTGTGTGTGTGTGTGTGTGCGCGTGTGTCATGTTAATAACGAGTCTTCAAATCTCGATAGCAATCTCAGCTATTCTTCCAAAACGGGGAATGCTGCAGATATGGTTTAAAAACTGGCAATAGAACAATGATGTCATTATACTGAGCTTATTTTTTTTTCTTGGACCTGATAACATATTGATGGTTTCCCTGTTCATTTTGTCCTGACAGTGGTGCAAAATAAAAGGCACTGGGGTCTCACTAAGGTCACAAACACTTAATTTCCTGTGCTCAGCAAATTCCCTTGCAATGGGCCTCTTAGATTGTGAGAGTTCATCCTCTGGGGATTACAAATATGTTTTATTTCAGGGCTGTCAGAGACTAGATTTTTGATAAATCTTGCTTAAGTGGAAACTACATTCAGGTTTTCGCACTAAAGAAAAAAAAGGGGGTTACCTTAAATATTCAGATTTATCCTGAGGGGGACCAGGAATATCTAAATCAGATATCATGAAAGTAAAGCAATTCTTGGCTGCTCCCTCAACCTGGAACACATTATTAATGATCGTTCTTTTAAAATATCAAAACCTCTCTTTATCTTACCTTGGTACTGGGCGCTGAAACCTCTCAACTTGTGGTTGCCATCAGAGGTAAAGTGCAGTCGAAGCCAATTCTTGCTGCTAATTATGGGTGAGGGAAGGTTGGGGCCAGTAAACCTGTAGGCACAGAAATAGAGAAAAGAGAAAACAGATTATCATTTAAGCATGTGTGCGTTTTAACAAGCTTATGTGAGGGTCACAGATTGCAAACTGCAATAATATCCGAGGTTAAAGGTTAGGTATGTACCAGTGCCATCAGGAGCATCAGTCTAAGCACTGGTGGTAGATGGAAAATGGAAAACAATCCATCTGTTTCAGATGATCTCAATGTCACTTTATTTGTGTATCCATTTATTTGTCATTGTGTTTAAATTGTCAAGGTATAGCCTCATGGACAACATAAGCTAGGAGTAGATAATGTAACTAGGTTATATATTATTTCCTGCTGTATGAGTAACTGTAATTGATGCACACATAATTTCTTCCTAAAGTAATTTCTATTTCATCTTTTATTCAATCTATCAACGTCCGTTGTAAGAAGAGAGTGTGCTTGCTTGAGCTTCTGTTTTTTGCCATAAAGCAATTATGTAATCCATCAGATTTCCAATAAAGTCAAACCCAATGGCAGACTATATATTATAGAGGCTAGCAGAACCTGCCAATCATCCCGGTGATTGTCTTGTTTGTTTATGGTAATTATACAAATGTTTCAAAGTTAATGTGGCCTTTACTTAGAGATGTTAAAATGTTACACCTTTAAGATCTATTAAAGGGAGGGTCTGGTACTCAAGGGGAACTGTAATGTTAACGACTCTTAACCAAACTGTGCCCCAATAAAAAAATGGGAACAGGAAAGACCGGCACTGGCATTTGCAGAGAAAAGACACTCCTTTTATTACTTTGAAAAAGCAATCGTGAATTATACTTCACAAACACTTAAAGTGCCTCCTGATCTGTATGCTAATGAGGGCTGCTGCTTACCAGGCACTTCTTCAGTTGTAAAAGCCAAAGTCATTTGGGAACACGTCGTGTTTTATCTTGAGAGACATTAACACAATCTCCCGCACACACTCATGCAGTGTGTGCACACTCAGACACACGTTCACACAAGCATGTGCATTAATTCCAATTGCCCATTTGTAAATTGCATTTCCCCAACTGTGTCCACCTCATCTCCCCAACCTACATACTGTATGTGCTTCACTCTATAGAGTAGATGCATACTGGAATACAGCTCCAACCAGCTCTCATTAACACCACTTGGGAAACAAAGGCACAGGAAGCAAAGTGAAAATGTGATTAAATAATTTAATACAACCGAGAAAGAGACTGGAGAAATGTATGAGACACATTTTGCAAGGTAATAATTCTTCGTTGAATGCCAAAACATGTTTCTTGTATTGATGCCACGTGGATACAAGAATAAAAAACAGGTTTTAGCATACAGCACCAACCAAAAAAGACAGGGATCTACAATGAGGAGATGTGTAGTTTAGTGAGGGTGTTTGTTGGACTTACGTGACTGCATTGTAGAGCTCTCTTAGGATGAATTAAAAACATGTAGGTTTCTAGATGTACACAGCATTTGCTTTTATTTGGATGCAAACAGAGCACTACTTGTTTATAAAGTAAGCTCCTGCTGCAGTGGGGCCTCCAGCTTAACTGTACAGTAGCTCACTTTATTAGTTAAACTGAACACAAGGTCACCCGAAGGATCGGAGGGAGAGACAGAAAGAGTGGAAAAAGGAGTTTTGAAAAGAGTTTTGAGCAGCAGGCAGGACAAACCACAAGGGAGAAATGAGACGATGATTAATTGATGGCAAATCAAAATGTCAGTGATTTGGCTTTTTCAGCCACGCTGCATGCAGAGAGCAGGAAGATGGAGCAGAGTGCAGAAAAGAGAGTATGTCACTGATGAAACTTAAGTGCTTCTCCCGTCTCCAATGGCTGCTTTCAGCATGCAGCAGGTGTGGCAGCCATCCCTTCGCTTGTAAGTCAGTGACGGCAATGACCTCAACCCACATTTAAGAGATTTCTACTGAAGCAAGCTTCACTAATCAAACAGTTAAATGTTCAAGTCATTAAAGGTTGAGATCAGAATCAGAAGCACAGCTGGTGTTGACCCTATGTCCTAAACAGGCGAAGGAGCTCCTGTTAATACATCAGAGGCCTTGATGAAAAGGGTGTTTAGAGTGTGCGTCAAAGGTGTGTTGTATATATGTATATGCCACAAACTCACTGGCTCAAGCTACATTGTCGAACTAAGCTACCCCTGAGAAATATTTTGGGGACAAGTTTGAAAATGTTGTACCAACATTTTTGTTACTGCACTCTCCACCGGCTATGTTGCTGCTAATATTACCTCTCAGTTCATCCTCTATTTGCGCCACACAAACCACTTTTCTCCGTTTTTTAATAATTCCAAAATAACTCACTGTTCAAGAACAAAGTGATTTTAACCTGGGAGAGAACAACCCTACACTGGGCTTTTAAAGCAATACAATTAAAAGGTTTCATGAAATCGCTTTAGGTATTATCAAAGCGGTCTTATCTAACTAACAATAAAGATAAGAAAATCAAACATACTGTATATACCTGCCATCTAATATACCTTTCAAGCAAACATGATTTCCAACAGGAAAGGTTGCATTTTCAATGTTAAATGCTTGTCTATCACTGGACATTCTGCAACTACTGGACATTCCGTAACTACCCCCCCCCCCCAGCCCCTCTCGACTTATAGCTTGGGCCTTTATCCAAAGCATAATGGATAGGAAAACAGAGTAAACCAAGAAAACCATATAAATGTCCCAAATATATTGAATCAAATACACTCTTTGGTCTTTACTGGCATTCTCATGTCTTTTTTATTTATTTATTTATAAACATTGGCATAATTAAGTTATTTATCTGATCAGATTGTTATTTGTTCCCTCACTTTAGTATGGCCGGGAGGCTGCATGCGTAAATGTAAAGCGTTGTTGTACGACACCGACCTTGATTAACAACGGCAAGAGCAAGACTGATAGTGAGTCGCATGCCTCAGGAGATGTTTTATCACTTAAAGATGAAGCATTGAGGGGGATCATACAGTGTCTGGCACACGTGCGTTTGGAGTGGTACTGCTAGGACAGAGAGTGCCAGAATCACCTCTGGCTCCAAGTACATAGCTGGGTCCAGAGACGGCTAAGAATCCTGGGACCTAAATCTCACACAAATAAATTACAGTGTATGATCCCCGAAGCCTACATGCACATACAAAGGCCTCCAAACACCAGCGCCAATGTTTTAATGCAAACAGCCATGTTAGAGTTACTCCCCTTTTCACTTTCGGGATAAATTAAAATGTCCCTTTGAATTAAAGGCCGATTTGAGCTGGTATCAACGTATGGAAACTAAAGATTGTGATAAACTGTGGCAGTAGCAGAGGATAAAGAACTCATGGGTATGCCATTACGGATTAGTCGATTTATAAATACGGGATAAGGGATGAAAAGACCACCATAAATATCATTTTGACCTAGTGTCACCTCTGACTTTTCCAATTTCCCTGTCCGCTCTTTTTTTGTTGTTGTTGCTGAAAACATTAAAGTTTTAGGGTGAAAGTGACCATGGGGAGCAACCGAAAAAGTCCTGAGCTGGCTGATGGAGGTCTCCTGAAGGGTGTTGTGGCCACTTCTATAGATCCTTTTCACCTAACCCTCTCGCTCTCTCGCTCTCTCTCTGTCTGGCTGACCATATTAGATTTTGTGCGGAATTGTCTTGAGAGTACGGTGCTATACCAGTTTCCATTTCCAGGCCCCAAAGCTCTTCAGTGTGAGTCAGACTTTTGATGATTGTCCAAGAAATGTATTTAGGGCAAGGCAAGGTGATAGAGGCAGCCAGTGGTGTTCTTGACTGAGGGGACTGAGCTGTGAACCATTCATTGAGACAGAGTTTTCTGAGAAGCAGCTCGGTTTTAATGTAGCTCTTTTACATTGCATGTGATCGACATTCACAAAAGACCTGAAATGGTTTAATGGTAACACAAACTGTAATGGCAACATCCGAGTCCCGAGTACCTTAAGTCAGATTTGCAAATTCTTGTTGTTTAGACTTGTCTTTTCACTGCAATATTATGATTGAGGGTTTTAAGAAGACGCAAGACCAGTCAAATCCATTTATGTAACACTAGCATGGAGATACTTTCCATACTGATGAGATGTGACTCATTAAATTGTTAATGCCTTTCAGGATTTTGAACAAAGGTCGTCGTCATCATGCAATTCCGCAACCCTTCCCAGTGGAATGGCTCTTTTTTCTCCAATATATTCATCGTTTCATGTCATCTGTTTTCTGTTCTAGGGGCGATGGTGTCAAATTACTCCATGCATAATCAGTGAAGGGCGGAGTTTAGGTGTCAAAGGTGACTAGCTCCACATTAGGATCAAACGCTTAAAATCACCATTGAGCGAATTAATTTATTGTGATGTATCATCGGATGACCATATGTGTTCATGTGGTTGGTTGTAAGTGTGCAGGGGGGACGCAGCACGTCTCCGTTAATAGCAGCTACTTAAGAAGATCTATCAAGAGCTCTGCTCAGTATGCAGGTCCTGGTGCTTACAGCAGACCGGGGGGGTCACAGTGACTTTAAAGCCAAAACTTTCAGCATTTTAATGAGGCTATGTGAATTATAGCACAGGTTAGTCTATCCAGATGTACATGCAGGCACACAAACGCACGCTCCACCACTAGCAAACATTCACAGTTACAAACACGTACGCAGATATCAATAAATTCTCTCTCTCTCTCTCTCTCTCTCTCTCTCTCTCTCTCTGTGTGTGTCATACTCCCTAGCAGACACACAAATACACATATACACACACACACATGCTCTGAGGTAAAACTAATCAGTGTTGAAGACCCTTAAGATCAGAAAGGCAGTATTAAAGCCTGGGTAGTAGAGCTGTAGCTGTGACCTTCAAATGTAACTGAGACCAGACAAACACTGGGGGATTAAATGAACCACCAGAGCCCCCTGCTCCAAACAACATAGACCCCTCAACACTGTTCATTCATTTCTTCAAACAGCAACCACCCAGGCAGTAAAATCTATCAACCCTACACTATAAGTTAAGGCCAAAGTATGAAGAGAGGCCTTCAGGGTAGTTCTGTCTCATGGGTCTGTGCTGGACCAGAGTGAAGCTCTGAGAACAAAAACAAGGCCTTGCAGAGGAGGTTGAAACCTCCTCGGGACAAGCCAGTAAAACTGCAGACCCATCAGAGTCAACATGGCTACACTTTCCTTGGACTCCCTGGTCCAACAGAGCTAAAAAATGTCTCTTCTTCTTCTTCTTCTTCTTCTTCTTCTTCTTCTTCTTCTTCTTCTTCTTCTTCTTCTTCTTCTTCTTCTTCCTCTGTCGGCCCTCATGTATTATTCATGAGGGACCTCTGGCCCCATCAGAGAGCCTTGTTAAATATTCTGAGGGATTCTTTTCTTCCTCTTCCCACAACTCATTTTCCGCCCTCACATAACATATAATATGGACACTGATTGAAAGAAATTTTCTTTTGGGAAGAACAACACACCAGCCTTTATCTTGGCTCCCTTCCCTTATTCCATATTCCTAGCTTGCCATATGACCTTCCCATGATCCTGCCATTCAAAACCACACGTCAAACTCACATTTCCTCTTTTTCAAGAATATGTACTCGTCCAATTTTAATACCTATGCAAAATACAACTAGCCTTATTGGCTACTCTGCCATGCCGTTTCATTTCCTTCACCGAAAGAGAAATGTATAGTAGCCAGCCACACCATACTCAAGATGAAGCAGTGTGAACTTATTTCCCTTATAAATACATGATATTCACATCTAACATGGGACAAGTCTGTGAGGGACATCGGCATAGTTTAGGTCATGGCAGCGGTCTGTCAAATTAACCGTGAGAGCTGTGTGTAGAGAAAGACTGCCAGGTGAGTAAGAATAGGTTAGTTAAGTTAAGTCAGCAACAGTTTCGGATTGTGCTGCTAAATATAACAAAAAATTTAAATATAACATTTATATTGTTGAATTTGATAACTATTATTAAAATCTATGCAAAAGTTAGAATATATCAAAGTAAAGCTCTTATGAGTGACTGATCAACCTCAGACCAAACACTGGTTTGGAGCCATGTGGCCAGTTAAAGGAGGGTTTTCCCCATCTTTTAGTTTTGCTAGCGCTTCAGAGTCTGAATTTCCAGTTATTTTATTTATATTTATTAAACTATACACATAACACAAACGCATGCCTTTCATGAAACCTGGCTTTTGTTTTGCTTTGATTTGGTTATATTCTGTGGGATTGTACACCTTTCATATGGTAAAATAAAACCAAAGCATTTTAAAGGTTGCATTCTCCAAAATAACCTACTCAAATTTAAAAGGGTGACCTAAATAATTTATACACCAAAACTAATCTGGAGTGAAACTATATGAAAAAGTTAATCTGCTTCTTGCACCATGACCTTTCCACCTAAAAGAGTGAAAGCAACTTTCTGAGATATTCCGATAACAGCCAAAAAAGGCATACAGACAAGCAGACAAAACGGGGCAGAAACATAAACTCAAGCAGCTCAATTCATGGAAGTAAAGAATTTAGTGCCACTTGTTCTGCAATTGATTCCAGTGTCAGTGTGATTTATTACTCTTCTTCAAGAAGTCAAACTGGATGTAGGCAAAGTCACAGAGAGCAGAGCAATAGGACTAAACTGCTATTGAATGGACTGTGGAACAATGCTGATGTGGAAACCATACAGAGCCTAATGACTTAGATTATTAAATGTTTGCCTTCAAAAAAATGACCAGCGTGGGCACAAATTACTTGTTTGACTAAGATGAAGCAAAAGACAAATACAGACGTGGTCAAACCGGGGGCTTTTCTCTCCATTTCTCCCTTTCTGTTCCAAGTCATTTAAACCCAGCTCACATGATGCTTGGCCATCATCACAGAGGAAGGTTGGGGAAGACACACACGCACCTTAATAAATAAACATCCAAACCATCAATCACAACACACAAGTGAAAAAAATTATATGTGCACTTCTCAATGTGTGTAATCGTCTGCGGGCGGTATTGGATCTGTGGTTAGCGGGAGAGAAACAAATGAGATTCCAAGGTCACGTTTAAAAGCGGCAGTGATAATTGAGCCCTCCCTGTAGATCTATCAAGCCCAACAATAAACAAATACCAATAATATCCTAGGGCTGATTGTAGGGACATCATCCCTCTCTTCTACAGGAGGCTTGAGGAGATATACGTATAGAAAAAAAGGAGAAAAAAAGGAGAGAAAGAAAGCGACTATCACAGTGTGACAAAGAAAAGAGAGGTAGAGAAGCAGTTAGTGAACACAAAAGTTAAGGGGAATTAGTATTATTTTTAAAAAGAAATCCTTCTCAAGGTTGAAACATACAGTGACTGCATTTCGTATGTGTGATTCGAAAATACCATCAAAGCTCACTGAATGATTCTGACAGCAGCACTTCCAATGTTCAACTCGTGACTTTTCTCCCCCACCTGGAAAGCTTATGTGCTACTACTGTTTAGAAACAAAGTATAGGCTACAATGACTCACAGCAGCACTGTCATTGGCTGCAATACAAGCACTGCAAACTGAAGCGTCGGTAAAAGTGCTTTGACACTCCCTCCAAAAGTAACCAAAATCAACAATACATTTGAACAATGCATGGATTTATCTCATCAACAACAGCTAGCCTGATTGTCCAAAGGTAACAAAATCCACCTGTTCCATCAATTAACCCGACATCTTGTTTGTTTAATACTTAAAAAACAGTGTAAAACGCTGTAGTGCTGGTGGCTTCGTGGCCTGGCAACCACATGGCGATGACAAAACTAACCTTCAGTTTGTTATTTCTATATACCAGATACAAAACCAACATATAACATGATAATTAGTAAGCTTTGGAGGTGCTGGTAGGAAGATTTTGTTACCTTTAGACAGAGCCAGGCTAGATGTTTCCCAGTTTCCAGTCTATGCTAAGCTAAGCTAAGCGGCTGTTTACTGTAACTTTATATTTACCGTGCAGACATGAGTGGTATTGACTTTCTCATCGGACTCTTGGCAAGAAAGCAAATATTGTGTATTACCCAAAATGTTGAACTATTCCTTTAAAACAGATGGGAACATTTTAATACAAGAAATATTCATTTGCAATCTAAGCAAGTGACATTATCCTAGCCTCCAGCTGTTTTCACTTGTAACAATATTAGGAACTGAAGATTCAATATCAGTCAGTTTAAGATTAATATCTACGCTTCGCCGGACAATTTCTCTCACTCTCGCTCTCTCTCCTTCTCCCTATGTCTCGCTCCACCCCCTTGTGGTTTGTGTGTATGAGTGGTTCGTTTTTCAAAGTGAGTCTGAGATGACGCAGTATGCGAGCAGACAGGTGAAACCATGCTAATGATATTGAACCTGGCAACCCTGTCAAATCCCCCAAACACAGCAGGCACATTGTATTCCCTTGATATCAGAGCATCCTGAAATAACTACATTGTTATGCTAGGGGATGAGCATCTATGGGTTTTGCATGCATCTCCGTTTGTATTTATTTGTGAATGTGTGAGATTGCATTTCTATGGACAGTATGCAAAATGCAGCACCTAAGAATCATTTCTTCTTGTGTAATGTTTGTAATTGGACACTATGTAGCCTAGTTTATTATTAATTAATTATTATTTTTTTAATCCAACACTTTAATCATACTTTTGAAATGTGATGGAGGTTTCAATGCTATTGATAAATTGTATGATATAACCTAATTCTGATGATGTATCTCTTTTCTATATACTTACCTTAAATGACTACTGTTGGTTTGAGAAAATGCCAAACATATGCATATTCTTTTTTTTTTAAGGTTCATGTGGTCATTAAATGCATGCATGATTTAATAGAAGCCCATTAGTAACAGCAACTTACTGGCATTCATAAAACTAAATGGGTTATAAACCTAGTATGTTTCTATACAATCTGCTCTCGTGCACTTTTTATAATGAAGGCACTGAATAGTGCGGAGTAAGAATTTTCCCTTTTAAACAATAAGCCCTAAGGCTCCCATGTATTAAAGGGTAGTACAGTACATAAAGGTCGACATAAAGTATAAAGCAAACTAATTAACTACAAGTGGGAACAATATAATAAGTAATAACAACGATAAAAATCAATCTTTTTTGAAAAGCTAAAATTGAGAAATTCAACGGGTTCTTTTACTTTACCTCTTTTTACTCGACACCAGACGCAAATGCTTACTGCTTGAATCGGCAGACAATGAGAGTGAAAATATAATGCTAGCAGAGGATTAATGAATGGGAGACATTTTTACCACGCCAAAGAAAGAAAAAAAAAGATTTACCATGTCTATATTTGTACATCATTTTTGGATTCAATAGCTACCATCCCCACACTTTAGCTTTACTCTAAATCTCCCACTACAATATACAACTACTATTTTAGCTCTTACATCTACTGCATTGGTCTCCCCATCTTTTATTATTGTTAGTTATATGCGATTCCATACTCAATTCCCACTGCACAGCTTTTTCTGCCATCTTTTCAGATGGACTCAGAAGAGGCTGCCTGAACAGAAATAAATAACACTAAAACTGTGAAACCAATGCCATTTTTGTCAAGTCCATTTTGGGTGCTTGCACCTGTTCCAGATTTCAAATACTCTCCTTTGAACCAAGGTGGGTTAAGTAACTGAGGTTGCTATTATGCAGATTAGGTGGTGCAGTGCAGTTTTTGAACCCTTTTTGGCAAGAAATTGTGCTTACATTACCACCTACTCAGACCAAATCTAATCACAAAAGCAAGCACACACACATACAGTAGAGCAGTTTGTGGCTTTCATTGGTAGAAGGCACAGGGTGACCTGTCCAAAAACAAGTAAGACGCTTTTGTGTACAGTGTGCTGAATTGTGCGTTTTTTAATATCGATTATCAAAATACATTTAAAAAATGCAATTAAGGCACGGTTTGGTTGGATGGCTTATTTGTAAAGGAAACATGTGCCACCTTTTATGTTGAGCCAGCAAAAGAAGCTGAACGCGTTGGCCGAAATGCAATCTCTGAATCCATTGGCTAAAGTCTGACATTTAATTTAACTTTTTTCAACATTATCAACCCGGATTGGACATCCATATAAAACTACTAAAATAGTGTGTAGGATGTATAATGTTATTTTCCTTTTAGTTGATGAAATTCCTGAAGCTGTCATACAGGAGAGATAATGTGTGTGTTCCTTTTGCATTTTCTAATCTGAGGCATGCACTGAACATTAATGCACAAATGTCATGAGGAACAAACAGTTCAAATTAAAAATCTTATTGTACTACAAAGTGTCTTCTTTATGAATGTGCACATCATTACCCATGGTCAAGAATTGCAGTGTCTTCTGATATGTGAATCCAACTTAAATGGGATATTATCTGCTCTTGAAAGCATCTTTGAGCTATATATTTGTGTCTTGCAACTCTGCTTTCTGAAGATAAAATCTATTTTTTCGTCAAAGAAGTCGGCTTCTTCCAGTCCATTAGAAAACTGTCTGCTGCTTTTAAACCGGATGAGAAGAGCTGATTTGATTTGAGGCTGATCAGACTCTTTTCCAGTTTGTGCTGTGCTGCTCCAGCATCACGATTGCGGCAGGATTCCAAGTATAAACTGAACTCATAAAAGTCAACTCTTCATATGATGGTCTTTCAGATGGAAAATCTAATTATCAATCACTTCAGTTTTGATGCCAGCGTGATGCTAACAGCCTCTAAAGGTTAAATTGCTTCCTCTAATATTTCTCCATGAGTTTCTAATCTGTAGTGTGCCCTCCTCCTTCTGTAAGCATGCTTATTTACACTCAAAATTTGAACTGAAGAGGCGTATTGTCTCAACTTAGTCAAGTAAAAAGGATTTTCCTATCCTGAATAAGCCACATGATTGGCTGTCTCCTGCATGTGATAATGAGCCACTCGGACAAGCTGGAAAAGGATAGCTGATGAACCCCAGACAGACATCTGGTGTCCCAGTTGCTCCCCTCTTTCATCTCATCCAGACTCCTCTGTCCCTTGGACTTGTTCACTCAATGGCTGGCCATTTTTTTTTTTACAGTACATCTCTCCATTTCTATGCTTTTTTAAAGAAAACTTCAAACTTTTTTTCCGATCACGTACCATCTCACTGAGGCTGTGAGAAGAGAGACGAGCGCTGAGATTTCCATGACGGCAAATGTGGGAGAAAGATGGCATCATGGTGGGAGGAAGAAACCGGCAAGAGATGTGTAGCTTCCAGAGTACATAGAGAATGATTCATCCAGGCACCAAGAGCTGCCAAAACGTAACCACAACCTCTATTTTCACTGCCTCTTCTTCTGCATTGTTCCTCCGGTGCTGTCCACCCTCAGTAGCTATTTCCAAAGAGCTTGATGTACTTGTTTTCTTTTAATTAGTTTGAGGGTTGCTGACGTAGCGGTTTCTATTGTGAAACCATTGAAAGATTCAGCCTAATGCATGAACTGAAAAGTATGGGATGCAAAAAAGAGAGAGAAGGGCTCTATTCCACCGTTGTGTTCACTGGCCCTTTGTCTGGCTTTCACAGTTCATTTTTTAGAGATTAGCATTTGTTCTCTCTCTTTTTGCTATCGCTCTCTGTAATCCCTCCCTCTGTTTTAGTTCCCTACTCCATGTCTACTTTTGGGACAATATACAATGCAACTGGATGCCACATTCAGTATTATCTGCTCCGTCTTTATCTTTCTCAAACACAAGAATCAGAAGAAAGGAAAGACGAGGATGAGAAATGAAACGTGTGCCTGTTGTCGTGTCCTACATTTAGGGGTGGAAATGATTTTGGGTATTAAGCACATGTGTGTGCAGCTAGTTGGGGGACTGGTTGTTCATGTTTGATCAGACAGATGGTTTGCCAATCGCAAATCCAAATGGCTGGCCCTGCTGGGAGACGGGACGGTGAAATGAAAGTATTCAAACAAATATTGTTGCCTGGCAGGTGACTGAGATGTGAGCTTTGATGACAGCATCTTAGAGCAGTTAATGGGGATATCCGAAGAAGCTAAGAAAACTGAGTCGCGTACACAGATTCATCCCTGAATGCAGGCAAGTGTTTTTGCACATTTGGTCCAATTTACAAACATAAACACGGATATACACATACGGATGCACGAAGACGGATGTGTGGAGATACAAAAGTCCAGCTGTTTCAATGAAATATAGCAAAACAATTTATCATGGTGGATTAATTACAATTTAATATTATTACACAAATTGAACATTAACACAGAATGATGAATACCCGCTCCGATGCCACGTCAGCTCAATTTGGACATGTGGGTGTGTTTGGCTCTCAATCTGTTCAAAGCAATCTTTGATCTACCTTCCACATGTTACACTTAACTTCAAACAGGCCAGTTAGAATTAAGCCTAAAAGTTATCTGGGAAAAGTGGAAGTGGGCCAAGTTCTTTTCTATTATATAAAAAAAAAAGCAGAGAGATGTTCACCCTAGCTGATAGAGCCGCATCTCTTCTTCCATTAGCCTTTATTGGTGTACCAGTATAAAACCATTCCAGAGAAATATGCGCTCAAATAGTCTTTCACTGTTCTATACTTTATTCAGCTTTAAAAAGGTAGTAATATACTTTATGTGTTTCCGCTTTATTTTCTTTTATCGCCATGACCAATGTTAGGAGTAGGAGCTCCCAGGTAAATATTAAAGTAATCAATCAGGGAAAGTGGGAAGAGAAAGGATGGGAAACACCTTGAGGTGGAAGAGAAGAGCCATCTTTTATAAGTCACCAATGACCATGAATGATTTGTCGTAAAACCACCATCCAATTAAAAGAGGTCTCTCCATCTGCTTCCTGCTGAGTCAGCGCTGACCCTTCACCCTCCTCCCACCTTAGCCATGATATATCCACTGCCTCTGCAGGCATGTGCTACAATACAGATGATAGAAAGCGCCCATTTACGACCTGAGTTTATATGAACTAAATGTAAACTATACATTATGTACTGTAGATGTGTATGTGCGAGTGTGTGTATGATATCTAATGTAAAAGAGCCACAGTGAGACTTACCTGGATGCCATTACTCTTTGTGAGTGTTCTCAGATGCTGTGTCAATATGAAGAGTTATGTTTTAGCAACGAAGCTCTAAAAAGGCTTTACTTTCATGCCGCTTAGGTTATGAGCACAGACATGTGAAAGAAAAAACTGAAAAATCCAACAACCACAAAAGGTTACTACATGTATACCATTATGGACTGAGTCAGAAGTGCCTCTGTTACAGTTGTTTTTGCTGTTCTTGACTGATTAAATATAGCTTTGTGTGAGTTCACAGTAATTGCCCGAACAGAATTAAGACGTAAAACATTGACCGTGGGTCACTCTGCCTCTCAGCAATATTTTCTGGGACATGTCATTTTGCTTATTTACATAATCCATCTTCACCCGTCTCATGACCACAACAAAACATTTGCCACGGGCAAAAACGATTGCAATTGCAGTTCAGCTGAGGACAGTTGTGTAATTTCCTGCAGTGATTTAAAGCAAAAAAATGCTGCAAAGTCAGCATTAGATTTGCCTTTCACTGTCACTCCTTTTTTCAAAGATGAATTGCCCACTCAGAGATAAACGCAAAACACTTGACCACGCATTAGAGGCACCACTTTGACGAGGTAAACATAAGAGGTTTGCGCAAGGTGAAAACAAAAAAAAAAAATCATGATGATGAAATACATTATCAGAAGGCTCTTCTAATGCTGCAATCATCAACAGTTGTTTCACAAACAACAAAAGAAAGAAAACTAATTCCCCCATTGAGCTTTCTCAATTAAAGTATGGTGCCGGAAAACAAATCTTCCTTGTGTGCTAAACAGTGGGTCATTTGAAAAACAATTCTTGATGTCCCCAACTGTAATCAATTATGTTCCTAATCTTTTCACTCTGGGCTTTTTTCAGACTTTTAATAAGGCAAATATTTCACAGGTTTCGTATGCCCGCTGATGATGATGAAGATGATGATAATGGTAATTACCATGCGTGTGTGTACATGCGCGTGTGTACATGCACCGTGTCTACGTGCTTTTATGCTGCATGCAGCTACTTTTGGCCAATCTTGGAGGGAAACTTAATGCTCTTTCGCTGTCACCGACAAAGTAACACACTATAGTAGGCTATACGTGTATAACAATCTAGCTTCATGGGGGACATTGCAGTGGTTGCAGTAAGAGGGCAGGCACATCATCCCCCATCCTCATTCCCTCACTTTGTGGATTAATGAAGCCTTAATAGCCCATGTCTTCAGGCTGGGTGGCCACTGACTGGACTGCAAAACACTGGAGATTCTTCACAATAATATACTGTAGTCAATATATAAACATAAAGCAGAGAGTGAGCTAAGGACGCTGACAACAAGTGCTATTCCGTTCTCTCCCAAAGGATCTGTCAATTCGGAAGAGGCATCTGTCAATCCAAGTGGGAATTTTAAAAGAATGATTCAAACATCGCGTGTTCAATCTTCCATCTCAATCCACAGGCTGCGAGCCGCCGATACAATGACACTCGAAAAGGTGTAAACAGGCCTTAATTTCACAACAATTACCCAAGAGTAGTTAGAGTGAATACACATAAATCATTCCTCTGACATGTACAGTACACACAATCACATGAACATCAGCACAAACACACACGCAGTCATTCATGAACAAAAACCTAGGCCAGGAAGGCCCACAAACACACTCACTCAGACAAAAACTCTCTGTGGAGGTTCTAACTATGTTAAATGACTAGTATTAATCACCCTTCTCTAGTCTCCGTGGTGATTATGAACACATTAATCAGCAGCATGTCTGCCAGTTGGAAGTGAGCATACCAGACCGAACATGGGATGGAGAAGAATAAGTGAAGCGAGAAAAACACTGGTGGGAATGGAGTTGGGTTTTTTGTTTTTTGTAACATTAAAACAAAGTTTATGCTACTACGGGTGAAAATAAGGATAATAATAAGACGGTGACGAGTGTAATAAGATTAGCTGCTTAATTAACCAACCGGCACCAAGCTTCTGTGGCCCTCAGCAACACCTAGGTTTAAACGCTTATGCATGAAGATGCTGTCTACCCTCTTCTGCACCAACAAGAAATATCCATAAGGCCGAGGGATTTTTGGCGTGTACACAACATATCTAACTTCCCCGAATCAAAGAACTTGCCAACAAGGGGTCAGCTCACTGTCTGGAGCAATTCAAAATACAGTGGTCACAGTTAGATTCAGTTACGTGTTTAGTCTGTTCTTCACCCCTATATTTAAAAGCCACATATCCATTGTTACTGGTCCATTTATGTGCACAAACACATTGTCTTTGATACATACCGTCTGTATAGACACGTACCACGTATTGCAAGACATGCACGCACAGGTACAGCTTTAGTTGTCTGCACTGGTGTTTGGTGACAGCTGTCTGCCTGCTGTGCACTACATCTTCCATTCCAATCACTCAGACTATTTCATTTTGGAGCAAGCATTTAAGTGGTCACAGCACTCGTCTGCTTAACAAACAAACTTTGTTTGCCCCTCTAAAAATAGCTCAGCTGAAAGCGCAACGTAATTTCAACTTCAAAATTCTAAATGGTAAGTCACCTTAATGAGAATGACAGGAGTAACATCAGTTAATTGGGACAGGAGTAGCCTAATGGCAGCACAGTGGCGGTGCTGATTTCTCTCTCATTAATATTAGCGCCCCAAGCAGAAAGTACTTATGAGGAATCAAAAAGGTTATGGGGGTGGATGGAGTGGCTTTGACAGGAACTAAATCAGTATTCAGTGTATAATTCAGCAAATACAAAAATACTAAATGCACTTCTTTTGAATCAGAGGCAAAAGAGTAATGCATAGCAGCATGATAACTGTTCTCCAGCAATATATCTATCAGCTGAATGAGTCATGTAGAAACAATTTCTGCACTATATATCAAATATTATTACATTACATTACATTACAGGTCATTTAGCAGACGCTCTTATCCAGAGCGACTTACAGTGAACCAACTACAGGGACAGTCCCCCTGGAGCAACTCAGGGTTAAGTGCCTTGCTCAGGGGCTCAATGGTGGCAGCCTGGTATTGAACTCTCAAACTCCCAGTTCTAGTTGAAAAAGCCTGACGACTAGATTACCACCACCCACAAATATCTTTATTAGAATGTGGCAAAGGAACCAGCATGATAAGAAATTAAGCATTGATCAGTATGCAAATACATTGTATGAAGTCTGCTGGACAGGGCAGCGTCGTCTGACAAATGGTGGTTAGCAATACGAAAAAATCCATGGGTAATTTAAAAACCAGAACAAAAAAACATATTCATAAGAGAAAATAATATTGTAAAATTGTAGAAGCAGCTATGAAAACATTGCATCAGGCAGCCATAGAAACATTGAGTACATCGTACAGAATGTATATGAGCGCCCTTATATCAAGACTACATTATGGTAAAAAATGTATTTCATGTATTTCATACCTCTAGGACATCAGGACATCAAAGACTGAGTATACTTCAGCTTTTCCATGCAGGATGTGATTACAGTAGCTGTGACAGAGACCTTGTGTTAGCTGTCAATCAGCATCAGTCTTTCCCTGACAGACTGAGAGCCTGTGGTAACACAGTCACACAGGGTAAAGTACTGTATGTTGCTATCCTGAGTATGAAGGACAAGGCCCCGAGGTAGAGCATTGTCTGACTCTGCTATGATAGTGAAATAGGTCAAAGTCACCAGAGGATTATTAACAAAAATCAGGATGTTGACAATTTGCACTCCAACAATTGCATTTCCTATTGCTCTTCCATGGGAAACATGGCAATTATTGAATTCCAATGGACACAATGGCTACAAGACCTTCACTTGAGGGTTAAGGAGACAGAATTTAAACTTAAAACAGAATGTGAAGAGGTAACACTGTTGACGTTATGTCAAAGATGTCCAAGTGTTGTGTTGCAGAGATATCTACTGATATCTGCATCTAACTGACGAGTGCCACTCTGTCCAGTCTCGGAGGATAGTGAGCCACTGTAGCGCAAGTCTGCCCTCAGAGCAGAGGGAGAAGAAGTACAGCTGCCTGACTCGGACAGACTCAGGGCTCGTCAACATTGCATCCATGATCCCAGCACTTTTTGATAGTTTGTTTTGATTAAATCCAAAGTGGCCGAAACGCCAAAACGACGTGCAGCTTCGCCTCGTTCCCACCGCTGCCAGGAGGCTGCTTCACCGGGAGTAGAGTGTGCGAGTGCTGTGTTCTTTTCATTTGAAATAGAGACGCATAGAAATCAATTTCAGAAAACTTCTCTTCATATTAACTGTATTTTTTCCATGATGATGTGGTACGCATTGCAAAAGTACTCAGCTGAGGACCGCACCATTTCACTGTTCCACAGAACATACTTAAGTAATTACTCTGTCTCACAGATCCACAGAACGGACACAATCTCTAGTTTACAACATATTTTATACCCTCCTTTTGGGTATAGTCTTCTCCCATTGGTTGGCTGGGCCCAGGTCCTATTGGCCCCTTGTTGGCACTTAGGCGTGTCCACAACTCTCAGCGCTTCTCTGGTCCAATCAGATCTGCAGTCACCCGTTTAGGTGGTGTACTCTTCCGCTTCCCAGTTTACAAATATTGCATCTTATTTCACAGTAGACTGGCCACTAAGTTACTTAATTCAATAATATCTTACATATCACATATTACATTTTAATAAGGACACAATAAGGCAAATTGTAACAGTTTACATATTGATTATTCTCACACGAGAGAGACGGGAGATGGACCGATCTTCTGTGAGCAGTCAGCAGTTAGCACTGATTTGGCCGACTCCCCGCCGGATCGTCAAACTTTCTGTTGCTGCCATTACACAGGTTAGGCTCAGTTCTCCATAAGCACACTGTTGCTCTCGATGCTGGGATATTCACCTGCCGTATCCGAGCCGCTGGAGCGACTGCACGCTCCCCTACTGGGAAGGAGTATTATGTCAGCGCATAGGACGAAACAAAAACACGCTTTGTTCGCTCGTCTCTGGACACAAGCCAAAATACAAACTATCAAAACATAACGTTACACGGACTGTACAGCCCCCAGTGCCACAGTAAACATGCAGATATCTAAGCCCCACGAGAAGATTATAGGATAGCAGAGATATTTAGACCGGCTCTCAGAGTTTCTGCAGTCGGCTCTAATGAACTGACTGACTTACACAGGAGTGAAGAAATACACGGTATATACATATATCAACACGAGAAGAAAGAGATGTATAGCTGTAGCATACAATATAAAGATTACACAACAATGCTCTAAAACTTAGAATACAATAAATATGACAAACTACTTCAACTAAAATATAAAACAGGTTAACATATTTTGTTAACTAGTTGGCTTTTTTAATAACCGATGGTTTTGATGATTGATGAATTTAGATAGCATGGACCCAGCAGTAGAAGTGACATACCGGCCCCTATGTATTTAGAGCAGGTGGCTCAGAATTACACATTAAACCTTTAAATGAAAATTGTGTTACTGGTCATTTAGAGTGCAAGAGAAAAAACTACACTTTAGGGGAAAGGTCTCCTTAGGGCAGAAAACATTTGTGAATTTAAATATTTGCACAAGATTTCAACTTTAGAAAAAGTATTTTTGGTTTGAATTTGAGTCAAGTTCTACATATCCATAAATAATGGAATTCAGAAGTTGTTCGGAGGTATTAAGGTCTTTCAATAAGATATGAGCACTACACCCTTAAGTTATTTCTATGAGAAGCAAAAGAAGGTTAGGAATAGGGAATGCTTTTCTTTAAAGCCACAGTGACTTCAATAACGTGATAGCCATTCCACTATATATCTACTGTTTAGCTCTTAAGTTTTTGTATTTTTGTAATAATATTGTGAGGATACCAAACAAGGATCTGTAAACAAGCTGAATAGACAAACAATATGATAATGCTAGCCTGTCTGTTTGAACAAAGGTAATCAAAAGGTATTCTATGACTGAGCAAAACATGAGTCTCTACACTGTCTAAACAATGACTAATGTTGCACCTCTAAATGACATGACATCCCAGAAGTAATAACCAATGCAGATCATTAACCACCTCTGACAGATACTGTATTTTAACAGCAGTAATTTAGTTTGTGGTCTCAGGTTAAATATAAAATCAATGACATTCATTTTCCAATGTCAAGCTGTTTTACGAAAATTCCTTAGGATCAAATATCCAAGATTGTATATCGATGATTGTTTATAATATGATGCCTGTTAGTAATAGGGAGGATCAAATAGATGTGTAGCTAAGAAGTACTGTATATTTCCTGAGGAGAAGAATCGAGAGAGATTGTGGAAAAATACTGAGGCTGTGAATATTGTATAAGATGCATGCATGTCTTTCTTTCTTCACCCTTCTTTGCTCATAAAGAAAGCTCAATAACAACAACAAATCCCACTGGACTCAATTAGCCACAGTTAAATAAATGGTGTGACTTTAATGCCCTGCCCATGAGCACCCAAATATCTTCCCACTGCAAGTATATCTGGTGTGTGTGTAGGTGTGTGCAGGAGTGCATGCATGTGTGTATGTGACTTCATGTTCACACTGCCTCTGTCTTGGGATCTGCCACGGAGCTCCCTGAGCAGCAGTGTGTGCTTGATAATTAGCCTCAAATTCACCACTTCTGTGAACACACTGCCTGGTTGGCAGAGGGAGGCTGCCTCAGGGAAGGGTGAATGCTATGTGTGACTATCATTCACTACCCATATCCAGTAATTGAGTTCAAGATTTGAAAAAAACAACAATGCAACAATTCAGTATTTTCCTCCCTTTTTAACAGTGTTACCTCTGAGATAGCTTTTCAGGTTCAGCGTGATAACCAGTAAATACACAGGACAGTGGGAAGTAAGGACCAAGTGGCTCAGTTACAACCCAAGTGCATAAAAGAATAAACAAGCAACAAGTGACAGAGTTTTGACTACTATAATGATTAACCTGACAGGCTCACACATTGTTGTGACAACTGTATGCCTCCGCCAACCAATCAAGTTGCAGCTTACATCCATGTCTGTACAAACTGTCATCACTTCATCATTGTTATCCTATTAGACATTTATGTGAAATTGTTATAATTAGCATATTTATTCTTAAGTTATGCCAAAAATGTGTTTTGAGGTCACAGTGACCTTTGACCACCATCTAAAATCAGTTCATCCTCGAGTCCAAGTGAATGTTTGAATAGATTACATCAAGGCGTTCCTGTGATACAAGAATGGTAGGGACGGATGGACAACCCGAAAACATAATGGCTGTCGCCGCTGCGGGGGCATAAAAAGTGAAATACATAAAGCATCTGTAAGACCAGTTGTCCTCAGTCTGGTGTCAGAACCCCTGAGGGTCATGAAATAAGGAGAAATAAAAGGGCAATCGTGTAAGTATGCCTGTGTACTTTACTTTTATACTTTTCTCTCATGTGTATTAAATCACATTTTACTGTCTCTTGGCCACCTTTAACACTGAATCAAATGAAGCAAGCTGAATGTGGAACATGGTGCTTTAGCTGCTTTGGAGGCAGCGTTCAACAGGGAGTAGAGTTTTAAGAGGCAATATTGTCCAAAAGGATGACAATGTTGGATCTCTTTCCCTCGCATGCCCTTGTAATAAAGCTTTACAGACGTGCAAAACACACTGTGTGTAGTTTACTGACATGATGATTATTTCTGGGTATTAAGGTTAAAATACCCATGTCAATTTGATAAAAGCATTAGCTTATAATCAAGAGTTAAAGATTGACAAAGGGATACAACCACATAAGAAAGTGATACAAAGGGTGTTTTGTCAGCCAAACATTGTATGTTGTAGAATTTGAAGGTCTTTCCAATGTTCTGTCCGTGCTGCTTGTTGAGTCTAGACCAGACATAATGGAGGCTCAATTACTGTCTTTGTTATCTTACTGGCTTACCGTATATCAGTAGTAGCCAAATAAATGAAAGTTATGTTGCCATTCAAGAGGTTTACCTTTCCTATAGATCGCAGTATGTAAACAGGGTAAATATTTCTATACAATCAAAGTAAGAGCATGGACACAATATACAGTATATTTTAATACAATTAGTGAAGTTACCTCCAGTTTAGGTCAAGAGAGCTACCAAGTATCTGGTGCAAAACACTGTATCTGTTGACCCGTAAATATTGTATGCGAGTATATATTGTACCGTTTATATAATCTTCTATTCTATATATACTAAATTTGCATATATGCATTTCCAACTATAATGATCAGATTTCCCCACAGGGATCATTAATGTTTCATCAACTCTAATCCAGTTTAATTTTTGACAAGGAACATCAATTGCTTGACTCTGGGGAGTGATGTACATTTAGTATTTATATTTCCACTGGGTACCCACAAGACCTGGGTAAAATTGTTAAATGTTAATAATTAATAAACTCTGCTTTGAATCTGCTTGTAGTACACAATGATTAGGACTCACTGTGAGACGAGGGTGAGAAGGCAAAAACAAAACTTTACTAAATCAACTTTCAGTTACATTCTTGTAATTGTTTAATTCCTGTAATTGTTCTAATTTTAAATTGCCATTATTAGATGAGGAAAATCAATCTGAACTGCTATGTTAGACAGAGTTCAAGCAGCTACATTTTATTTCTTATATTATCCTATTCAACCTTGGTCTGATGTGAAAACCATGTACCCATTAATTCATTTCCTCTCGCTCAGGTCTCCTAACTTTTTACTTATGTTTAACAGTCTCTCAGTTTCAGCCTCCCCCTGTTTCCATGGCCCTTCATCCTCCACATCTCTTTCTTAGCCTTGTTCCATGTCCTCCTCTCACCCCTGGCATATTGGTGCCAGTGTTTGCTTTCCCGTGTCTCTGCTCCTCTGCTGTTTCCCTCCTGTCTACTTGCACCTTTGATGTCAGGACCACAGCTAAAGCCTGAGCTAATCTGCTGTGGGGCTTTCTGAGCCCAAACCAGGCCAAGGGTTGGAACCAAGAACATGGCACAGGGACAAAAGGAAGACAGAACGAATGGAGGGAGAGAAAAGCACTGCAAAACATGCATGTAAAATTTCCTTTTAATGTATTTTTGAATACAATTTTTTTATGAGATTAAAACTAATTGCATATATCTGTATATTTTATATTTGGCAAAGGATACCTGAGAGAGCAGCATGGCAGTATGTGTGGTGGAAGCCACAATCTATACAGTTTTTAGAAATACTAATGAAGGGATAAATACAATAGAATGGCTCATAGTAGGCCAATTAAGCATTCTGGAGAAAGAGTCTGGGGAGTCAGGGAAATTATTGTTATGAAGGATGGAGAGAAGATAAAAACCAACAGGAGATACGGTATATATGCTGTAATGAACTGGGAAAGAAGAGAACGATAGGGGGGAAAGTCCAAAGAAAGACTGTGTCAGCACACCGTATGAAAAAAAGAAGGATGCTACAGAGGAACTAAATATATTACTTTTGGTGTAGCCTATAGCTAACCCTCCCATCCCTTCCCCATGGCTTCCACACCAATAAAAGAAAAGGCAGAATAATCCCTCAGCAACACGATGTATCTGCCTTGCACTGATGGTACTATTTATAGCACATTAAAAAGGGGTAAAAACGCCTTTTCTTCACCATTGATAGAAAACATAAAATTACCCTTCAAAGTTAAAGTTCTCCTCATAGGATCAAGTGTGTAAGCAAATGCAATTCAAACAAAATAAAGGGCAAAAAAAAGAATCGCATTATCACAGAAGGCACATTTAAGCTCAGACCTCATTATAATTTACACTGCAAAGAGAATTCATAACCATAAAAGGAATCAAAGTTTCCTCAAAGAGCACGAACACTACTTTATGCTCACCCAGTAATTTTGTTCTTTAACCTAAGCAAATCAGGCAATGTTTCACAGAGATGTCCTTGTCCTACATGCAATACATCCGTGTATCTGTTGCAGCTAATAAGGCAATTCCATCATTAAGGTTTGTTTATTAAACACTGAATCCTTTCATTTGCTGCATGTATTTCCGCCTTTCTCGCTCCATTTCCTGTCTGCAGCAGAGAACTTGGGCACAGAATTAAAATGAAATATGAGAGTGGATAGAAGCTGGTCGATTTCATTTTCATTAATATGCTCCTTGATACTGACACATTCACGTTCAATCTCAAATCTTTTCTAGAACACAGGATTAAAATGTTTACATGGAGGAAAAAAAGAAAGAGCAATGTTTTGAGAGCCCTACAGCTCCAACATTTGACACCAAACAAACAATACATGCCACCAACCTGCACACATGCAAACCAATAGATCGAACAAATCCCTCCATTATGCAGTATCCTAGATCCTGGGCAACACACAGCAGCAGTAATCAGCATGGCAGAACAGTGCGAGAAGGTAAACCTCTCTTCAGGGCACAGTTTGGACCCAAGCCTGCAGATATGACCATTCTGCGTCCTCTTCCATACCAACCAAGTAAACAATCTCATTTAATACCCGTTTAAAAAAAAACAAAAAAACAACAACTTTACATGTTTAAACGTGTATTTTTGTATTGAGCTGTAATATAGTATGGCCTCCAAAACTGGCCTACTGTCAAAGGATCAGCTTCATCGCTGATCCCCATCACCCATGCAAACAGCGCACTAATTAGCCATGCTAAGACAAATCACACTGTTTTTTCCTGGTTCACTGGCCACAGCACCTTCCATAATCCCCCGTTATCACACAGTTGGGGAGGATTGTGAAGCTAATAACACTGTGATATTAGCAACACTGATCTGCAAGTGATAGAGCCAGTCAGCGCTAGCCGTTAATTCTGTCTGCATGAGCCCCAGACCAGACAAATCCCTATTTTAATTATTTTTTCTCCTCATCCCCTGCCTATCCCTCTTGTCAATGTTTTCTAATCAGATCATCTCATATAAAAAAAAAACAGAAAGGGTGGCAAGCAGGCAGCCTCAGAGTCGAAAAAGACATGATGAAGTTCACATGCGGGCAGAGGATGAGACTGATAACCTGTGCTACAAGGTACGTTAGAATGAACTGCACTTTTGGTGTATATGGGTGAATATGCCCACTCATTCATTTCAGCATTTAAATGTCAATACCTAGCAACTCCATGAGATCAACTGTAGAATAACCTTAGCATTTTAGATTACAACAACTACAAGAAACCAAGACTTTGTACAAAGTGCAGCTGCAAAGTCCTGTCATCACATACGTATTAAGTTAGAGCTGTGTCAAGATAAAACTTTTTTTTGCCTGTCTCTCTGTCTTTGCCTCAGTCTCATTCGGTCGGTGGGGAAAGTGGGATTAAGAAAGATTGCAGTGCTGTGGGATCAATATGATGCTGACACCTCTCTGGCACTCTCCAAAAATCTCTACCAAGCAAAAACCCACTTATAGAGGGGGTCTAATGGATCATATAACCACTATATCACTTTAGCTTTGACTTAACCCCTGATGAAGCAACAGCCTTGTCTGCAATGAGTACATTTGGTTAGTCAAAAAAAAAAGAAAAAAATCGGACTCAATTTCTAAGGCACAAAAAAAAACGCGACTCATTATTTTAAGAACTATGATTACTTATATTAAGGTAAGTTAACAATGTAATAAAAAATGCACTAAAAATTATAATTTAATAGCCTTCCTTTAACACATAATGTAATAACGTTTTACTTATAGTGTAATAAGTTATTGCAAGTTGGTTATTTTGTAGCATTTAAATAAAATAAAAAAATAACTTCATATATATATATATATATATATATAGATATAAAGTATGTTGTTATAACAAAATAAGATAGTCAGTACAAAACTTGCCATACATAATGTATTAACCAGTGCAAATATTATAATAAGTTATTATATTGTCTTCATTGTCTCTCAGGACTCGCAATACGATTAACACACGACTCAACATAATGAACTGCAACCGTCCAAACTAGCCTTAAAAGTTTTAAATCCAGACACCGACTGTCCCTCTATAAGTTCGACAGTGCTGAGGCTTTTTAACGGTGAGGGCCGACATTGCCTGTCACCCTTTGCCTCCCAACGTTTATTGATGCCGCTGAGAAGAGTTTTTATGGAGGCACGCTGCTGTGCGGCCTGTAATTGCGGGTCAGGGCACGTTCACCAGAGTTCATAAAGGTCGCTGTGTAAATATATTCCGTTTGGCCTAGTGTCAACTCATACAAAAAATAGAAAGCCTCTGTCAGATGAGTGGGAAGAGGAGGGGTATTTCAGCACCACACCTCACCACACAAACACATTCACAGTAGCACCAGATGAGAAGTGAATACATACATACTGACTGTACAAACTCACTCACAAAACACACAAACACAAACACACACACACACACGTGCGTAACCTGTCCCAAGGAAGATTAAGATATATTACACTCCAATCCAGCGAGCACGTCCTTGCCTTATTTCACCTTGCAGGTTCACTCTTTTCTTCTTTCATTACTAGCCACAAATGTGAGCTTTCCAACTTAACACACAAAGATATTTTATGAACGAGTATGAGTTTTGAGTGTGAGAGAAGTGTCATCAAAGATGAGAATGACTCAGTCTGTATGTCCGTTGCTTCAACCGTCTATATCAGTGGTTCTCAACCTTTTTTGGGCCAGCTCCCCCCTATCGATTATCCAGGTCCCTTACCGCCCCCCAAAAATAAAATGTAGGCTAATTGTCTCCCCTGAATTTTAATGTTGATTATTATTCAGTTAGTATTATTATTATGATTATTATTCTTAGTATTTATTATTTATATTACATATTGATTATATTAATTTTGTATTAAAATTTTTATGTTATTTCTTATTATTAGGCTTTTATATTATGTTATTATAAAAACTCAAATTATCTGGGATTGAAGTTACATAATAACATTTTTTAAAAATTTGACATTCAAGCTTTTTTTCAAGAAAATTAAGTATTTTTTTAAACAAAGTTTTTTCTCCATGAAAATTAAGGTTTTTTTTCACATTCAAGCCTTTTTTTCATGAAAATTGAGTATTTTTTCACATCCAAGCTTTATTCATGAAAGTTAAGGGTTTTTTTAAATAATATTTTTTCCATGAAAATTAAGTTTTTTTTCATATCCAAGCTTTTTTCAGGAAAATTAAGTTTTTCTGACATTCAAGCTTTTTTCATGAAAATTAAGTTTTTTTTCACATCCAAGCTTTTTTCAGGAAAATTAAGTATTTTTTTTACAGCCAAGCTTTTTACATCATGTCGTTGACGCTCAAATTGACAGCGCAGATCATTTACGGCGTAAGATCGTAAAACGAACCCACGTAGCTACGTAGCTATGCTACATCTATGCTACACTAGTCATTTTTAAACAGTTTGAGAAACACTTGAGAAACTTATAATATATTAATTTAAAATGTGACATTTTACCAATATACTCGCGGACCACTCTTTGAGAAAGACTGCTATAAAACAAACGCCCGCCAAAAACACATAAACGCCCCTCTTTCAAAAATATTGCTTCCAGCGCCCCCAGCATTCTCTGAACGCCCCCTGGGGGGGCGCTACCGCCCCCGTTGAGAACCCCTGGTCTATATGTTCCCAGGAGTCTGGAATGAGTCAGTCAATAAGTCTAAAGAAACACACTTGAAACCTGACTGTATTGTTGGCTGCATGCCACTTCACAATTATCAATTTTTAGGTTATTAATTAAAAAAAAATCTATCTTTCGTTCTTCTAGTGGCTTTGAGTGGATTCTATGGGTGTTTAATGCAGTTTCACTTGTTTTTTCGGGATTTAGAACAGGAAAAACAAGCACCATTGTCTACAAACAGCTGATCACTCCACTAGGACCAACACAATGGTCCTTGATTCAACAAAAGAAAGCTGATTAGCATTGGAACGAAGGAGAATTATATGACGCCCATGGCTGATGTTTGGCTGATTACTCGTCTAGAAGGCTACTTTTTCAGAGCAGGCTACGTATGTGGTGTGCATGCGTTTGTGCCCTTTGTGCTCATATTTGGAAGTTGTTCTGTGAAAAAGGGAGGTTAGAGACAGAATAGGGATGTGTTGTGGTTGAGCAGTGACCCAGATCAGACAGTGACATCTCCGTCCCCTCAGGGGGTGCTCAGGAACAAGATGCTGTTACTGCAGCGTGGCCACACTGCAAACAGACATCCTCCTTTAAACTACTTTTGTTTAGAATACAGTTTGTTTTCATAAAAACAAAAAAAAAAAAAAAGTAACGCCTTGCGAACATTTTAATGATGGATGAAGAACGATGACAAATGTTTAAATACATTTATTTCATTTTTTTTTATCACTTATGTAAACGGAAATCTTGTTTTTGTTTCCATTGTTGTTTGGTGTAGACATTTGACCTTAGTTAATAGGAAAAGGTTTGTTATCCGTCAGAGGCCAGCAAAACAATCAAGGTGAATAAGCAAATTCTAAGGAAGGCCCATGCATTACATGACTGTTACTCCTAGCTAACACTCCCTACAAAAAAAAAAAGAGCCAAGCTCTGCCCTCTCGGCGAATCAATGGTTTTATTCTACCACAGGAGATACATTCAGAGTTTCAGACAACTGGACTACTTTAAATGAGCTGTTGGAATTGTTGTTATTTTTGCAGTGCAGCAGAACCTTGTCAAGTGCATGTTTGTGCGCACACACACAGCTTTAAACAGTCAGATGCAATACAATGACTTGGCAAAAAACGGCTGTGTGTACTTATCCTCACTGCCCTGCTTTTACAATCTAATTGCAGTACCCAGTGTCCTCTACAACAGACCACTGAGTGCACTGTGCTTTTGGCCAATTGATTTCATATGTTGCTTTTCTTCTCGGCCTCTCCACTCAGCCATCCTTCTTCCGCTTCCTTTTACTTCATCTTGGCTAATTACTGTGATTGATTAATCGACTGGCGTGACAGTCCTGTGGAGCTTAGTGTGCCACTCCAATCACACCTTCAAAGAAAGATTGAGGGAGGCCAAGGTTAAAAGTATAAAAATATGGCAGGAAACATTGGTGTTGACCAGGCAGGGCACTTACAATGTAATTTCCATAGAGCCTCTATCTTTTGATCACACCATAATAAAAGGCCTCTGAAGCAAGCCATCCTTCTGTGAATTACCAGCCCTTGACCCAGGAAATGAATTAAAGGGATCAAAGCGAGCTGTAGGATGCAACATCAGTGGAAGCTGCTGAACAAACATGAGTGTATAACTATTGTTTTTGCAAAAGCGACAGATGATGAATCACACAGGGAACAAAAGATTGATTGTAGTTTTGACTACATTGATCCTTGGATATACAGAAGTTACACAATGCAACTCCTCCCTTAATATAAGTAATCAAATGGTATACGTAGGAGGACAGACAGCACTGTTAACTAAAGAGAATAAACAGACCCCATGCTGCAGTGTCCTGAAGAGCATAATTAAGTGTGTTGGGCATTGTCGATCAAGAGAAAAACATTGGATAAGAGGATTATTATATTATTATTATCACAAATATGTTTTCCTACTGAAATATATTCATTACAGTACAGTAGCTAGATATGGACATTCAGTATCAAAGTTCTCCCATGAGGACATGATGAAACAACACTTTTCTGCATAAATAAAATAATGCATCTAAAAAAAACCTCCAATTTATTTGCAGGCCTATGGCGCCAATGTGCATGACTTCAAATACGTCTCTGCGAACAAGTCATATGCCATTAGTGCATCTGTGGAACTGTAGAAAGCGACAGATTGCATCCCAATGGTGCATTGCTTAGTAAACACAACTAAAGAGACACCCAGTCGGGGCACAGTGATCTGGGCCATTACCTCTAACCTCTGCGTGTTCTCTGGTCTCACTGGGATGGGGTAAGGTAACACATGGCTAGACATGCTTACACAGACACATTGCTATCCAGGCTGCTTGCCTCAGGGGAGCTGGTTTATAGGTTTGACTAAATATCGCCTAGCAAATTGCTGCACCTGCTGTTTTTTCTTAACAAAACACATTGTCTTAATCAATGACAATAATTGATATGTAATAATGAATAATAAAATGCATTCCCTTATTCATTTGCTGTGGTGTAATGTGACAATATAGCTGAACACACACAAGCAAGCCTGGGAGGTTGCTAGAATACATGGGTATGCTTTGGCCCATTTTCACTAACCTTGCTTTCTGCACACCTAATCCCCTCTCCTCTCCAGCTTTTAGCCTGAGCAATTTGACAGAGGGAGTAACAAAGTGTGGAGTGCTGGGGTGAGCCAATCTGCAGCAAGGCACCAGGTGTTTGAGATAATGTTCCGCTGGAGCATTTCTTGGCGCGTTGCGCAAAGTTCATTATTGCTGCAGTTTTGATCGATGGCACGTTGCAGATTGAGTCCTCAACCAAGTGTTGCTGTTAATAAATCCTGACTCAGACAAACAGACTTTGAGGGGCCGTAGTGGAGAGACTGTCAAAGACAGCTATTGATCCTATGGTCGAGCACAGGCCGATAAGCCAAACTATGGTTTTAGATGTATAAAGCTGACACTGCGGAAAAAAGAGGTGAAGAGTGGCGGAAAGGACATTCTACAAGACAGCAGAGCTGACCTTTTGAAGTTTATTTTAAAAGTTATTGGGCAAATTGAAATTAAAATTGGTAAACGTGGTTTTACAGACAAGCAATTCAGAAGCTATTTGCAGAAGATCTAATATTCAGGTGAATATTAGATCTATTCTTTCCTCAGGATAAACCAGTATTTATTCCAAACAGTATCAATATACCAATACCAGAGAAGCATCTCAATACCCTGCCGTTAAAAACGGTACAATACCCCATTTTATTAGCATCGGTACATTAAGACTGAAAGTGTTTACATGAGAGCCGTTTTTGTCGATGTGCGACAGCGAGGTAGTGTGTATGTGCAGCGAGCGCTCTACTCACACTGCCTGCAGGCACAGTGGACATGTTTTTCTCTCATATGCAATCTGCAAATACAAGTGCTCCTGCCGACCGTCCACAACTTGTCAACAAAGCAAACTTATCTCTGCAAGGATTTAACCTTTCATAGGCAGCAGTGTGACATGTGAAGGTGACTCACCTGAGAGTGAGTGAATGCTCTCAGGAGAAAATGAGGAGATTATAAATCACTGCTTTCCATATCGGTGGACACGGGTGCTAATCTACAATGGTGTAAAGAGCTCTATTGTATGTCCACTTTGAAAGATAAAAATACTAAACAATTATAATTGATTTGGTTTAGCCTCTTAATCTTAACCTCTTAATTCCTATCCATGACTTTGTAAAATTAAGTAGCATATCTGCACTATGACCAGTCTACCATTGTTTACAAAAGAAAAAAAGTAAAATACTGAATTATGGGTCTGCACAATTCACCTTTTTAAGAACCTCAGCAAGAACAGCTGCAGGTCCCAAAGTCATCTGCAGGGTAGAGAACAGGGAAAGGCAAAGGGGTGAATGAGTCTTGAGAGTATGTGTAAGTAAAGAAAGAAAGACCTTGTAGGCCAGAGAGAAACAGACAGGGATCTAGATCCAGCAAGATAAAAGGATGTGATAGATGCGGCTGGTATATATAACCCCCCTCGCAACACGATCTGGGGGCTCTTTTTTTGTTGTCGTCTTTGACGTGATGATCCTTGACGTGCGTCAGGGCTTCATTACCATTCCTCACATCAGCCGTGAGACATTTCCATCTCAACCTAGGTTTATCACCTCATGAGCTTTCTCCATTGTAAAGTTCAGGTAAGTATAGTTGTAGACTTTCAGATTTGCACATCATCCCCATTGCAACAGACATGTAAAGTTAGGGGAATACATGATTCAACAGTAACCGGTGTTTGTGAATGCACAAATCAAAAGCAAATCTTCTGACAGGCACTTCGCGAATACCTTGGCCTCAAAACTCAAAACTCTGGAATCTGGAAAACTTTACTGAAAGCAAAGCACGCTATTCATTATCCATAGTTTACTTTTGTTTTGGATGATTTGTTTGTGGGTGTATGAAGAGAGCACCACTTACAGAAATGACTATAGGATGTATAATGAAAGACTATAGACTTTCATTGGACAATCAGAGTAAACTATCCACTCAGATGTTTTATGACACCCACACAGCAGGGAGAGAGAGAGAGACTGACTGAGAAAGATAAAGAGAGACAGCGAGAGGGAGAGAAATGCCCGAGTCAGACCCTCCTAAACGTGACCAGACTAGTGATGTTCTGGTGAATTACCGGTAAAGCTCCAAAGCGAAACGCTTTTTTTACTCCAACCATTCCGTGTTGTTAGAAACAGGCCACAGAATAAGAAATGGGAAAAAATGTTATTCAACATTCACACAGAGGATATACGCCCACTCAACCATCACACAGTATCCATTTAAAGACACATCTATGCAAAGTGGCCTTGCATACGCTGCCAATATTCTGTATTCCCTTGCTGAAAAGAACTGCCTTAGTGCCCAAATGTATAATAAATTATGTTTTCAAGCAGGGAACTTAGGGGATCACGGGTGGGCAACCGCATATTATTGTGCTGCCAGGTAAACAGCGGTCAGAGGATATGTTGCACAATCACTCTCTTTCATACACACTCACTCACTGCAATTGTTTTATTACAGGAAACACTTAAAGGAGATCACGTCTAATAGCCAATAGCTTGACAGACCAACTAGGAGAGAGTATGGGAAGAGTGTGTTACCCGCATGGTAAATAGCAGTTGGCATGCACACAAACAAACTGACATACAAGTGTAAATATACACACTTCCATGGTTGTATGCATACGTACACAGCAATCCACATAAATCTGGCAACGGTTCATCTAAAGTAAATTATAGCTGAATCTGAGCTGCAGTAAACCCAAACTTTAATCTCATGAGCACCAACGTGAAAAAAAAATGTTACCTTTATCTCTTTGAAAACACCAAAACAAAAGTTGAGGCATTTATCTCCACAAAAAAAGAAACACACTCATATTGCTGTAACTCCCATCGGAAACTGGAAAAAAACAGGCCATGGACTTAAAAAGCGGTTCCGAAGAGTATTCACTGACTGTCAGGTGAGTCAACCTAACAGCCAATCAATATATATCCAGTGTTTTGTACTCTCCTCCAACAAATACCTCTTTCTGTCTCACTCACACACAAACACAGACGTGCTCCCTTCCCGGGTTGAGACAAGCTGACATATATTTCAGCACTGCAGGGATAATCCATATGCTTGCTGAATTTCAGTGTCTCAAGTCCATACGGCATAGGGTTAAAGAAGAGCGGACAAAAGATGGGAGTCTACCTAGAGGGAGGAAAACTCATTGGACTCTCATATCCCCTAACAGGAAGAAATAAGTTGCATTTACGCAGGAAGCTTTGTGTTGACAGCGAAGTTGCATAAAATACATTTAAAAAAACAAACAAAAGATAACCCCAATGCTTTCAAATCCAGATTCAGGTACTTTATACTCTCTATTTACAGTATCCAAGGTGTTGCGAGAGATGCTTTCAACATCTCAAGGGAGCACTACTGGTAGATGAAAATGTATTATGGTCCTTTGCGAAACAATTGAGCGCCAAAGAAAATTACAAGTCAAATAGCTGTGAGTTCCACTTAGTAGCGAGCGGGCGAATGAGCATCTGGCAATTGGCGAGCGTCAGGCGTTATTTACATTGCCTCAAAGTAGATGGTGATGGGGAGGAAAATCAATGTGGATGCAAACAGTGTAATGGCAGAGTAATGTGTTCCCCTGGGCAAGCAAGCCAGAAGAAATCCTGTCGGGGTAATGCAGAGTGGAGGCAGGAGCCCTTCCCACTGCCACATTCAATCCACATGCACATCTCAGCTCCTGAAGTCAGTTTTCAAGGCTGTCTTCTCCTGCTGCCTCTTCAGAATGCTAACTCTGCAGGGCCGCCAATCAAAGCAGTGGATGGTATGGTAAGCAAGAATGTAAGTGAGCGAGATCACATATGCACAGGGGTGATGTTCTTGATGGTGTTTGATGTTATTTATTCTGGTTCATTCTCTTCCTCAGGGAGAGAACAGGGAGCATGCAAACTTGACCCGTTTTCGTTTGAGCTGTTCTGAATCAATCATGGAGGCATGGTTTTGACCCTGATCCCTGGCCTCACTTCTTCTATCGGACCACTCAACCTGTCTATCAGGTATCAATCAATACTGCTCATAGAACTCCCCATAGTTTGACTAAATTAGCCCGTGGGATGCCAACACTATACACACTCTATATCTGTGAAACCATAAAGGCACACTAAGACTTCCATTCATGCCCTATGGTTAGACCACACGGATATATTAGTTTGTACCTTCCAAATTCAGATAAGAGATATGACCCTTGAAAGCAACGAATAAAAAAGTTTTGAGATTAGAAAAAAAGGGTATAAATTGTATGTCTTTTGTGACAGAAAGTAATGCATATTTCCTTCTACAATAATCTTAACGAGACAATGCTTCGATCCTGAACTGGGTTGTAAACCCTAGTTCACAGTAAATAGCCGACCTGAAATAAAGAAACACAACGTGAAAACCATAATTTATCCCTATACAAACCAGTGTGATTAAATCACCAATCAGCGAATTATATGGTGAGTGAGAGAGAGCACAATCATCAACCTCCACTGAGTGGAGGGCTCACTGAGCCGTTCACTGAGAGGATGTGTGCTTCAGGTCAGCACCATCATAGCACTCCACCGGACCTCTCTAATTGGCCACCAGCTGCGAAAGTGTTAGCCCACTCAATGTGGTTCCTCACTTCCACGTCCATCCTCTCCTCGAAATGTCCTGCCCTCCTCTCCTCTCCTCTCGTGTGTGCTGATTCCTACTATTTGAACCGGTCACCCCCTTTGTCTGACCTTACTCCTTCCTGCTAACTCTAAAATTATAGACACCCAAACACTTATACACCCGTTGTAGTGTTGAAAATAGGCTAGTCATTTTTTTATGTTTTGGAAGACAACCGCCAACACTTTTGAAGTGTCAACGCATTGTGCGCAAAACCCAAGGGAGCATGACTAGAAAAAAAATGTAAACAATAGAGGCAAGCCAGAATGTCTGCACCGTGTCCTCTGTCCCCTGTGCAGTCTTTTCATTGCAATGTGCATGATCAACTGTGACTTGCACTCTGCAACGCTTGCCAATAGCACTTCTCCCTCTTTTCTAGTCACTTTCTTCCCACTGTTTTCCCTTACTTTTTAAGACAGTGTAGCCATGCCGCAGGTGCACCACCATAGGCGCCTGTGGCAACAATCTCCTCAAAGATGACAGACTCAGTAGAGATTTGGGCGCCCCACACGACAACAGAGAGCAAATCAAAGCATGGACAAGAAGCTGATGAATTGTAAAATGTGCAAAAGAAGCAAAGTCAGGCTGCCGTCTGTGGGATTCTGGGAAGCGATCAACTCTCAGTTGGCCAAGCAGAGATTCAAAGAGACTTTAATATCAGGCTACAAGGCACAATTCTCAGTTTTAAGACCGCTCAGAGTCAATCAAGTTCTTCTCGGGAAGTCTTTTTGCTTAATTACTGAGTGAATGAGTGAAACTGACACAAGTTTCCAGGGGCCATCTCACTCTAAGATGACTTCTCATATATTTTTTCTAAACCTTTTTCCTCTATCAACAGTACTCTCTCTCTGTCTTTCTCTGTGTGTTTCAAGTGTTTAATAACTTAGCCAATGCTACCCCGTGTCCCTTCCTGCAGACTGCCTGTGGCTGTAATTTCAAAGTCTCCTCTGTCTTTTCTTTGTTTATCTGAACTTCCTGTCTCTTACATGATCCTGAAACTAAACTTGCATTTTATTTAATTGAAGACAAAGAAAGTGCAGTGGATTGTCCTGGTGTATAACAGGTGCATCCATCCACCTGCATTCAACCTGTATGTATATTTTTCATGCAAACATTAGCCTTGTGTTTGAGGGAGGGACAAAGTGGCAGAGAGAGTGTGAAAGAGTACATCTGTTTGTACAAGTTCTTTGAGTGCCAGCAGAAATATATGGATGTCTGGCTAAAAAGTGGGAATACTTGTGTGCAAATGTCCATTTGTGCCCATATGGGATCGACTGCGTGTGTGTGTGAGTGAGTGTGGATGAAACAACACTATACGGCTGGCAGTGGTAATCGAGCTCACTAATTACTTCCTGAGCTGAGAGAGTTGTCAGAGAGAGGAGGAGCTGCCACAGATGGTGAGAGACCCACACTGACACCAGGATATCCTACCTCTTCATCATTAGATTGAGCATGTGTGTTTGTGTGAAACTGAGTAATTTAGAGAATGAGTGAGAGTGTGTGACCAAGATTGAGCGTTCAAATTACACTTTAAAACCACAGACCACATGATACACCCCGATCGGTAAAAAGCTGTGAACTAGATATTAAATAAATGCTTCATCCCTCTATTTATTATTTTCATTTCAAAAACACTACCAGTAGCACTTGAAATTGGATTTCCCTGGTGTTGGAATCGATTCCTGGTGGTCCGCTATTTCCCAGAGACATCTCAGACAGCTATGTATCCAGGTACAGTCACTCTTAGCCTGGGGAAGTTCCACTACACCTAACAACTAACCAACCCCTATCCACTTCCAACCGTTCTTCAGCCGGCTCATTCCTTTTTATGCAAGTGCCTGTGTGCAGGTGGTGCACAAGTGGAGTCCCCTCTCCTTCTTGCTACAAATTGCTGCAGGCTGACTACTCACCACTGTGAAGAGCCCTCAGTGCCGCTGACCTCGAGCAGGTCATAGTCGTCCTCCAGCTGAAAGTCAGAGAAAACCAAGGCAATGGTGTCTCCTGGCTCGGCCAGCACAGTCCAGGTGCAGTCAGCGTTGTTGTTGTACTCAGCTGGGTAATTGGGAGTGGTGATCACCCCGCTCTGGCCCCGCAGTGTCCCACCACACCCATCATCCGCTGCAGGGAGCACAGGAGAGACAGAAAAGCTTAGTAAAAGAGGGAAATGTAAACAAAGATAACAGACAGAGTTCTGATGCAGAGAAAACTGTAGGAGAGGCAAGGCAGTGAAAAGGTTAATAAACACAAACTGCAGCTTAACTGCAGCTAAAGGTCATATTAAAAATTCTAACTGGCTGTTGAAAGCTTATTCAATGTTAGCAACATAGTGGACTATGTCATAATAATAACATTATATATTATACTTTTCCAATCTTCCAAACAAAAATACATTGGCTATATGGACCAATACAGGAATTACTTAAGTGTATAAAATGTGAAAAAGAATAACCTAATTGGACAGATATAGATTTCTAAACCACTTTGAGAACATATACATAATACTTATGACGCAGAGATAAGGATTCAGTGAAGTTTTGCCAGGAAAATTGTGTGATTTTTAGCATTTTTAGTTTTAAAAAATTTATAATTTATTTATTTTTCATGCCCGCAAAGCATCTTTTTGCCACCAGCCAAAGTGCAGATTTAAAATTTCAGGAGCATGAAAATAGGCAATGTGTTACAGCATATTGTTCCTTTGTCTGCAGTTTTCGCCATAGGCCAGAGAGACACGAGTCATAGGATTTTGAAATACCCTACAGTGCTTTTACCACCAGCACAGAGCAGGGTAGAGTGTGTGATGCAACCTAACGCAACCTAACGGAAAGTGATTAAATTCTGATTAATTCAGATTTGTGTAAATCAAAGCAACTCTTCCTTCTTCAAGACTGCTTTAAGGAGACCATTAAATAATAAAGCATGCATTTAATGTGTTGCCAGGATAAATCCCCAACCCAGCTTCTGACATGTTTATCACAGCTTTGAACAATACAGTGTAACGTGATATCTGAACTGCAACTCCTGTGTGGAATTTGTGGAAATACTGAATTTAAAATATTGTGTGTGTATACGTCACTACGGTATGTACTGGTGAACAGACTGGACACATCAAAATAAGTTTTCAATGACACTTTGCCACTATTACTGTTCCTGAAATTATGTGTGTCTATGGGTGTATGTGTTTGTGTGAGGAGGAGCTCAGAGGCGCCGGGCCCTGTCTATCATCCATCCTACCTGTCACCATGGCAAACCCCCTAAGGGAGGGCAAGCGAGTGTACGGACGAGCGGAAACTTGTGAGGTGTGAACTTGAAGAGGGAGGGAAAACCACGACAGAAGGGCGAGAAGAAGAGGATGACAGGTGACAAGCAAGGATGGGAGAGAGAAAAGTGCAGAGGGAGGGTGGACAATGAGGAAAGAGAGAGATGGCGAGAGGGGTGACAGGTGATTGTTGCAGTGGGAGTGACAGGAAATAGAAGGAAGACAGAAGAAAGAATGAGGAAGTGCATTGATATTCCACACAAGGCAGTTTCTTCACACTTGAAGGGAAGTCTCTGACTGCAAACTCTCCCCTTCACCTTGAGTCACTCCACAACTCTCCCTCTCTCTATTGTGGCTGCTACTGACCGGCGCAAGTGCTTACGACAATAGAAAACTAAATGGCTATACCATGGACCGTATAAAACCAAAAACCTGTTGAACACTTCAATCTGTGATGTGTGTAGAAACTTATGACATTTTTTTCCTTAGTCAATTGTAGATGTCAGGGTGCTACCCATGGTTGAACACTACATATCTCCAGGCTGTCACTTAGGATGTCATGGTTTTCTATTAAGTATAAAGGAGCTGCTTCGATTCCTCTGAGTGCCACGGTAACCAAGATATGAGGATGGGCAATTCGTGAAAGCTATAAAAACATTCATGCTATCACATATGTTTACATGTCATAAGTTATGGTTTATACACCAAACACGCACACAGCTAAAGCATGAAAACTGAGCTGGAATTTCAAATGGGACAACTAAATGTGACACAATACCACTAAAAACCAGAGTGCTTTTGTAATAGGTAGAATAAAGCATATGCATAAACCAAAGGTAAATAGGTGTGTGTCTGTCCGTGTGCGTGTGTGTGTGTGTGTGTGCGATGCTGTAGCTATAGGAAGTGACATTTAGAACTTACAGTAGTAAGCCTTTTTGTGGAAAGATATGCTTAGGGGTTAGGAGAGTGTTAGAAACTGAATAAAAGAGTGATGTTAAATCACTCCTAAGTATACTCATGACAAGTGATGTAGTTTTTTTAAGATTATAGCTAAGAGAAGAAATTGATGAGCATAAGACAGGATATGTAAAACATCATCTGTGCCATATTATCAATGGCTGGTTATCATCTATGGCCTGACAGTGCTGGCACGTTTGCCCTCTCCTTAGTCCAGAATGTTGACCGTGCCAAAATGTTCTCCCCCTGCTCCCGAAGTGCAGTGTCAGTTCTGCATTTACACATATGGGCAGGCTCTAAAGTCGGAGTGACATTAACAATACACTTATGCCTTATGAAGGAGCACTCAGGTGTACATGTTGACATTTATGTGGCACTGTGAGACCTCAATTAATCACAGGGGAAATGTGTTGGTGTATATTTTTTGCTGAAAAAGTGGCACGATCACATCCTTCAATGCTTGATACATTTTTTTCAGGATGCAGTCTGGCTGAGCATAGAGGAGGATAATGAAAAAGCTTACGTTTAGGTCCGAACAACAAATTGTCTGAAGTATGGAGAAAAGACGGAGGGAAGGCAGGTGACAGAATTATTCACAGTTTCTTCAATAAAATGTAAGAAAATTGCAAAAAAACGGATTACAAAATAACTTTCTTTTAATAACTTTGCATTTCGATGTGGAGTACAGGCATGTACATGTGATTGGGTGGGGACTGTGCTGGCACGTGTTGCCCAGCCATGTGTGCTCCTATGTGGGCTTCCTGACTCCCGGCCTCGCTGCAGATGGCACAGTGTCTCAGCGCTCTGCTCAGCAGGCACACTGACACAAACCATTGGCCACATGGGCACAGCAAATGGACATACATGAGCATGCAAACTGCCGTGTACTATATGGCATTTGCATGCATTTCATTTATGTGAGAATTCACTTTTATATAAAGCAAAATTTTTGCGAAATGATGTAAAATAGCATGACATTTGCCTACAGTGAACCATTTTCAAAAACTGTGTCATATTGGGTCAGACAACACACACTGGCAGGTGTCGCTGCCGCAGGGGTGCTCGCTAACTGTGAGGGAAGGACAACTGGCACAAGCACTTGACTGGGAGCGAACACATGAGGTCCTGTCATGGTAAATAAGATATCAGTATAACCACAGAAAACCTTGTCAGGTCATGTGGAGGCATGTTAAAATCATAGACTGTATATATAAAGGTTAAAATACATGTGAGCGTGTGGGGGTGGGATGGAGGACGGGCCTCATCTATTGGTGAGTAAAAGACAATAAAGGTTGATTACTCTTCATTTAAAAAACAAGGTCAATGTTGTCATTTACAATACTATGATTTTCAAGTTTTTCAGAGAGTCAATGGATAAAATATCATGTTTCCTGTTTCGGTTGTGTGAGCCACAAGGATTATCTTTGTGCATGTCCATTAGGACACTTGATCCAGCCATTCTGTTGTTAGTTGGTATCACCAAGGCCTTTTTTTAATACAGCTTTACAATTGATCTTAAAATAACCTCCCTATGATTTAGGCAAATGTTTTATCTTTGTTATTTATCTATTATTAAACAACATTAGTCATTTTAGAAAATATTTGTCAAACTAAATTTGATCAATTTGGCATATCTCTGAGCTGGCTTTTATCCCTCAGAGGCAAACGTTTTCCTACAAAGCTACTTAAATTAGATGCGATTATAACAGTTTGCTTTGTAGACAAAAAGTATTCAAGATTTTGCCTAAAGACCTGTTCTGGCAGACAGTTTTCCACTGTCCCTCCTACATACCTCTGCAGTAGGGAAGGGGAAAATCCCAGGCAGCAGTACCCGCTGAAGTGGCAAGGCAGGACAGGGTGGTGTGACCCTCCAGCACGTAGCCCGGGCTGCAGCTGTAGCGGATTTTGTCCCCAATGTTGAACGTGGACCCCTGCTGGTGGCCGTTGAGGAGCTGTCCAGGATTACCACAAGTGTAGCTGGCCAGAGCTGGAGAGAGAGGGGAGAGAAAGGACGGTTAATGAGGCAGTCTGTGGCACTGCGTCATGTTCGTACTGACAAGAGACAGAAAAACCCAGGAAGAGACACACACACACACACACACACACACACGCACACAATCGTTTTCCTGGCTATGCACAGGTCAGTGTAGAAAAAGTGCTGATACAGAGCCGCACACAAGATGAGGTTATAAAAACCAGCAAAGTAAGTAAAAGTTGCATGGTATGCAACATGACACTATTAACACTGTATATCCAATGAAATGGATTTACATTTTCATGTTTTTTTCCCTAAAAGTGCTTCAGATGCCATATTGACCATCACAGCTTGTCCAATGATGTACTCGCATGCAAATAAGTGAGCCCAGTATTGACAAAACCTTGTCCAATCGTGTGTTGTTATGCAAATCAAGTTCAATGGAAGCTCAGCCAATCTTTTGCTCTTGCGACAAAAGATGTGTTATTGTAGCTTCTCTCCCCCTTGATGATATACCGTAGATAGAACGGCTATGCCTATTGTACATTAGCTAAAAATACTATATAGGAGTGTAGTGGGTGGATGGTTTTGTTCTTGCTGCATCTCACACAATTAATATGTATGAATAAAACTGCCAAGACCAAACATGCATTACACACACATGTCATCCAGCTTACAGCCCGAGTCACACACACCCACACAGTGAGGGAGCTGGCCAGAGCATGTGCTGGACTTTGGATGAAACTCAGTCTCTCCACAGGGGGACTGGGCTGGAGAGGACAGAATGGCTCCTATACTGCAACACAGCTTACTGGCACCTCAAGATCACATTCAATGCACACGCTTTTCTATCTGATGGCTCCAGCTTCACAATGTATTAACAAGAAATCCAGCCTCATATTCAGCTTGGAAAATGTTTTCATTTGTTAGTAAGTAAGACTCAGTGCAAGAATAAATGACGTATTAAGATGAGTTGTGTTTGCGATCGTCTTTTTTCTATCTTTTTTATTTTCATATGCATTCCACACAATATGCTTTAATAAAGCGTTTTTTCTTTGTTTGTTGTCATTTTTTCCCCTTTGTAGCCCAGTAAGCTAAAACGTCCTTACGGCAAAGTCTAACAAGGACAGATCAATCATTTTATCCAACAGTGCATTCCACAGGGCTTAAACTGTGGAATCAACTGGCTGCTAAATAAATAGACAACAAACAGTTTGTGTCTAGTCCACCATCAGACAACAAACATGATCTGTAAGTGCTTGGTTACCTTAGCTGTGAAGCTACAACATAAGCCGTGAGTGACGCCATCACACAGCTTGGATATGAATCCAAGCTGCAGTTTACAGTTGACAGATGTCAAAACAAAGGCCGTCTCACCAATGTACAATGTGAGTCTCTATATTTGGAAAAGGCATTATTGACTGACAGAATACAAATTGATATAAATATCAAAATGGTCAGAAAAAGTTTGTATCGTCCAGCATTTATAGACTGTTAGTTATTAAAAAGTTAGAATGTAAATAAGAAAATATAAAAATGTGTATGTGTGCGTAGAGGGATTTCTTTGAGGTAATGGACTTTCTCTGTATCTATGTGTAATGGAATATGCAGTCGGCATTTATTAATTTATTCCTTTAAATACATTTTTAATTAAAATGTGTCATAAATTTCCTAATTGGCTAAGCCAATCCAATGCTAGCTTGTTTTGCATGGATTTCCAACCTAAAAATACAAGCACAAAGTAGCTTCAATCCAGAAATTCAATATCAGCATTGTTGGCGAACACCAAAACATATCAGCCAACCCCTTGATGTAACAAACAACATTTCCATATTGTTGTAAAGAGGTTAAATAAAGAGTGAAATCTGCAGTGAGTCACTTAGGGGAGAAGACTGTGGCTGCATGTTGCATTTCTAACTACATCCCAGTCAGTGATTTTCACTGTGTTTTCCATCATCTGTTGAAGGTACGCCTGCTCAGGATTCTGCCCTAAATGACTCATTGCTGATTTATTTTTTAAAGTACCTGGTTAGTACTTGGTTATTCTCCCTTGGGCCTAATCCTATACTCTGATGACAGACTGACTTGTCTCTTTCAGACTCCACTTCGCCATAGCCTTTATTTTGACCGGCCAAGGCCACTTTATTACAGCTTCCCCTTCATCACTACCAGATTAGCATATGCTGTACACAAGGACTCTGTCTGATTAGCATATTAGCCGCTGGGACTCAGGCTTCAGTGCTGCAGCATGGCCACAGGGGGCCCTGGTGGCATGCAGTTAGCTGCTTCACCCCTGTGGTTGAAGCATGTACGACCAGGCTGGAACACCATAGCTCCTGTGTCACAAAAGTTTGAGTCCGAGCAACATTGAAGGGGAGGAGATTCAGCTTGGATAGGAGGTTAGAGTAAAGTACAGGAATAGATAACTTTCTCACAGCAGACATTTTGACTTGGGCCAGTGCCGGAGCCCTTATATTGTACATGCTGGTAAGCCAGCAAGGATTACTGGCACGTCTAAATGGAACGGAGCATTCATTAATGTTATTAGTTACACCTGTGCTTTTCCCTGCTATGAGAAGTCCAAACGTCAGCTGTGAGAACGGCTTATTTTTTGAGAAGGAAAAAAAAAAACCTAAAGAAGAAAACAGATGTGTGGGAAAAAGGAGGTGTACGCAAGGCTGGGAGAATGACCGGGGAAAAGTGTGTGTGTAAGAGAGACTGACGGAGAAAACGAGAGGGGAAGAGATGAACAGGATGACTGATTTAATTGCAGTATAACTGATTGAGGGCAAAGCACTGTCAACGTGTAGGTGTGTGTGTGTGTATGTGATTTTTTCATCACACTCTCAATTTCAGGTTATTAGTTTGGGCTGTAAATTAAGTGCCATTGGTGCAATCCCCAGAACAGGGCCATGCCTGGAGCACTGAAGTGGCAAATACTTTTATTTATTTATTTTTTATATAAATCGGCATGAGAATCTATATTTCATATTGGGATGATCAAGATTGCGACGCTTATAGTGCAAAATACACCTGAAAACCAAGTTCCGACTCAAATAGTTTCCCTCCAAAATAGACTTGATACAAAAACACAATTCCTGCAAAGGTAATGTTTCACTTTACGTATATTAAAGCAGGAGAACCTGCCTAGAGCTGAGTTTCTATATTTCAGGAAACGAAGGCAGAGGTGTATAAAAAAAAAAAAACAAGCAATTTTTTTTTTTTTTTTTTGCACCGTGGGCTCTAAACTTATTTATCACAATATTTTCCTGCCGGCCATATCCTAAACAGAGAGAGTATGATAAGTGCGATGGGGAGGAAGAAAGACACACACACACAACGGAGCTTGCGAGAAATAATGAGAAAACAATTTTAAATATTTGCAAGACGACTTCACATTACTCTCCATTAATTTCCTCTCCTGCACACGCTTTCATACATCAGAATTATCTCACAAATGATTCTACAGGCTTAACAGCTTTCATTGGAAAACTTTCTGTTTTAGAACAGAGACTTGAGTTTCTTCCAGGGGGTCTGGCTTCTGTCATCACGAGGACTATTATATCCCAACCCCACACGCCGAAACCCGCATCAGCAGCCCTTGGATCTTTGTCATGGCAGGTCTATAAGTCACGAGGATGGGAGACTGCGACATGGCCCATCCCTGGGGGCGCAGATGCTTTAAGCACTTCCACTGCTGAAACGGCAAAGGATGCTCCTCGTCCATCAGTGCATCCCTCTCTACTGCACACACTGGCTAACAGTAGAAGCCTATGAACATGCTCAAGTGGGAACAAACCATGTGTGCACACACATACAGGCTGAGAGCAAGGAGCCATGCCATCCATCATCACACTATCCGTCCCTTTCATCATCTGCTTACGTGCCTTTATTCCTTCCCATCTCTCTTCATACGCTCTCATTTACAGTGACTAGGACAAAGGACAGTGTAGAAGGAGAAGGTATGAAGCGCATCTCGTGTGGGATGACCTTTGACCCTGATAAGCTCTTTTCCTGGTTGTCTTCAAGTCTGTTCCTCAATTTGTCATCCTCTCCTTCTCAGGAAAATAGTGAATAGTAATATACCCTTGCATTCTGTAAAACCGATTTGTCACAAAATGGTTCTTAAAAAAAGATTGTGCTGCAAAATAAAGATAGTGAATTTCTTAGCACTTTGTCGTAAGAGGTTTTGTATCAGGAAGTATTTACATTTATAATCGATAGATTAATATAGTTGCAGAAATAGTAGACAATGAAATAGTCGAAAGGATTGAAAAAATAGATTTCTGCTATGTCTTCCAGAGCTGATTTATTATTATTTATTAAGCCTCTAAAGTTATCAAAGTTATAATGCTATTGCAGGAGGAGCCAAGTCCCTGAAGTACATCAGAAGCAATATGCTAAGGTTAGGGAAAGGGCAAGAAAAGAGGAGAGTTAAGGACAATCAGAGAAAGTGTGTGTGAGATACAGAGAAAAACATGTTGAGATAACAGCTGGAGAGACAAACCAGTCTCAGCACAGTTGATCCAACATCACTTTGTCTGGCATGTTTCAAACAGCTGCAGAAGATGCATGATTGCCAGTGTTACGCAACAGGTTAAGTACGCAACAGGTTAAGTATGTACACATGAATATTCCTAAAAAATGCACTGTGGAGATACAGTATAAAATGCACAAGCAGGCAAGAAGCGTGCTCTTTTTCCATGAGTTATTTTCTCGAACATGACTACATTCCCTAATATTACTAGCTATCTTTTTACTCCTATCTTTATTTTTCTTTAATGTTCCATCTGTGTTTAAATAAGCCAAACAATTAAGAAAGGGGTAGTGATTAAGAGTGACTCTGAAGTAAGAAAGAGAGAGAGAGGGAGATGGAGAAAAAGATCCAGATACTGTAGACAGATGGTGGGGACAACAACAGCAATTGGAAGGATGCTGGAAGAAACAGCACAGTTGTCAATACGAAGGAGCTACATTTTGCAGAACCTGGCTCTAAATTACTTTGCAGCATAAGAAAGCAGGACACGAAACAACGAGATGACCAGACAGTGGCCCGGAGTTTAATTTGTTTAAAAGATCCAATCCAGATGACTACAGATTGAAAGTTTGCCTTTAACTCTCCGTAGCTATTTCTGTACCCACCTTCGTATTCATCTCAGTGCATCCAACGTAACTTTTTTCCATCTTTCCTTCTGATTCCCTCCCTCTGTCTGTTCCCGTTTCCTGTGCCTCTTCCCTTTCACACGTCTTCCTGCTATGCATTTGGAAGTGACATTGCGAGATCGATCCCAACACAGGTGCATTAGCTCAATAAGCAGTTTCTGCTTTGTCAAGCAGCAATTCAATCAATGCCTCCTGTTCCCTACACATGGGCTGAACAAAAGCTGGCAACTCCCATCACTTCTGGTTAGAGACGCTGAGGAATGCAGAAATCAACTCTCCTTTAGATCCAAGAAATAGATGGCATCCTATGGTTGAGTGTGTGCACGTGAGTGTGTGCAAGTAATCCGTTAACTTCACTAAATAGATGCAACACTTCTCCCAGTTAAAGGCTCCCTAAGGAGATGTCTTGTTAACAAACACAAGTTATATTTACATTCAGTGTTACTAACCAAGATGCATGATGCGCATCCTTGAGTTTTTTTCTTAAAATTTGCAAACCTGCATAGTTCACATCCATGTTTACCAACTCAAGGAGCAATTCTCAGTGCTTTCTGTTTTTATCTTTGAGAGAAAGCCGATTGAAACGTAAGTATTTCAATAGGGATTTTCTTTTTATTTCTACAGTATAACCTTAAAACTACCACGTCTTGTAAGGTTAGTGTTTTAAGAGTAGAAATTCCCAATGTCAATCAAAAATGTTTACTGGTGAAAAGTAAGCTAAATAAAACACTGACTGCTGACCTAGGGTTCAGTGTAAGGTCTTAAATATATTGATTACAAGTCTATAAATGTAGCAGTGAAACATTGCTTCTGTTATTTGTATATGTCGTTGAAACAGAAAGAATATGCATGTGTAGGCTACACGGGCAATTGTAGTCTTAGGTAGAGGAGAAAGGATAAGAGCTGTAATGCATGTTTTTGAAAACCAAAGCTTCAATACTTGGAATCCTATCATCCCTAGAAAACCATGTTTTGTAATATCATGTTTTTATCACAAGTTTTAAACTTCATTACTTTGCTGTAATGCTTCTTTTCTAAACTAAGATTTCAAGGTAGTAGAAACACACACTAGCCACTTTAGATTTAGATAGGCAGTGGAAACCCTTACCAAAGTTGCTGAGTGTAATCATTTAAATGTGTTTATACGTGTATAAAAGTGTATGTGTACCTGTCGTGTGTGCGGGCAATAGTTATTGTTACACTCCGTGTTGCTGAATGGGTTGGGGCTAGAGATCCAGCATTGAAAATCCTGTTCTGATTTTGACCAAAGCTACGCCTAAAGCTTCTCTTACTTAACAAGAGAAATTCTGCCGTTTGAACCTTTGTATACAGACAATTACACATGCACAAAAAAAAGGCATACCAATACAGACTGGAATGAACTCTAGATATACTCATTTCCCACAGACACACTGCAGCAGGTGCAGTAAAAGGGCCAGTTGCTGTGTGGGAATCGCTGAGGTGTGAAAGAGAGCTCATACAGAATTGATGGCTACCGACAATGTCTGCAAAACGAAATAATGTGCCATTCAGTAGCCATTCACTATATATGAGACTAAACTAAGAGGGATCAGGAAGCATGAGAAGGAAAGCCAGAAGACAGATGAGAGACAGGGCTGTGGGAGCTGGGGAGAGAGATCAACACATCTGTGTACATCCTTGACTCTGTCTGGATTGAAGCATCTAAATCCCCCTGGCTTCTCAGGCTCATCTCTCCACTGACACTCTCTCAAACAAAAATCTCAGAAATCACACGGTCACACTTGCAAGATCAATTACACAGGTGCACACAGACCCTTTTCCATAATCAAGAAGATTACATTACGAACGCAAATTGCACTGGTTTTCTTAATAGTTGTCAATTTATTACTGGGTCAGCTGATGGTTTGCGATACTGTACAATTGCAGTGCGTCGAGTGTGTACCGATGCAGTAGATTCTGTCTTATGCTGTACATTGCAAACACTCATATACAAGAGAATAAAAAGTAGATAAGAGTCTATCAAACACTATATCAGAGACTAAGCTATTTCAGAAAAACAGTGTAGCAAGGTCATTAAAATGCATAATAGAAGAGTAAATTAAATGTGCTAAAGGAATGTCGGAGTATAGACTTTTCCAATGACAGAAGTGATGTGTAGCTATATGCCAGTTACATTAAACATAAGTTCTACATAGTAAAGTTTACATATTTTACATTTGGGGGAAAAAGAGATTTGGTATCGATCAGTGCTTGGTATGATCTTGGGAATTAGTATTAGAGAGAAAATGTTGGATCAGTGCATCCCTAGTTCAATTCAAGAATGTCTTACCCATCAGACTTTTTTATTCGGTAATGAACATTTGTTTATTATTTGAAAGTTTTTGCCCGAGGATATGCTAAAGGAAAGATCAGGGTCACCAAAAGCATTGGCATTTATCCTCTGGCAAAATGAATATCCATACCAAAATGCATGTCATCCGACCAGAAGTTGTCAGCATATCCTGTTCTACACCAAATCATGATGCAGTTGGACCATTATTGCCATCCTTAGGTCCTGCTGTGAGAACAAAATCTAGAAGCCTTCTATCCTGCTATCTTGTTTTCCAGCATTTTGTCTTGCTTTGCCCTCCCCTCAGCCGATCCTCTCTTCACGGCTCTGCAGGTTGCCTTGGAAACAGTAAAGGCCCACCAGAGAGGACTTTGTGGAAGGGGAAGTGTTGATGCGTAAACATGCAGGTTTGTGGGGAATATGAGAAAACAAGCGCACCTCTTTTCTTAGAATGCAGTAAACCTGAAAATCATCCAACTAATGCAGTCCTCTTGACCATATATTAATTAGTATCCTAGTTGTCTTCCAACCTGTGTTGGCATGTTTATACTGTCATTTCATACGTCACATATGAAGAATAAGGAGCCTCCCAACTACTTTAGAGAAGTATCCCTCACCTTGTCAGGTCAACAGGTCAAATGCCAATTCAGAGTGAAATGCCATTAACCATGTCTCCTTCAATTCACTTTAGTTTTCCATCAGTTCAGTTATCTGACTTGTGCAGATAATAGAGCAGCGGTGCATTGGAAAGATTAATCAATACCTTTATTTAACCTTGGCTTTTCCTCTTAATTTCTCACTTTATCTCTCTCTATCCTGTCGCCTGCTATGGTGAAAGGCAAATAAGTACTTATCCATCTGTTATGTACATTTACTTTTCTGAGGTTGATATTGACATTTGATCATTTTCTGTTTCCATCATATTGTGTATACTGTAGTGTACACATAGTAAAGACACAAAATGGAAGATTTTTCAGACATGATTATCAAAATTAAGCAAAAGACAACATTAACAGTTAAAACAACATTGGCAGATACGTTTGTGAAGCCAAAAATGTAGCTGAAAGTGCAGATTGACTGAAAAGTCTTCCAGAATGCAGTCATTACTTTACTCCTGAATTATGTGCTATTTTGCTGAAAAATGGCTCCAGCTCCACAACCGATGGGGCCAATAACCACAAATAAATTCCTAACCTAAGGGAAATACAGGTCAGTGCTCTGTCTGAGGAGCGCCAGCGAGGCTCAACATTTATTTTACTGGTCAGGACTTTATGACCAAAGAAGTGTTGATTACAGCACTGCGTAAATACGGACAACTTCCAAACATGCACATATGCTAGCGAATCATGTTGCTACAAATCACCTCATTGTCACCTCATTGACAGCAAATACAGTGCATTTTATTTTTAAACTTGTTATGGTAAACTCTGTGATTCCTGTTCATCACTTGATAGCTTGAATGAATTAGTATGACAAATCATTTGAATGAATTTAATGATCTTTGCACCATGATCTTATATTATTATTATTATTACAACAGGGCAGATGACAAAATAGTATGGGAACCAGTAGTTTTATTATTTGCAAGCCTGACATGAACCATCATTTGTCATGTGTTCTCCTTTGAAGGAAAATCAGAAACCAAATCCTTTATAGATGGATACCTTATTCCGATAGTCATTGAAATCCTGCATAAAGATGTAATGTCAGCATTGTATTACAGGCAGAGCAGACGGTCACACTGAGCCAGACAGCAGTTTTCCGGTTGAAGTGTCCTTCTTACTTGTCTTACAAACATAAACACACGTCTTGTCCTGCACCTTAGCTTTAGAACGAGCACAGCCTGTAAATATATCTACGAATGTTACTTTAGACCGGTTAGATTCTGGTGTTGTCCTTACTCCTATACCTTATTATTTCACTAACAAACACACTCCCCTGTGTCCATGACATGTAGGCATACACTACAAGTTGGTTTACTACTCATTCTCTATTCTGCAACACTGGCACTCTGCCAGCAACTGTCAATCAAACACAGACCCCCAACACGCCCCTCCTCCAGCCGGCTGAGATTAAATGGAGCATTTCTGATATTTCCCAAAAGACTGGAATAAGTAAATGTGACTTCATAAAATATTGTCTACTTGCTATTATTGGCTCTGACTGGCTTTGATCCAAAGATTTGGTAAAGACTGGCACCTCTTCAACACATCTCTAAGCTGTTGACATTTGATCCATATAAATCAAGGGCTTAACATAAATCCTAAACAATAAAAAAAAAAATTCAAACGTGTGTCCTGATGTTATGTGCCATTCAATACCCAGCTATTTAGTTAAATTAATACATTCAGAATACCAATTTTACCTTAGAAGAACAGTGACGCCGATGTTCCTTCAAGCCACAACCCAACTTGTGACGTAAAAACTTTTTCAAACGTTTTTCATTATTGTAGTCGATTGTTACAAATTATTTTTATTGTACGATAAATAGTTATCATTCGTAAAGTGTGTACTTGTGTTCCTTTTTATCTAAAAACGGGCAAAATCCTAACATCCTTGGTGGAAATAATTACATAAAATTAATGAAAAGAAAAAAGAAGAATGTGATTGAATACCAACTGTTCTAAAACAGATTGAAGGCTGCTGAACTCTCGTGACAACAAACCATGCACACCTCTCCAAACTCTCATTTATATGTTGACACCGTTTGGATGCTTTTAACGTTTATCTGAATTTGGCATTCTGCTTTCGCAAAAAAAATGAAAAAAGTAAATTATTGTCATTTTAGCCGGACAAGTGACATTTATGCCTGGACATGTGATAGGTGCATTTAATTATCCAATGGACAAGTGCCTCAAAAAGTTCATATCGACCCCTGAAATAAAAAAAATACAATGGCTCACATTCTGCCAAAGGCCTTCATGGACAAAAGGTCAAAGGAAGTATTTCATTCCTATAGAGCAAGTAGCTTGTGCAAGTGAAGCCTCTTTACTCCGTGCAGTTCTGAGCTTGGCTTAACTCTAACTCACAGCACTACCTTCACGCTCTGCTTCACCGGTTAAATCCTTATTTCTTATCCTCCCAATTTTTTTAGATCAAGCGCATGATCTGCCTGTATGACATCTGGCAATGCATTACAGTTTATTTTTAATGAAGTAGGAGCTTCAGTTGCTTCTGCTGCCATGTAAGAAAACAACAAGCGACATAAACTAAATTAGCAAAGAATCAGCAGCTGTGAAAGACCCCAAAGAAACAATTTGTTGATATTACCATTAGTTTCTGAGAAGATTACCAATTTGAATGAACTGTTCTACCTGCAATAAAAGTGGTTTGAATGGTTCCATTTAGATCTTCTGTTCCATGTCTAAAGCAGCCTCTCTCCCATCAACTCTGCAATAATCATCATGTGAACCACATTTAGATCTTTTGTAATATTATTATTGATAACACTTGGCCAATTGTTGAACTATAGTTATATGGAATAAACCAAGCAATCATAACATCCATTATATTGCTGGGTTCCGGTACATGGGTATTGCTCTGTTACATTATAGATTTCTTCACTTCAGACTCATTATTGTCATCACAATATGATAATCCATCAGAACACGCCTTCCTCTCCTCTATGTAACATCTTATCTTCCTTCCCCCAAAGACTTGTAACCTTAATTTATATTGTAGGCCTTCTTCACTTCAGGCCTTTTCCATAAGATGCATGTAATCATCTTATCTAAATACTCTGAAGTGTTCCTTTTCTTCCTCAACCCCCTCCAGCCACAAAATAATCATGGTGACTCATGGTCTTACTGCTTCCTTCAAATCCCACCCTGTATTCCCTAAGTTAGTCTCTTCTTTTGATTTCAGACTTAGTGCAGGGGTATAGTTCCCTGGCGATGTACCATCCTATTGTGAATGTTTGTTTCATCCTTTACGTTTCCTTTTAACTTCAGGATCACAAAGAACGGTTATTTTGAAACAGATACCAATACATTTAGTCTGGAAGGAAAGACCGTGATCAAACACATTATTCAGACCCAATGCTGAAAATCCATACACAAACTGTTCTCTAAAGAAAGCTCCGTGCGCAATGTTGCAGCTAAATCAAGTGGCATTTGGAGGTGATCCAGGTAAAGTCCATAAATAAACCATGTGATCACCTTGTTGTCACTCAAAAGACATTATTCAGGAGCTACACAACCATGAATACAGAGTACAAAGGAAACAAAGCAGAATTCCACTCTTAACTCACACAAAAGATGCCAATTTTACTTCCCAGCTTACAAAGATGGCTCGCCCAAAAATATCCACCAGCTCCTCCCTTTGACAGAACACCTCGGCTTGTTCCCAGTCTCTGCCTCATTACACTGAATAGTAACTGAGAATTAAGGCCTTAAATAGAGCACATAGCAATGCCAAATGATGGGTAAGAGACAAACACAAAACAAACAGGTGTGCCTTCACTTTACGCTTCATTGACGGCGGGTATGCGCCATGAGCTTGAGCATGAGCTTGTCAGCCACACACAGAGGCAGACAGAGAGAAGGACAAACATCAACACAAGAATAAACACAAATCTGCTAAAAGCCCAGTTTCTGTGTGACCCGTGAAGATATTTGTCTACTTCCAAGCAGTCTGAGGAGGAAGGTTTATATCTTCAAGACACTTCCTGGTTGTGTCTCTTGCCTGCAGTAAATCGACCAAAAATGGCCCAGGCCGTTTCTCCACTGTCGGCGTCAAAACTGTGGAAATCCAACTGAGTACAGAAAGCATTGATTTTCTATAAGTGAAGAAGAAGTAGAACAAACACAGCTGACCCATGTGATTGTATTGAGGTAATAATATTATGCATAGCTTGTGTCTGTAGGTTTGGTCACATTTGTTTTTCTGGCTTATGTGTCCAATTGTGCTACAAGATTCAGCACCGCGATTTGTCATAGTATACAATAAATTATTCACAATCCAATACAGAACAATCAGCAATGCTATACCTAGTCAGTAACCATGACATCAAACATATGCGTATATTAATGCCCATTGTAATTATGTGTGCACACTAACTAAAGGTTTTATTTAAAAAATCTATACAAAGACTCAGTCCACCAAGCTTTGACTACAGTCACACCGTCAAAGAACAAATGTACGAGACCTTACATTTGACCTTTAACATTTAGGTGGCTAACAAGTGAATATGGTTGGTAAGGTCTGAAAGGGATGATCGATACTTCTGGCCTGATGAATGGCTGTGCATTAAAGCAGCCTAGCAAATGGAGAAATGATTAAACACAGCAGCCAAGAGGGAGCCGCTTGGTTGATATCAATTAAAGCAATGAAAAAGAATGCACTGGTTACTGTTCATAACTGCCGCTGGGTATTTCATCATGGATGGTAACATGCATGCAAGTTCATTTTAATGATGTATTAGATTACACAACGGATTAATGATAAATGTGAGTTTATTAAAGTTGTCTCCACTCGAGTCTTCCGTAAATACACTGTTAAAAGTTTAATTCCAATCAAACTAATTGGGAATAAGCAATTGAGGGGAACCAAAAGACTGCACCACAAACCCGACACAAAAGATAGGGTGACTATATACTGTCTTTTTGAATAACTTCTAAACTCCAACAATTGAAAATTTTCTGGATCGATAGACTGTCACACCAATGTACCTGCAAGAGAAGAGCGTAAATAAGCCAGGTCACGATTCTCCAAATCCACGATTTGATTAGACTTTCGATTTTATGGTCTTGATTCGATTTGTTTTTTCTAGCACTGACAGCTATGCCATTGTTCAAGTCTAGATTCATAAAAATAGCAGATACTTGGTTTTATGCCCTGTAATTTACATTTTAGAAATACAATTAAAAAAATAAAATAAGAATGCACCACTCTAAGGACATATGGGCATTTGTTGTTTACATAACTCACAAGGAAGGCAAACACTACCACACGGTGACTTCACGGAAGCGGGACGATTTTCCAGTTCTGTTGAGTCTCGGAAAGTGCAGCTGCAGGCTATCGGTATGCTACGCTGTGTTGTCTTTGAGCTGCAAGCTCCCTGTAAACTATGCTGTGTTGTCTTTGAGCTCCAAGCTCTGGTAAGCCGCTGTGTTGGCGCGAGTGCTGGTTTTTCTTTGGACGTGCAGAAGTACACGGGGGTGGAGAGAAAAAATACTGGGAGGACAGGATTTAACCTCTAGCTAATACCATACTGTCACAAACAATAGATGAGAAGTCTGATATGGTATTGCCTGGAATGTCTTGTGCATCTCGATAGACACAGCAGATTCGCAGACCTCCTCTGCCTTTCACCGGCTGAGTGTCTGTCACACACACCATGTGATCAATACAGATAACTCCTTTAATAGTTTTTGCTCTCTCCCTGTCTGTGTTGAGTGACTGAACATGACATGACAAAGTGACAATCCCAGCACACCTCACGTTCCTCGCACCCTCAAGAGCTCCTTTCCCCGTCAGTGTGACCTTCAATTAACCAAGCATAATTGGACACTAATCTTCCCAAAGTTCCAAGCTTTTTCAACCATATTGTTTGCACCTAGCACATACTCTTGCATCGACACTTGGTACAAGTCAAAAAGGCACATGCCAATTAGATAAACAAGGAAAGAGCACATAATTCACAGAGCTTTCCGTTAGGCATTACAAGGTGTTCTACTTTGTGCTGCTTGCATGTTGTAAAAAAAGCTCCATGAACAAAAGGATATTCACCTCGGTCTTAAGTGCGGATACAAATTTGCACATAGTGTACACACACGCGCTCATACGCATATTCAGAAGCACGTTCTACCTCATCCCAGCTCAGAAACAATGACACCCTAATCCGAGGACAATACGGGCACTAATCCACACAAAACAGGGATTGTACGGAGAGACAAACGTAGGAGTGAGGGAGAGAAAGAGCTAGCACGCTAACAAGCAAAGGAGGCTAATCCTGATGAGAGATAGAGGCCGGGAGAGAAGGATAAAAATGACTGTTAGGGAGGGTAAGACAGATGGAGTGAAAAGAAAGCAGGAGAATGGAAGTATGAAAAAGAGAAAGTAAGGTTCAGACATAAATAGTCTAGACATCAGAATCAGAGCGCACTGAATTTTGTAATTTGGTTAACTCACAGAGTAATGTTAATACTCAACAGCTGATAAAATCCAACAATGGCAGTTATCATTTCACAATCAATGGATGCTGGCTAAAAATATGTGGATTGCTAATTTCCCATAAATGACTGGAAAGTAAAGAGGCTATAAAATACACATAACAAACAATAAACCTTTCTGCCTTTCCAAGAAAGAAATTCTTAGGAAAATGTTTGGACTGTTTACGTAGAACTGGCTTCATCCTAACACCCCTCATTGAAAAAGGGGCACAGTTACAAAAGGTGAACTATCACTCTTACTTACAGCAAGCTGGCTGATGAGGGTAATCTGAGGCTGGAATTAATTACATCAAAGTCTATGATCCAGAGAACTGAGCAGATGACATTTACAAGAGGCCAACCGAGGTGCTTAATTACACACTTACATAAAGTGGCAGAATTAGTGTGCCAGACCGGTACCACTAATAAAAAGTGGAGGAATAACAACAAAATGGTTGCTAGAACCTTTTGGAGAAGTCAAAGAAAACAGGTAAAGGGGATGAAGTGTTTTGGGTGACATTTTATGCAGTCAAAACCAAATAACGAAGTCAGAGGAGAAGTGAGAGCAGTTCAGGTTCCTATTGCTTTTTCGGGAGATGAGCTCACTGACTTAAAAAATGCATGGCTGTGGAGATGGGTGAGCGCTGAGTAACGGTGCAGCAAATGTGCCGCGTGGCGTTACTTGTGTTCCTCTGACCTGCTTTTTGCAAGTAGATTCCCTCATAGTTTAATCCATTACCTCACTGCTGTGAGTCATCCTTGCCTTTCTATATCTCACTCTTCAGTCATCTATTTTTCTATTCCTATTTTTCCTCTTCTACCTTTCCACACGCCATACCTTTCGATCTCCCTCTCAGTTCGTTCTGTGACTAACCCCTCTCCATCTATTGATGTCTCTTTTCTTGGGTCTCCCCCTTGCCTTCCTCACAATACCCCTCTCCCTGTGTTAGGATGCAGTGAGGGTAGGCCCCGTCAGTGTGGAAACAGGAGGGAACACAGAGAGCCTTTCACAGAAGCCAATATAAAGACAGGCATGTGAGAAACACCTCAATGTTCACTCTCCCTGACTGCGCAAAAGACAACATTTTACAGTATGTATGTATGTGCAGTACAGAAATGTACACAACCATGAACCCTCAGACACACACACACACACGCACGCACACCTCGCCCACTGCCCTAGTATTCTCCTCAGTCTGTCTGTCACTTTGTGCCATTGTCACACTGCTAACACCTCAGTTGCACAGTGGGACATGCTTGCTTTGCTGCGATCCACAAACATGTGTTCAGCGCGTTACAAAGTCACACACATATGCATTCTCATACAGGCACAACACACACACACACACATACACACATATGCTGCTTGCTCCAAACACTCCAATCCAACATCCACACACCACAGGATCACATTTCCAGAGGGACTATATGTTTTTCATACTTAAACTGTGTGAGAAACACAGGTGAGGATGTTAATATTCTTCTCTAAGAGTAAGCACACTTATTTTCATGGATTGATTTCTGTTATTGATTTTACATTTTATATAAGTGTGATATGTACAAGATCTTCCTTTTTCTTGTTTTATCATATATTAATTTGTCTTTTCTATTAAGGTGTTTAGGTTAATGATAAAAAGCACTAGAGCTGCAACGGAATAATTGCCAACTATATTGTTAATCAATGAATCGTTTAAGTCATTTTCATCAAAAATGGCAGAAAATGTTTTCAGCCACTCAAATGGTGATAATTATCGGGATAATATTGTAAATCACAATTATTTTAGCCAGGATAATCGGAACATGATATTTTCATATCATCCCATGCCTAATGTACATTATATTCAGTTTCGTATTACTGAATGTCTGATGTCTGCAGTAAAGAGCAAAGAGAAGTGGTCTAAAAAAGGCACATTCACCTGCTGTTTCAAGAACAGCTCATGGAGGACTCGAAGAGTATTAAAACCATTTTTTAATTCTACGCTTTATATACACAGCCTATGCATTGCAAACAGCCTGCATTTTCAGTGAGTTAATGCTTACTTTGGTACACGGTCTCATCCCTAGTGAGAAATATATATGTAGTCGCCCACGCAGGCTGATCTGGTGCAAAATGCACACACTTCTTGGGCTGCTCTGAGGCACTGCAAACAAACTCACCCAAAGCTATGGGTTCACAGGGAAGGATGACCTTTCTGCAAATGCTCCACTGCGCAGCAGATGCATCATGCTATGTTTGAGTGTGTACTCCTGGGTCCACTTATGTGAATGGGCGCGCTTGGATGTGTTCCGTGCAGATGCGTCTGTGTGCAGCTATGGTGTGGGAGTGCTGTTTTGTACTCCTTATCTGGAGAACAAAACAACAACTAGTACTGACCACCACAGACTAGACCCTGTCTTGCCGCCCATTCACCCAGAAAACAAATAGAGGGCAAGAAGGATTGAGGGTAGAAACCCAGTGCCGTCTTGCAGTGCTGTGCGAAGCAGACGTGCCTGGCAATGACTTGTCAAGAGCTCCCTTAGCTTATGTCAATTTTATAAAAATAGAAAAAAAAGGATAAAGAAAATATGAAAAATAATCCCAAAAAGGCTCAGATGTGGGATTCAGTATCAAATATTAACATAATGTGAAGCAGGGAAAGAGACGGCTGGAAGGTTTTCAACAACTCTCTTAACCCAACTGCACCAGTCATTTTAGGTTAAGAACAATATAATGCATGATTACACTTGAACCAAGTCTAAAGAGCTGGTGTTTGTACTTTACTCACTCTTCTGTTGAGTATACAATTTAAATTGTTAAAAAGTATAAAACATTTAACTGTCTCTATGGAGAAAACGAGATACAGATAAATGGAGCCAGAAAAAGATTTGTTTTCTTCTAATGTTATTGGAAAACAAAGAAGAAAGTTACTGATTTAGTGGTGAATAGGGTTGGGTATCGTTTGGGATTTCAACAATTCCGGGTCTGCTTTTCGATTTTGGTTCTTTATTTCGATTCTTTGAGGTGGTCAAAATGGGTCATATATTATTTCACAGAAAAAAAAAATGTATTAATGAAAAACGTTGCGCAAATTTATATTTATATTTTTCTATAATTCACTTCAGAAGTTTGCTGTTATTAAATAATACGATTTAATAATAATTTGTTCATTACTTTTTTCATTCACAAGTAAGTTCTGATTGGTGCACTTTTAGATGCTACAATTTCCCCTGGTTTCCCCTCCTGTAACACTGAAACCTGCCGAAGTGACACAGACCGGGTCTAACATAAGGCGGGCAGTAAATAGAATCAGCAAGCTTCCCCATCGTATCACTGCTCGCAAAAGTAAAAAACATAATAACAATATATTTAAATAATTTAAATGTCCCCTGTGTCTGTCTCACAGGGGATGCGAGATTCATAGATTAAATGGTGATCAATATAAACAAAATAAGAGTTGAAACGCAAAAAACATTCATTGCGTGTTGGAAAAAAAACATAGTACTTGGTTGAGAATGATGACTGGGGTTGAACGAGCAGCAGAGCTGTGGAGCAAGTGAGAGATAGAGATAGAGACAGAGACAGAGAGAGAGAGAGACAGAGAGAGAGAGAGAGAGAGAGAGAGAGTAAAGCGCTAAAGAGCAGAGAACAGAACCTGCAGACCATGGCCTACGGTCTCCTGTGCTCGCAACTCTTATTAATCTTCCCATAGTGCCGAGACAAAACAAAAACAAAATGTATCGCTTTGCAGAGCGCCACTAAGTCCAAGTCCAGAGAGAGCGCCAATGTGTATGTATTTTTGGGGTACCCGGTACCTGCCATTTCGGATTCGGTTCTTACTTGGAACAGAGTTTTGGTTCCCAACCCTAGTGGTGAAGATGAAAAACAGGCTTAAAATACTAATGCATGGGTAAGTTTCACAAAATCCATCAACATTTCTTTGGTGTTGTCTAAATGTTTCTGGTGCATTGGAATATTGATGTAGAGTGTTTGTTTGTGGAAGTGGGAGTGTATGCCAGACATAGTAGTGGGTGTGTATGCCAGGCAGAGTAGTGGTTGCGTTTATGTAAGCGTGTGTGTGAGCCGAAACAGTCTTCATTAGCCTGACGGAGAAGTGCCGCACAACAATCAGTCATTAATTAAGTGTCAGAAGCATTTAACGGTCAGACACGCTGCCGGCCGATTCCCATGCCAGACACTAATAACAGCTAGAATCTGCCAGAGAGGGATTTCTGCTTACCCTGACGTGCCGAAAAGCCCACATTTTCCAAGAAAATTAGTAAATACATTGAGTAAAATAACAGCCATAATAGCTGGGCTTCCATTTAACATTGAATGAGTTCAGGCTCTTGAACCCCACTCTAATAAGAAGCACTGCGCTTCTCGCACAGTATCCCTGACCGTCACTGTGGCGTTCTTCCTGCATCAAAAGCTGCACCACGTGAGAAATTACTGCATTTGCTTTGGCTTTTCTTGAAAAATCTGTAATGCACTTTGCAAATAATTACAGAAACTGCAGCAACTTTAAAAGTTCAATGCTGCAAAATGTCCTCCTGGTGATTTACTTCCACATTTAGAGTCTTGCTGACTTTTGATCCCTGGGAGAAATGTTCCGACTTCAACACTTTGGCTGAAGTGGCGCTGGTAATTCCAGTCTCTAGTGTGGCAACAGAGCGCGGGTTCAGCCTTCCAAACAAATATTAAACGTGCATGAGAAGTCGTCTGTCTGAGGAAAAGCAAAGGAACGAATGACAATCGCCTCCGAAGTAATCTGCCTTGATGTGTTTGATTATGCAGAAGTGCGCCGGTATAATTTCTTGTAAATTATTTGCTCATATTTTAAATTGTAATGGTCTCATTTTGTTCTATTTCAATGTTCATATTTGCCTGTTTAGGCACAATCGCCGCAAGTGATTTTAGTGGCCTCCCCTGTCAAAAAAAATCATTAACTTGTTTTGCGTGGTGTTGACATGGAAAAGTGCCCCCTTATACATGCATAATCATATACATATATAATAATGATTAAAACAAATATTTGAATGAAAATGTAATGCTTTTAAATATGTCTTATCATGATAAAAAAAAAATACAATTAAAATGATAGGTAATACAAGATGATGAAGGATTTTTTTTAAGACCCTGTCTGTATTTTGACAGACAAGGAGAAAGTCTACAACACGCAAAAGTCTACATACAGTTTACAATTTTGTTTGCAGAAAGTCAGGGTGAGGATTTCACCCATATGGTTTCATGGAAAACACAGCGGTGAGTCACTACTCGTGGGAGCAGACATCAGTAAAGAAAAAATGAATCTCAATAGGCCTGCAAACTCACAAAACTGGAAATCTGTGACCAAGTCTGTAGTCATCTATAGCCCTAATCTCTTCTGTTGAAGGCTCTATCAAACACTTACATAGTTAACATTTACAATACAAAAATACAGTGAGTTTAGGGGACTTGATGACAATTACTCACTCAAGTTATGTCATTCAATATTACCTAGCAAAAAATAATTACTCACTATAATAAACTTTTCTCATGAAAGACATTTAGACTGGTTAAACACAGCTGTAACTATTACCTTAAAGACAGCTGAATTACATAGATATACACATGACAGGGTTATAGTAAGTACAGTATGTTCATGGTCTGTTATCCATGTACAGTATATATAAGATATAAAAATGGCCTTTATGATCAGAGATTAAGGACCAATCAAATCGACCAATTAATAAATATTTATTTTGCGATGTATATACACCGCATGAAGGTTAAATTATGGATGGACTTTGCAGAGGCAATTTACAAATTTTGCCAATGGTTATAATTGACTCTTGACAAAATGTTGTAATCTACAATAAGAATGTTAAATCAACCCTGGAAAAAGTGGAATTAAGAATGAAATATTTCTTTTGGGATTTATTTCATGACAATACCTAACCTTTCATGTATCCGCTCAGACTGTCAGTATAATTTGAGGCTTATAGATTTGTCATGACAGCACAACATGGCAATATATCATACCTACCTAAAATGTAAGCTATTGTTATTTAAAAAAATGTATTATTGCCATTTACCTCAGCGATAACAACAAATTCAAGCAGATGGAAAAAAGCAAACCTCAGTTTGAAAATCTTGCTACAATGTTTGAAGAAGCGACAGAAAATAGGAGAGAACAACTGGCTAGCATGCAAACATAGAAAGGTTTCAGCCTTCTTGTCTTCACAGCTCAGGAAAGACTGCTGTGCATGTGTGCATGCATACACTTATGGATACAAACCATAGAAAATACATACCATATAAAATGCATTCATAACATTCCCAGCCCAAAGAGCAATCAAGGTAGTTAGACCGGAAAGACCTGGTCAGCAGACACAGTATTTGAGCTGCAAATGATATGAAAGCTTGTCGGAGATGTCTTTTCAACATATTTATTCTATTATAAACTAAATGCCACAGTATGTGTTCCACAATACTTTGTCCATTTTAACAAAACCTATTACTAATGCGGCTGCCAAAGCTTGAAACCATGTTGACATTTAAACTGTCCGTGGCCTTCTCCGGTCCCTGACCTTCTGTCAGGGCACACTCACATACTATACATAATATTAAGGTAATTTATATATCAAGAATTATACCGTAAACTGTACTGTGCAAAACTACATTAAGAACAGTAAGAAAGAACACCTCTTTCGGTTTATTTATGGTTTGTAAGATAGTGTGCAGTACATAACAGTCATGAAGCAATGTTTAAAGTTTAATGTTTAAATTACCTTTAACAATTTAAAACTTCAGTTTAATTTAACCTTAATCTCAATTATTCTTTATTCAAACAATACCCAACATCAGCAGGCTCTCATGAAATATTTAATGCAAATTGAAGCAAAGTGAAACACAAGACAATGAGCTTTGAGTAGCGTGGGTTTCTGTATAAAAGATAAGCTTAACGGCAGAAAATACACTGAACGCACAAAATGAAACACTCCTATATTCATTTTACAGTGGCGCAATGGCGCAAAATTAATATAGGGGAAACATATATGGCCTGCAACTAGGAACGCTAATTTAGATTAATTTGGTTTCTGACCGATAGCCGATGCTTGTTAACCAATCATTTACTGTTAACCAACATGATTAGTGTCTTGGATGCAGGGATGGTGTGAAGCCCAATAAGCAATCCAGTTGCTCCGATAACCGATGCACAATCAGGTTAAATCAATAATTTCTCTCCAGCCGCAGTGTATGCGCAAAACAGGCAACTGAGTCCCCAGTTCACTCGTCCGGGAGAGTCAGCAGCCACAATGTTGTGTGCATTTTCGTGTGTGTCGACGGTAAGTATGAAGTCAGCGGTAACGTTATAGCTGTGAGCGTAGTGCAGTGCAACGTGTTTACATTTCGTTTGTCGGTGAATAAATGCGACAACTCCTCAAGACCCAAGCCAATTTCCCGTGTCTCGCGTGCCACCTGCTGATTAAAGTGAAGGGTGTTAGCCCCGAAGTTAGCAACAACAACGCCTCAGGCTCACTTAAGATGGGCTGATCTTTGAGGTAGACCAGCTATTTGCATTTTAGTGTCAAGTCGCTCCTTAAAGTTTTGGCCAGCCTATCAAAGACTTGCAATTATAACATTACACAAACTATAACTATTTGTGTTTCTTTGGTTCATCCATTTAAGGGTTACTTCCTCTTCAGTTTAAATGCATTTCAGCTGAACCTGTGTCCGTTGAGACTTAATAAAAATAACATCACAGTTACATAACAATAACCCGCAACTGTGTGCTTTAACTCAAGAAGCACAAATCTTAATGGAGCAATGCATCCATGCAGACTGTAGGCGGAATGTTTAAAAACAGGGACATACACTTGTGACTTATGGTCATGTGTCTACATGTGTTACAGACATGTCTTTTATTTTTGTCTTAATTGGTTTCTTCTTGCAAAATTCTGATTTTTTTTCACGCTGGAAGGTACTGGTCATATTTAATCAAAAAAAGTGGACTGCGTTGTTTGTAGCCAAAAAAGGAATCCATAAAATATCAGAGTGCATTATTAATATTGCGAGAAGGCAGTATACATCAATAGAGAAAAGACAGGAATATAATATGTCTGCAGAATGATGCTGAATATGTAAACAAAATCATTAAACAATCCATGTAAATTGCTCTTTGGCAAACAATTACTTTTGTGCATCTCTCCTAATCAAAGCCAATTGTATTAGAGCGAGCAGCAACAACATACAAGGAAAGTATCTCTTTGGGGCTCAGCAGGTTATAAATCCCCCCCAACCTCTCCTTTTAAATGGCAGAAACAAACACACCAACATGGCCATAATATACCCCTGAGTAAAGTGTGGAGAGAAAATAGAACATTAGAATAGTAGGATTTGATCCAGGTCTATGCTCTTCTTTCGCCTCTCATCACACTTTCATTTGGCCAACTCCCTGACTTAAGGGGACAAGCCTCATTTTTCAATTAGGCACTAGACTCACTCATGCTTCACTGCTTTCTCATCACCCTCATCTACTCTGCCCCCACTTTCCTCTCTTATGCTAATAGGAAGGAGGGAGAGGGGGGGTGGGGGTGATTGAGGAGGAGTAGATAGAGACACTATTGTAGATCAGCTTTCGATGCAGGAGAATGCTGTGCTACTGGAAGGACTCCCTCTGCTGCTCCTTTGCTAACTTTCAGAAAAAAATGTGCTTATGGTGAGACTTGTTACACCAAACACCCCAATTCTTCTTTTTGTAGTCACCCTATTCATTATGCAGTTCTACCGACACGTTATTCAAATGTATTTATAATTCACCTTAAGACTCGGAAGCAGATCTTAGCTATACAGTAGTAATGAAATGAATGTTTGAAAAACGTATGCATGCAAAACTGATTTAAAAAAATGTATACTAAATTAATTCATGGAAGATTATGTGCATGGCATTTTTTCTTATTTCAGACACCTGCAGTGACTTAATGCTGAGGAGGCAGGCTGTGTGATTCGTGCGCCAGGGTTGGCTGTATTTGTTTTTTTTTCAGCTGACCCAGTTGGGAGGCACATTGAATATGCAACTAAGACACAGACGAAAGAGAAACTTGGCGACACATGACTGGATAATCATCACGGTACTTTAATATTCAAGAGAGAGGGAGCGCGGGTGATAACATTAGGGAAGAGGCAACACAATATGGGGGCCATGGAGGTTGAGATTTGCGATAGAGGAGATTAAGGAGAGAAAGCAGAGAAGGGGAGAAGGGAAGGAGAAAAAAAGAAAAAAAAGATGGAGAGAAAACAGGCAATGGTGTAGTGCGAGGAATGCAGCAAGACATGAAGAGATAAGAATTGTCTTTCATTCCCAGTAGATATTTTCAGAAGCTCTGCAAATGTTTCTAATTCTCTTTGCCTTCGTTAGCCTCCTTCTCTATAGCTACAGATTAAACATGAATAAAGAGTTTGCAAAGAGATAGAGAAGAGAAAGAAAAGAATAAGACGGGAAAAAAAGGAGTCTGGTGGTTGCCATGGTGATGAGAGGGGAGAGATTCCAGAGTGGTCTCGGCCATTACGCAGTGTGTTGGGGAGATGGACTGTGCAGCACTTAGGCTTATTGCAGTGTGGGCTGAAACAGAACAGATATCTAATATAGACGAGATGGGCTCGCACCAAAATGGTGGATGGTAAGCACAGTCCTAATAAAAAAAAAAAAAGGCTGTAGACTACTGAGGTTTTACTGCCAAAAGCTGTGCTGAGAAAAGCCAATCAGGCTCAGAAAAAAATACATTTATCCCATTTGAGAAAATGGAAGGACATCCAGTGAATAAAAGCCTCACACACACATACTCAGTGACATCAACACAGAGACATACTAAGGAAGTCAGACAAATGTATGCACAAAAACATAATCAGGGCTACATTGATTCTCTCCCACCACAGCCAAGTAAAACCACTCTATTACTACAAAGCCAAGAACAACAGTTGTCATCTTTGGCTAGGGAGTGGATCATATGGAATGAGCAGGCACAACAACAGCTAAAGATTGGACAGGTTTCCCTTCCAAATCAGCCAGACAGTAAGCATTAGCATAACATAAAAAGGAGTGAGGTTACCATAAAAAAAAAAACACAATCTTTTATTTGAACTAAAATAGCTCAACATTTCAGGCTAGTACCCAAAAAAAAACACAATTACAGTGTTTCCTCGAAGGAGTAGAGGATTAAAAATGAATACAAATATAATGTACAGTACATGGACCTGGAATGTCCACTGAAGTACTTAAATGTATTCCTATTTATATTTATGTTTCGCATTTGTATAATTTCACAAGATGCAAGAAGTTTAAAAAGTTGCAAAACGAAATATCTTGCTGCTCCTTTCTGGCCATTCGAACCATGGCAGAGACGTGAGGCAACCAATCTGCATTATGGGTAATGCCCACCTACAAGCAACTGGCATTCTTCACTAGTACATTATTCACAAGTTTACTTTCCCTGAGGTTGACATGACACACTCCACTTGCACCGTTTTGTGTGGGGAAATGAAACAAACCTTGACAGCAAAGAGGAGTCTGTGTGTCACCATTAAACTGTAATATTATGGAAGTAACAAAGACGCACACAAATAAACACGTGATTTAACAGGCTGGTTATGGTTTAACTTGGTCTGTAGCCTATACTAAGAATGAGCTATCGACAGTCAGTACTTACATACAGGGACAATAAAATGAGATTATGTAGAATTCCATTATGCATATAGTCTTGAGTGTGTCTATAACATTTTATTGTTAAAAACAAAAGAAAAAAGGGCAACATATACAGAGAAGAGGACAAAGATTGGCCATGTGCCAAGATATTTGTTTAGAAGTGTCTTTTGCTCAAATGGAGTGTAACAAACTGTTAGGAGAGAAAACCAACTGAGAAAAGAATAACCTGACAAGCAGAGCTCGAGCTAAATGGAAAACTATCTGTGAGAAATAACTGAAAGGCTAAATACAGCATAATTCATGCTGGTTATATTTTAAAATTACCCACCTAGATACTGGTAACTTCCCAAGATGATACACAGTGGGACCTCCGATTATGTACAATCTTTGGTCGTGTCCCCTGCTGACCATTGTGCACTATTTCTAACTGTGAACTAATCAAATCAAAGCAGAGCAGTGGCTCGATGCCAATGGCTTCTGGTCAAACTGACTTCATACAAAACAGTACAAAGCAGTGTGTCAGCTTCTGTGACATCTTCCTGGTGTTTCTCGGCTGCCTGGGTAGTTCAATAGCAGAAAACTTCAAATTTCTCCTGCTGACAGACGGTATGAGGCGGCCAAAAAATACAAAGAAGAGGAAAATATCTATTGTGGAAATTAACTGGGGAATTTTTTTTATTAAACTCGCAATAGCCTTTTAATCGCTTCGCTAAATGTTCTCGACATTCTGATATCACAGAAAATGGCTGGAATGGCATATTTCTTTGAAAAACGTATTTATTGTGGAATAAACACAGAATGCGTTTTTCTGTTTGTTTACCTAGGTTGCTTTTACCACCGAGCTGATTGTAAACCTTTTGTTCATTTTAATCAGCAACCAGATAAAATAGGTGTAGCCACTGGGTGGAGGTTTCTCACCTCTGGCCTTTGTGCCAGGGAGCCCTAGCGGGATATCAGGGGCACAGAGCAGTCAAAGAACCCACGTGTGCCACGACAAAAGTGCCAAAGAGGTTCAAAAGAAGTGCACAATAGAATATAACTCAACAGAAGGAAGGGAAGTAAAAAAGGGATGCGACTTCACCTCATCTAAAGAATAAGGAATAGAGTACCAAGATTCATGTGTGTGCATATCCTGTGTAATAAAGGACAATTGTGGGTGGTCTGTCATCTATTCAGTGACAGTGAACTGATGCTGTGCTTTGCATATTTCCTGTACTTCTCACTCTCCAATTAACATTCACTCTAACCTACATGGCAGCACCACATGTCAGCACTGCGGGGCCTCTCTCGTTTCCCATGTGACATGGGTCATTGCAGTTGGTTTCACCAGTGTCATGTTAGGTGGGTGACAGGTAATTATGGCTTTGCACTCATTTCCCTTGGTGTCCAACAGGCGTGATATGCCTGAACCAGTAGCCTTGGTACCAAAGACATCACAAGAGTTAAGATCTTCATTATTCGACTTTTTAAACTTGGCTTTCTTGATGTATGTCTGACCGTACAGTGTATGCATGTTTGTGTATGACTGCATGTAGTGCAAAAAAAAACGAAAGAGAAAGTAGTGACTCAGGTAGCAAAAGTGTTCAAACTACCAAAATCAATCATTTTCGGTGTTAAATTACTAAAGTTACCCGTTTTTAATAGATGTTTCCGCAAACATATTTGAAGGAAGAGACAGTTACATCATCCAAGGTCAGAAGCTAGACAAGTCTGACAGGTTTGTTTCTACTGGTGAGAAAGAAAGCCACGATGCCCCAATTGCCTCCCAGTGGAGTTAACAAACAGTCTCTTTGCTCTTTTGTCTTAGGTTTTATCTAGTCACGCAATGTGGTCTTAGGCCTCCCGAGTCGCTTGATGTTGCTTCAACGAGCCACATCCCCACATTCACAATATCTCAAAAAGGCTGACAAAGTCTTGTCAGGTAATTAGCCTAATTAGTCACTCGCTTGTATTTCTTTCCCCTCCCTAAGCTCGCCTTTCCTCCTGCATGCATTTGAAGAGTGCCATCATTAATATCATCCTGCCATGGGTCATAAAGCATTCCATGTCACCATGATAAAGGTCATAGCCCTGGCCTTGGAAGAAAGATGATAACCTAGCTGGATAGAATGGATTTAAGGGAAACTGTCTGATAATGCAATTAGTTCACTATTAGTGCACACAATATAATTTTGTACCGTAACATGAGTCACGGTATACAACATATTCTCTCCTTCTCCCTTATTTTTCTCCTTTTTGTTAGGATATTTGAGATACTTTGCTCAGTAGCTTTGAAGCCCTTTCCCATTAAGCTGTGGAACACTTTCAGGAGTGGTTGAAAGATCCCAGCATACTTATTGGCATTACTTACTGACATGAGAGCAATGAAGAAGAAAGGAATTAAGGAAGATTTGACTTGAATATCAGTCACATAGCCACAATCTCAGAAGTGACTTATGTGGCTTATTGCACAAGTACTTTGTGATTTGTTTTACATTTGTGCTGCAGGAAAAGAAAGCCACATGATAATTCTTTTTCTCAGGCTCAAAAGACAAATAACATGAAAGTTGTGTTACCTTCATAGGCAGCTTTAAATCCCTGCCCGCTGACTGCGTAGTCAGACAGAAGCCACAGTGTGAGCCTGGAGCCTGTACTCACAATGGGTGAGGGCAGCTGGAACCCTGTTAACCTGAGAACAAATGGACAGAAGGACAATAACGATCAGACAAAAAAAAAGATCCAATCAACAGCACAGTTGGTCGCAAGGTCAGGTATGAAGCCCACTTTCATCAAGCCAGCTGTTCCCTTCGGCGTTCAAGGATAACTTTTTGTATAACGAGGCTCTGAATCATCCAGAAATTATTAAAATGCTAAGACCTCACCAGGACAGAAAACCTCAACAGATTTCTATCCATCAGCGAAAGACATAGTAACTGCAATCATGTATCCGCAGTAAATTAGAAACACAGCAGCCAATGTGGGAAAGAACAAATAGTTGAACAGACAACAAACGTAACATTGTCAGACTCTGAGTCAACAACCATTTCTAATAACCAACCAGTACCTTTTAGATATGCAAGTCTGGAAAAGAAAATATTTTTGCTATTTATACCTGAAGTGTCCAAGTGCACAATGTTCTATTCATGTTGGATGTCACTTTAAAGATGGTATCACCAATGGTCTAACACAATTCTGAAAACCGCGGCCAATTTTACCTACTCTTTTGTGTGTTTCATTTTCCACTATATTTTATATCACAAAAATTGGTCCTAACTTTAAATCTATTTATGAGAACGGCGGAGCCTGTAAGGAGTTCTCAACAGCCTGGTGAACATCTACACACATTCATACAGTTGTGGAAATACAAGATGGACATACATTATTTTAGTTTAAAATAATAATGATATTCAAAGATACTGATTGGATTCAAACATCTATCCCCTGATTTTGTCCTGGATGTAATTGGTTCAATACACAAAACTGAAGCCACACTGTAAAAAGTTTTTACAATTTCACTTATTGAAAAACAAGAACATACAGCTACAGTTATGATTATCTCAGACATAACAACCGCATTAAAGATCCAGTAAAATTAAAAATGCTTAATTCAAAATATGAATGTAAAAATGCATTTTATGCAATGTGATGTTTCCTTAGATTTGTCATGCATCTTAAACATCTTTCATTACATAACATCACATAATATTCTTAATTCAAGCACAGGTGAGGACACATGCTAATTTAATCCATACAACAGTGTCAAAACATATTGGTTATGCATGCATGATCTTTGATGTTGTGGCCAAGTGGCCCAGGTGCACATGACGCATAGAAGCCCGGGACAGACCAAAGGCAGCGCTAAAACAGAGCCTAAATTAAATTTTAAATGAAAAAAATGCCATTGTGCCAAGGCACATGCACATTTAATATGACTTCTTAGGCAGTAAACACAAAGATAAAACCAAACAGTGCAAGATCTATTGCTAGATTTAACTCAACTGGTGTAACACATTTAAAGGCAAATAAACTGTTATGTCATTTTTAGCAGTTTAGTTTGATTATATTTTAGTGTGTGTCACTTAGTCTGTTAGTCCCTTGTCATACAAGTGATGTTTTTTTCTGTTTTCCCCCCCACAACAAATAGGAGAATAACCTAAGATCATTGACATAATTTACCCTCAAGGAGAACTTCATAAATAACTTTCAAGTGCTGCTTTGAGGTGGGAATATTCTCAGTAGCCTACTAATCAAACTTTTGGCATAATTTCCAGAAGTGATTCTGAGGTGCGCAATAAACATGGGTTTATGACTCTTGTTTCACTGGGATTTTGTGTAATGATGTCCTTTTGTGGAAATGAGAAAGTTGGTGACAAATATAATCTATGCTAGGTATCATGCTAAAGTGATTTAATTGTATTTCCAGCTATTTCTAAAGTACATATGTTTTCTAAATGTTAATGATAAACAACAGTTAAACAAACCATATCAAGATAAAGCGTCTAAAAAAAACAATATCCCCCATAAACATACCCTTCCCTCATATTATGTCTTATTATTAGTTTGTCATTATAACTTATATCATAACTGACAATATCAAGACTTCTGTCTTCGGGATAGTTTCGCCCATGGAAAAATGCATGCTGATGTGACACTGAACATTAGATGGAAGATAAAGTAAAAAGACATAATTCAATCTCGCAATGTAAAATGAAGCTTACATGCTTACAAGCTATAACATGACTTGAATTATTTTTACTCGGATATGTCTTTGTTGAAATAACCCTAACAATTTAACATAGTGGTCGTTTTCGTCGACTTTAAACGTTTTCCCATCTGGCGTTACTTAACCGTTGAAATGTTTTTTCATGATTTTTACCAGCTGTAGCCAATTAACACATCATTTAACGATTTAGCCAAACTACTAAATATACCTCGACTATTGTCTGGTTACACTATCCAACTCTGCTGGTAGTATAATGTGTAACGTTATGCTCAGCCAAACTACATTCTCTCTCCGGCTCTGTAGCTTCATAATTGTAGCAGCTAAACCGTTAGCTTCACGTCAGATTCGCAACTAGCTAGCTCACGCTATCTACGTAGTATCCTAAACAGGGCTATTGGCTAGGTAACGTTAGCAGTGTCTAGCCAGTATGTCCTTTTTAAACATTTAGCTAAGCATGTCACCTCAATTGTTTACATCAGCGGTCCCCAACGTTTTTTGTACCGCGGACCGGTTTCATGCAAGACAATTTTTCTACGGACCGGGGGGGGGGTCAGGCATAACAAAACACGCAATAAAGTGCAAAACATATCATTTAATTATTACATATATAATGTAAATGTAATTATTTTATATTATGTCCTTTATTTATATTATTATTACATTGTAATATATATAATATAATACATAAAAATGTGTACGATAAATATTACCAACACACAAAAAACTTTTTATTCTTTCTGTGCGGCCCAGTACCAAATGATTCACGGCCCGGTACTGGTCCGTGGCCCGGTGGTTGGGGACCCCTGGTTTACATGGTATCACCCTTGAATTAGGGGCTCCTGGGCTTTCGGCTGTGGAGCAGCTTGTCCTTTCAGTGCGTGAAACTATAACTATCCCGGAGGCCAAGGTCAGAACCGAAAGCCTTTAACTGTCTGACTTACGTTACAGCTAACGTCAGGTGAGTGCTGGCAGATATACCATAGCCTGAACACATGACTCAACTCCGGTTTATAATTTATGCAAATAACTACTGAAGTAACGCTAAATCTCTTATTAATTAGGCACTGCCATGTATAATGGTTTGGTACCCTCTGGCTGCACAAAGGTAAACTGCATAAAGTTTTGAATGAACAAATGTATCTATACTACAGCTGTTATCCTGATTTTCACACAGTGCAGACAGAATTAATAAGTTTGGAGATGTTTAATAAAATACGATAATGACTGTGTGGCAAATACAACCTCTGAGGGACTAATAACCAATGTACTAAAATTATGTTGGAAACCAGTGATATACTTTTGAGTAATGAGCCTTGTCTTATTAGTACCAGCTTTCAGCAGTTTACCAGGTTCCGCTATTAAATCCATTTAACATGTTTGCCACCCACATGCTGGAAGTAGTCACATACATATGCACATAGCATTCTAATTAAAAAAGCAGGTGTCCTCTGTTCATTTGTTTTCAGTCACCACAGGTTGATTCATCTGTGCAAAGGACAATGTTGTTCACCTCACTGTTTATCTCATCCTTAAAATTCCCCTTCCCAAGTGCCACTTTACTTTTCATTACATGTTCCCACACGTGCACACTCTCTGAATGTGTGTACCACTTCTTTTTTTTTTTTTTTTTAATAATCTATTACATCACTGCCTTTTATCTCTGAGTGTTAAGAGAGGCCTCAGTGTTTCATTTAATCCTTAAGTACCACATTGGTGGTGGGGGGAAAAATTGCAAAACACCGGTGCAGGAAAGATGAATTGAACCTAAAAGGGAAGAGGACTTTAATACATGCATGACTTCACTCCTCTCTGTGAGATTGTCACTGTGGGATATCAGCTAAACGATGGGACACATGTTCATGCAAATAGCCCCTTCGCTGACCACAAATTGAGTTGGAAGGCAGCCATCTTGGTTCAGCAGCGCACTGCAGGGAAGGGGGGATTGATAGAGGGTATGATGGAGGGGCTGAAAGGGCGGGGAGAGGAGGGGGGGCTACAAACTGGTAGGGATTGTTGCCGCATCCAAATCGTGATCATCTGGCATAAGACAGAAACGGCCCCGAATCTTTTACCCAGGCTAAGAGAAAACAAAATGGATACCGTCAGAAAAAACAAAGAAACTGGCTTCACATGCGATGGGAGATTAAACATTGCAGTGTGATATGTGCTGTGGCAATCTGAGGCGTGTGACCGGTATTGTGAAGAAGCCAGTTGGGGGATTGTCTGTTATCAAGGAAAAGATGTGAGATATGATTGCAACTGAGCGATACAAAAGAATGGATTCGCAGCACAGGTGTCTCAAGTGAGTGGTAAATTAATGGAGGGAGGATGAAAGACAGGGAGGGACAGAAGAAGACAGAAAGTGAGAGGTAGAGAAGTTAAGAAAAATAGCACAGTTATGGGAATTCATGGGCTGTCGCAGCTGAATGGAAAGTAGCATAATCCCAGAAATGTAGGCCTCTAAGGAGAAGAATAGGTGTGCATGGCTGCATCTGCACTGAACAGTATACGCTGTATGTGTGTGCAAGTGTTTGCATAAGCGCATGTGTGTGTGCATGGAGAGAGCAGAGGTCTATTAAGAGGGCTTTCCACCTGACTGGCCTCAGCATCATCTCAATGAAGAACCTCTGCTTCCAATTATCCCACCACTACCCATGGGAGCGGGAGAGGGAGACAGAGAGGGAGACGGCGCATTTATGCAGAAAGATGGCTGTATAGGAAAAGAGTGGATATATTGTAATGAGGAGATGGCAGTGTTGAAGAGCAGGTTGAGAGGGCGGAATATGAAAAAGTAAGGAGGTGGCAGAGACACATCAGTACGTGGGAATGTAAAAACTCTAACCATGAGCCTGAGTTAAGCGAGGATGAGTCACGGTGAGAAACTCCTTCATTAGGCTCTACAGCTAGTCAGGGTTTCATGCTCACGAACGCACACATGCGGCATTTGAACATTTCTGCGCGCGTGTGTGTGTGTGTGTTTGTGATCTACCCCCAAATATATGCGTGTTTACAGCTGTAAACAGACAGAGACTAAATCAGGTCATTCGTCCTTTAATCTTATTCACTCAGTGAATATGTGTGTGTGAGTGTGAGTGTGAGAGAGAGAGAGAGAGAGAGAATGTTCTCAGGGTGGAAGGTAAGCACAGTGCTGATACAGCTGATTTTCCCCCAGAAAGAGGGAAGGGGGGGGGGGGGGGGAGAAAAATAGATACAGCAGCAAGATTCTGATGGCTGTGGAGAGGGGAGACATTAGCCAATAAATGATGGGTGGTAAGAGAGAGACGGGGAGAGAGGGCATTGAAGTGCAGAGTCAAGAACTGTGTGTGTATTTCATGTGTATTTGTGTGACTGTGTGTGTGAGTATTCTTTCTATATAGGACCCTGTCCAGCTATAACTTTCCAGTGGTCAAGGCCAGGGGCTGATGCTCTGTACGCTCTAACTCTCCACTGACTGCCAGCGCCGATCACACATACAGAAATGTTGAGAACTACTGCCCCCCGTCATTGCAACACACACAAACGGTTCCTGTTCCAGCTTTTCAGTATGTTTTTGGCAAAATGAAAATTGTCCTCAATTGCTTAATTAAGCGTTTTTGTTGTTGTTGCTTTTTGTAAACATATTACGCAATAAATAAAAATGCACCCATGAATCTGAACTGTTGTCTTTCGGTGTGTCTGTGTCTTTGTATGACTCATCGCCGATTCTACTTAGAGTGGAAGATGACCGTGTGGCCTAGTGGAGGTTAAAATGGCACTCCATTCCCACACACATGATTTGATTCCTCCAGCTAATAGGAAGACATCCACAAGCAATTAGACTGCATATCTATCAGCCTTCTTATCCTTTCTTTTTTGGGTAAGCTGTAATGTACCGCGTCACTTCGCCTAGGGCCGTAATCTGGCCTTGATGGAGTTTTATGGTTAGCATTCAGCGCTCTCAATTTCAGTTTAAATTCCTGTTATTTAATCTGAAAGCCTGCAAGCATGTTACCAGTAATCTTAGTCATTTTGCAGGGGAAGAAGACATTGCAACATCTAACGTGTGTATAACTGTTAATATGGACTTTTTATTTTACTTTTTCATCTATTTTAACATATGTCTGCTAGTTCTGGCTAGTTTGTCCAGAAAGCATGCAGTTCCACAAAAAAGGCAAAACCTAGCAAGAGGCAGCAATGATTTGCATATATCATACTGTACACACTACACACTTTACATCTGGCTCGCGAAGAAATACGGGTGGCAGCATGCAGTTGCCCGTTAATATTCATTTGTTTGTGACATCACAAGGTATTTGCGCATCGCGGCTGAACATCAAGTGTGGGAGAGCCACTCAGATGTCTCTGACGCTGAATGCTGATGGTGAGATAATCAACCGCAGTCAGCGCCAACTGAGAGACAAACCGCAGTGAAGTCATCAACAAAACAATGTCTCTAGAGGAAGAAGGTAGAGAGACGGTGAGCGAGAGAGAGGCTGATATGAGGGAAAGTGGCAGAGTGGAAGGGAAGGTGAGCGGAGGAGTGGGAGGAGAAAATATTAGCAATGACTTGAGGATATTCGAACAGATGAAGGTACTCCAGAGAAAGTAAGAGCCGCTAAATAGAAGTTTGTGTGGGGGCTTGGCTGTGAAAAAACAGACAAAATTGTGAAAACTTAAACAGCAAAATAATGAAAAAAAAAAACTTTTGAGTGGAGGGAGAAATAAGGGTGAGACAGAAAACTAATGCAATGATGAAAACAAGTGAATCATTTAAAATGTCAGAACAGTGATAGAATGCCATACTCCTGTTCATTTTTGGGACATAAAAAGACACGGGTGGCAACACAGGACTGATTTTCTGTCTTTTGATGTGCAGAATAGCTAAAGTCATCAGCAGCTTAATTAAAGGATGTGTGTGTGTGTGTGTGTGCGTGTGTGTGTGCGTGTGTGTGTGTGTGTGTGTGTGTGTGTGTGTGTGTGTGTGTGTGAATGAATGGAGGAGTTTTGGAACATTACCAATGGTTTTACCAGAGATAAGTGCTCCATAGTCTTAAATTATATCACTTTCCTAAATCTAATTATACCTAAGGGCTGGAGTAAGTATGGAGTTTTGGCTCACACACACACAACTTTACTTCCCCTGGTGGGTCTGCCGGTCAGTGAGTGAGTGAGTGATGTGACTGGTTTATCTTCAGGCTATCTGCACTCCATTAACAGTGTATTGCATTTCCCTGATGCTATCGGCATCTGCTCAACGCCGTAGATACCTGTGAGACAACACAGAGGGCTGCACAATCCCCCTGGTTAAGGATTACATACAGAATAGTCAGCCGTTAATACAAGTGCAAAAGCCCATGCATAGTGTAACTACTAAATATGTCACTCCTTCACAATATTGCTTGTTTTGCTCACAGATACGCATTTATAGACATGATATATTTCATATAAAGCTTCATAACTGGATGCCTCGATAGAGAATCCGTAAATGAACAACATAAAGGGTCTGACAGTAGGGGTAAGGAAGCAAAAAATAATTCCATTCTTTGTTCATTTGTTCCCCCTGTTGTAGAGACATAAGTCAATTACACTTACAGCAAACAAATCAGGACCGACAAATTAAACAAGGTGACGTTCACAAGTCCACTGTGTTTCCCTCTGCTCTGCACAAATTGCTTTGCAATAATCCTCGGGCAGAAAACAATTAGGGATAGAATAAAAGTAATTCAATGTCTTGCCACTCTCGCCCCCTAGGAAAGTGACAAAGCTAAGTGGCAGCCATGAGATATGCCGTTGTTTACTCGCCGAATCGGTGTGCAGGTCTGCGTGTTTGTGTGTCTGTGTGTGTGTGTGTGTGCGTGTGCAGATTATAACATACAAGGGTGTAGTAAACAACCAAGGAGAGAAAAAGGACAGATGTAGGAGAGCCAATTAAAAGCAAACAAGGAGAAAGAAATCGTTTAAGAATGGCCACAAATATTAAACAGCTATCCTACATTTGAGATATTTAGTTATGTATATGTGTTGTATTACATTGAGTCTCCTATTGATTTGACCTTACATACTTATGTCTATAATCTCTGAATATTTTTAAAGGTTAGTGGGTGTTCGGTAACAGTTTTAGTTTTAGTAACAGTAGTAATTGTAGTTGTTGTGTAAAGACTCATCTAAATGTCTAAGGTTCTATACAAACAGGTTATACAACACATAGAGCAATGAAGATCAAATAATGTGTTGATGAGTCAGCCTTACTAGCAAAAAGATTTTGATGAGTAACAGACAGAGTTTGCTTCGTGAAGTGGTGCAAAGAATTTGGCATGATGGGGATGAGTGGTTAAAAAAAAAAAAAAAAAAACACACTAATGTACTGTACACTTGGGTAATGGCTGAGTGCGATGTTGCCTTCCCCAGAAGCTCCCAGATAAAAGGATATGTTATTCAGTCAAATGCAGCCATGTTGCCACTTAGTAAAGCACACACTTTAAATCCCTCTTTAACCAGTTGAGTTTTTCCTTACAGTAGCTTTCTGTCTTTGTCTCTGATTCATCCTCTCCCCCTGTCCCCTTCTATACTACTGTATACAGACACAAGTATGTGGACACAACTGTCCTTTCAATGTTTAGCAATATAAATCCTGCCTACAAAGCTCTGATTGGTCAATTGTTTCTCCATCTGTAGAAAATAGTCATCAATGGGCACACCACCAGACCTATTTCAGTCACTGAACACATTTAAGATTTGAGCAGCGATTCAAAGGTCTAGGGCCATGGACTAGTTGCCTATGCCAGGGAGGTTATGTTTTTGGTAAGATTTTGTTTGTTTGTCTGTTTGTCAGCAGGATTATGGAAAAACTACTGTCCCGATTTTCATGAAACTTTGTGGAAGAGTGTAGCATGGGCCCAGGAAGAACCCATCACATGCATTATTTTTCACTTTTGGAGGAGGTATGTCTGAATGTCCTTCTAGCACCCAATAGTTCCCATTCAACAATGGGAAATGTTAATGCTACAGCTCACAATGCTGTTTTAGACAGCACTGGGCATTACCTTTGTGGCAACATTTTTGTGACGGCCCTTTTCTCTTTTCAACGCCACAGTACCCCTGGATACATCCAGAAATGGGTTTTTGAGTTTGGTTTGGAAAGACTTGAGTGGCCTGCACATATCCTAGACCTTACCCCATTCCACTTGTGGCTGAATGAGAGCAAAGAATCTAGGGGAAAGTCTTCCCAGAGTAGTGCGGGTTTTTCATAACAGCATAATATTGCCCATTGTTTTGGAATGACATGTTCAACAATCCCAAATGAGTGCATTTATTAATGAATGCATGCCTGCACTACAAGGCAAAATCCACACAATTGAGGTTTCTCCATTGCATGAGGCTCTGAATCTATATTCAAAATGTCGTAATTTGCATTGCTCTCTCTCTCTCTCTCTGATCTTCAGTTTTTTCATCGCTCCACAGAGGGATGCCACTAATAAACTCCAAAACAAGGTTGGGCAGAAGATCTGATTAGCAGGCAGGGCTAAAAGGGACACAGTGACCGATGGATCGCCCAACCAGTGCTATTTACTTTCTACCCGTCGCTCTTTTTTCCGTTCCTGTGGCAATGATGATCAAAGAGCAGCAGAGGGAAGGAGACAGCGAGGGAAAGGAGGGAGGAGGAGGAGGAGGGTAGGGCATCAGTGTGTGTGTGTGTGTGTGTGTGTGTGTGTTACTGAAGTACAGCCCCGGTACTGATCTAGAATTAGAATTAGATCTAGGCTTTCGCAAACACAGATTTACGCGTATGTCATTTGTTTCGCACTGTATATGTCGACGGGCCCACCTTTAGTCCCTCTCAGGCAATAGATCTCAACATTAATGCCCTTTATCTCTTAATTATGTCTTTTTTTGGTATGGAGACAGGATTCATCTGTTCTATTTCAGTCATAAACATCAGTCATTTCTATAGACTTATTACTTAGACTAGACTTATCTTTCATGGTGGGATTGACAGCATGTTCACAGCAGAACAAGGAGCGTTAACCTTCGCCTTTCCAACTACTAAATAAGCACAAGTGCAACTGGTCACATGCAACAAGTGTCTAATTACATGCCAAGCAAATCCTTTTGACACAGCACGGTTCGGGTGTATCTATGCGCATGTGTTGTGTGTGTGGGTGTGTGGGTGTGTGTGCACAAAATGTGTGCTTCATCCATTATCACGTTTCACAAGGTGTTTGGATAACTAATTAGACGGCTATGCTCTGTGTCTCCCAGGGATGAACAAGAGAAAACAAAGGAAAAGGGTGAAATCAAGGAAGAAAAACGTGACTGCAGCAACGCTGAGGAAAAAAACAACTAAATCAACACAAGCCACAAAAATATGCCAGGGATTTGCCTAAGCCAGGAAACAAATGGTGCACAAGGAGAACGTCTGTGCTTCACAGTCCCATAGATTACAGCTAAAGGGAACGTATTTCTTCTGTTTTCGTGGTTAAGGGGGGCAAATACTATGCCACCATATTGTTTTGTTGGCTGGCCTTCTCTTAGGTTTATGCTGTTTTTATTTCTTTTTTTTCTACAGTGAGATTCCTTTGGCAGCACTAAGAACCAAACGTTTGTGAAAATTCTTTAACTTTTTGCGAATATATTTGGCCTCCATTTTGAGTTTTGTCTACAAAGTCCATATGTGAAAAGAAGCGCTTCTATTGTGATTGTACACAATAATTCAAAGGGTTGAAAACAAAGACTTCAAGAAGCTAATCCTAAACTTTGGCCATTTAATTTGAAGATGCTGACACTCATTTTAAATTTGACAGAAGTGTTCACTGCAGCAGTTAAAAAAAGAAATTGCTGACATAATTACACGTGTGTATGTTCCGTCTATCCTTATTTTTTCAAGTGCATGCACTGATGACATTGCATTGCTCATGTGTCCCAGAGCAAATTGATCAGTTTCTTACAGTGATGAGCGATTAGCTTTAATATTCCTGCACTTCTTTTGGTAGACTTTTGTCATTTATTCCACCCTGCTTGGCTGTAACAAATTGGCAGTGAAGAGAAGCAGGAGGTGGGCTGCAAGTTGATTCTTCCTTCAATCATTACAAAAATGATCCAGCAGGTAGACGTGTCCTCATTTTGTCAGCGTGCTGTGAGCTCTGCCTTTCTCGTGGAAAAGGTGCTTGCAGGTACAGTAGGTTGTGTTTGGATGTCACTGTATGGAGGCAAACCCTATTTTAACCAGCCAAGTCGCTATGGTGCCCAACACCATGATGTATGCAAGAATCCATGTAAAGCAACAAATATATTTGGCTTACTTTTCAAAGGAAGACGGAATTAACAAATTGCAGAGCGTATCATATTGTTTGGGAAAAAGTAACATAAAAAAAGGAATAGGTTACACATTCATATGCTGTGGGAAATGTGTATTGAAAGAGCTCTTGCCACTGTCATTTTTCAAAAGTTTTAGGCTGAAGAGATGTTTCCGAATTTTTGAATAGTGATTTAGAGCATGCATGTGATAGGTGTTCATCACTACGTGTATATGCATGAGATAGAATTATGTACAACCAGCACAAGCCCATTGCCTCTGGCTTTAGTTAAAGCTTTGAATATCCAACCCAGGACTACAAATCACTGCAGAAAACAAAGAAGTAGCTTTGTTTTTATCAGATAAACTGATAACACTGATGAACTGTAGATTACGGGTGCTTCAGTTTAGAGCAATGGTTAAACAACAGCAGTAAAGAGCCATTACTCCAAGGACTAGAACACTTAATGTGTATTTCTTTGTACTATTTCGCTAAACAGTCACTAGGATTTGCAAAGCAGTCTTTGTGTAGTTGGCATTGACCTGACCCTTTAATCATTATTGACCTCCAGTAATGTATTGCTTCCACGGACTTCCTTAACCAAAATGTGAAAGATTAGACATGGTGTGCCTTTTGCATACAGTTTCACCAAAACTGTTGCTACTGTGGAATTTGTTCAGAGGCACATTTGAGAATGGCTCTCTTTCACACAAATTATAGATTGTTGTAAAGTATATTGTCATTATTGAAAATTATACATTTGTATTACAGCTTGATCAATCCAAAATACTGGTGGAAGTGAAAAATCTATGACAAGCCTGCTTCCCAGTCTGCTCTTCTCCTTCCACAATGTTAAATCCAGGCATGCTGTACAGACTGCACTCTCATGAGTTGTACTCTGCCTTAGGTATTGCAATGGCAAAAATGTGACTGCTGGCATTTGCATACAGTATTTTGTCATGCAAATCAACAAAATAAAAGTTTAGTCATGTGGTTTGTCAATTTCATAAAAAAAAAAGTATTGGCTTTGTCTTAGTTCCTGTTATATTATGTGCTTTTGCTCTGTACATTGAATACCTGTTAAGTTCAACAAATAACTAGGAGAATTTAAATAGAAACATTGCAAATAATAGGCTCATTAGCTTATTCTATACAGATACAAATGCAAAAAAGGAAGAATTATGTTCTTTATTTTTTTGAGGACATGTATTGGCTAAAATATATGCAGGGAGCACTACATGGGCATAGTTACACATCTATTTTAAGTGATTACGTTTTCTTCCCTGTAGGTTTAAACGGCTCAATAGATGGGCCTCCCAAAAAAAAATTGGCGCATTCCTTTGCCTCAAGTGTGAGAACAGAAGGGCAAACAAAATGACATCTTTTTGAAGGGTACGCTCCATAATCAATCTTTTATGTGGGCAGGAAAACATTTCATTTCATGCTGCTGCTGAAGTGTATCCTGTTAAGAACATTGATAGGCCTCGAAATGTCAATAAGCAATATACACAATGAGTGATACACAGGATGTAGGATATAAATTCACAGCCATCTCGTTGATTATTTCTATAATCTGGGGTTACAGGGCCTAATAATTCTGCCTCGCAGGTGAGCAGATTCCATAAATCTTAACATCGTTTCACTTTTTTCCCAGCATGAGTTGATGAAAAACAAACTATCACTCTTCCTCCTGTTTTTAGCAGACTGTCGTTAAAGCTGGCGTTGATAAGTGGCAGTCTCTCCATTAACAGCCCAGACTCAAAGGAATCATAAATCCTACGTGTGTGTGTGTGTGTGTGTGTGTGTGTGTGTGTGTGTGTGTGTGGTTGTATGAATTGCGTCTGTTTGCATGTGAACCTACATAGCAACAGTTTGTGTGTGTCAATGCCGTTGAATAAGATGCTCAATTGTGATCAGCACAAACAAATAAAACCATGCCCTCTTGACACACACACACACACACACACACACACACACACACACACA
>CALSCE010010855.1:5926596-6081535 GCA_943593645.1 Bovichtus variegatus | reverse complement strand
ACACACACACACACACACACACACACACACACACACACACAGTCAAACACTCCTTGTTTGATGTTGCACAACGTGTTGACATTCAAGGATGTGTAGTTCAGGATGAACAGATAAAGAAGAAATGTGTGTATGCAAACACACACTGAATGTGCGTACACCACAGTGTTCACGCACTGGAGAGTCATTTCTCCAAGTGTGTGTTGTGAGAGATTGATGGCCGACGGCGTCACTGACGAAGAATCACTGCCGTGCCAAGTGTTCAGGCAGGAAAGGCCATTGTACGTCACCTGCTCTCACCCTGACCCACAGACATTGGTTCTTTACGAGCTTGACTCATTGACTAACACTGTACTCGCTCACACATATCGTATGAGACGCGGATAACACCGCGAATGCTGGAGGAGAAAGGAAATTGAATACACATAACTTTGATCCTTTCACTACGGTATTGTATAATAATCTGGGGTAAGTGACAAGCATTAACTTCATTTAGTTAGAAGTTAAGTTAGAGAAAAAAGAGAGAAATTATAGCTGCTCTCAAAAATGAGGAACAACCTCCAATCTCAATAACTCTGAACATATTCACCAGACTTTCTATAAGCAACATAAATTAACATTTCATCTCCTAAATGGAGTTGGAAGAAGCAACATGCTTATCTAGTCCTACCCCTATTCTGTTCCACTAATCAAGAATCAATGGCATACTGTATAATCAATCACATAAACCAACTCTCTACCCCAGCGTCCCCTTCCTTCCCCTGCCCCCTATCTGTACCTTGGAAAAATTACGTTTTGTACATCTATCAGTAAATCCTCACATTTGAAAAGCCGTAATCAGATGATGTGTGGCATCTTCACTTGAATTTCCTAAACAATAAAATAAATTTTTTTTTCTTCTGACCATCGACTGATCGACTATGATCTAAGTCCCATTCTGCTGTAGTGTGGTGGTTCAACTGGCCAATCAGGAAATCTTCTGAACGTTTGGAATATTCCTCACAGTCTGCTTTCAAGGTCTGTTTTGTAGATGGGATATTTAAACAGCTCAAATTAAAGCTTTTAACTACAAGCAGAAGCAATATGAAAGCGCGCACATAACATTTTCCCCCTCTCATGCATATACTGTACAAGCACTTGTGCTCTCGAGTGCTTGCCAAAAAGCAGAAAACGTCTCTGAAGCCCTATGTGTCTGGGAAAATTACAGTTTTTCAGCCCACTGCCATTTAAAAGTGTGGGTCTGAATGTGTGTTTGTGGTGTTCATTTTATCTGTATTCTGATAAACCTTGATTTTTGTTGACACTGAATCAGCTTCCTGGTATGGGCTGCACAGTCGCCTAGATCCCACTTTGTAAGCAGAGTCTGAACACACACACACACACACACACACACACAGCCTCTCTCTTCCTCCTCCATACACAAACTCATATTGTGACCCAAACCTCACAGCACTGATGGCTCACTGTAGTGTTAATGCCACTCCCAGCACCATGCACTCGTGCTCCTTATTTAGGTCCTATCGAGCCCTCAGGCTGAAAATCTGTCCTTTACACATCTCCTCCTCCCTCCCTCACTTCCCCGCCCGCCCCTGCCACAATGCCAGGCCTTAAGTCCCCACTCCATCACTCCATCATCGAGAGGAAGGCATGTGGAGAGAGATGCCTTCACACACCCCAATAGCTTTTCCCTCTGCAGAATTGTACTCAATGTTTCCAAATTGGCAGTTACAAGGTGAAATGTGACACAAAAGTGAAAAAAAGGATTGCTTTTTACAAGTAAGAAGTGTGCGCTCTTGTACAAAGTGACAGTAAGTGTGCTGGTAGAGGTTCAGTGTCTCGCTTTAGGTCGAGTTCACTGTTGCTCTAGTCATAGGGAGTCTGTGTGACTTCGGTGCAACAATACCACAGGCTGTGTTTAACCCAGAACACCGGGGTCACTTGTGTCTAGGAGGAAGTGCCATAACAACCATTTTACTGCAGATAAACGACCAGATAATCATTTTACTGCTTTATTAAAAGGTAATTAACTATCGCTAACACCAACAATTTCGACACGGATGGGGGGGAATTGCAAGAACTAAATTGAGGAAATTTTGGGACCACAACAGGGACTTTGCAACAATTGGTAACTACAATTTAAGCATATTTTACAGACCGTTTTTTAAAAGATGCTACAATATTCATAACTTGTGTTTAAATCCACATGCATAAACTATATTCAGGCAATCCATTACCTTAAAAATTTCATTTTCTAAGGTTGTGCTATTGTTATATGGTGATGCAGTTTAGCCACTTTGAAAACGGTCCATTCAACGTCTATATTCAAGGATACTCCTTCATCACTGAGTTAAGGGTCAAATGCTGCAAAAGCTTCACATTCAAACGCTATGCTATTGTAAAATCCTTCCCTGCAGACAAACAACATCAAGCAATTACATGGCTTTTGTGAAAATGATAATGTGGATTTCAAGGTCTCTTATTTTGACAAGGTTGTGGTTTGGTGACTGACTCTCAAGAAGGAGCATTCAACATGAAACAGTTTACATAACAGGTTGCGTTTGCTGTATTAGAACGTTTCAGTTGTGTAACAATATAATGAAGGTGAATGAAGCTTAGAGAGCTTAGCTTAGCAAAAAGAAACAGCTCCAAAGTTAAAAAAAAATCGCTAACCAACACAAACTCAAAATGACCAAATCAAAAATAGAAATGCAAAAACTGAAATTAGTGGTTCAAGTGGGAGTTATGTGGTGGTGACTATTAAAAGCCAGGCACAGTGTGCCCCTTCACTGAGTTTGATATTGCAAATATTTTATGATGATAAGCTCATTTTTTACATAGATGATTTGAACTACTTAAGTCAGCTAAAAGGGTTTCACCTTGAGGTTAGTTTTGCTGCAGTTCAACCTCTCCCTGTGTGAAGTCACTGATAGCTTCCACAACACTTAACGACTTAATCACTACGCCATCTCTAAAAAGGAATGCTCCACTTAATTCACAGCAATCAAATACAGACAGCAGCTAGAGCTTGCTATTTGGGACACATATCACTGCATGAACATTTCTTCTTTTCTCCATTTCAAACAATTGAAAATTCCATCAGATTTTCTCTCTGCTCCCCAGGTGTCAGTGGGGATCGGCAGTTTAATGAAGTGCTGCAGCAACAGACTGACTCACATATGCATTTCCTAAGGAGTGACTGTGACTCATAAAGCGACTGCTGCAGGAGCACACACACTCACAAACACACACCAGGGTGCATATGCATACTCAGGAGCTCATGCACATATATGTATATATATGTATATATATATACATGAAAATATATATATGTATATATATATTTATATATATATGTATATATATGCTATATATATATATATATATATATATATAGTATATAGCTGAACTGATTTTCTGAACTGAACATTCTCCTGATAGCATCAATTTACTATGACAGCAAGGAATAAATAAATGGATAGAAAATCCAACCTGAAGAAAACTGGCTGCTTTGAAAAATAAGTCAAAGGTGAATCATTCCTTTTTGATGAATACTTGAGGTTAAACGAAATATTCCGAGCTTTTCAACCTATAGCGTGCTATACATGAAAAGGCTGATGAAATTGATGAATTCAGCAAACACGGCATGCAGGATGCAAAATGGAGAAGAGGCAGAACAGGTGAGGACGAAATGAGGGGATGTAGGGAGAACTTGGAGTAAGAGGAGCAAGAGCGATGGAAAGAAAATGACTTCTGACACAAGCTGGAGATGAGAGAAGGGAGGACTGAATTATCAGACGTGCATCTTTGCCTGTGCACGTGACTGTGTGTGTGTTTGGTGTAGGTGGGAGTGAATGTAAATATACATGCATATCCTAATAGACTGCCGTTGACTGTTGAGGGCTGCTTTCAGCCAATCCCCAGCCTTTCCAAGCTCACTCATAGATAAAGCAAACATACAGTAAATGCCTCCTTTGAAAAAAGAGAAACTCTGGTCCAGACAACACAGGCAGAATCTAAAGGAGATCTGTGTTCCCTACAAACTCCTGAGCACTCCTACTGTTTCTCTATCTCTCATTTTTTTTGTGTATTATTTTCTCTTTTGTCACCCACCCTCCTTTTCCTTCTTTTTTTCAAATTCATTTTCTTTCCCCTCACTTATTTTCAAAGCGCTTAGAAAGAGAGAGTGGAACGCTTTACCCCCGTCCCGCTGGAGCATCAATATACAACAGAGCCCAGAGGTCCAAACAGGGGAAAGGCTGAGGAGAGCAACACAAATCCATAATGGATTTTCTTCTCTCTTTCATTCGCTTTCTGCAGGGAGATGCAGTGGAGACACCACTGGCAAAGAATGAGAGACGCAGGGAGGGGAGGGGCGAGAGAAGAGGTGAGGGAGAGAGAGGTATCGACGGGCCGACAAAGACTCTAAACAGTGTCAATAAGAAACGCCCTTAAGAATAATTCTCTCATCTGTCTCTAGAGGGCTCACATAAAATATTATGTTTTAAACTATTTACCAGGCCAAGCTCGAGCCAGAAGGTGGCAGAAAGAAAAGCAGCTTTGGTGTAGCTTCGACTGATCGGATGCAGGGAATTGTCACGAATTAAGTTAGTCTGCAAGTAAGACACTGTCAAGACGTCTGACAGATATTAGGCAGCAAGCAACAATATCCAGAAATACATAAATTCATCAGTGAATAGCAGCTCTGCGGCTGCATCTTATATATGCAGCTATTACTAGTAGAAGTCTGGCTCTTTAGACGTCAATTCAGCCTAACACTATATATTTCTGAAATACTGAATGGTTGAAAATGTGTAAACTTTGTGAGCATGAAACTCTGCAAACCAGAGAGCAGAGCAGGTTGCGTTGTTAGCACAAGGCAGCCCTCTCCGAGGCTGAGAGATTGACAGTTGAGGATGAGACTGTTGATTCAAAAATTGTTTGTTTGAGCCTTCACACCCAAGCGAGCTTCATTTCATTTTGCTCGTAGCTCTGAAGCACACAGTGTACCCAGAATCACAGTGAATAACCTTTGATGCTGTCGTGGTGTCTGCAGAGTCAGTCTTTCTATTAGTCACCAAAGGATCTGCTTCAACTGCCCCTGAGTGCATCACTGACTGTCTTGATTACACTCTTTTCCAGTTTCCAGTCCACTACCTTCATCAACACCTTTCCAGTTTAATACGCCACTGCTCTTAATTAAATGGTTTTGGCAATTCGTTTTATTGGTTACGATAACATTGTACTCGCAGTAATCGATGAGACCTGTGACATCACCACAACAATATCCGATGGAACAGGACAAACAGGCAGGTTCGAAACAAGAGTTTAGTCGGATTATCTATCACTTTGTATGGAGATAAAAAAACAAAATTGAATGAACCTGAAATGTCATGAATAAGCCCAAACTGTGTGCACGCTCAATTATGCTAAGTATAGCCTCAAGTGGAAACAGGAAATTTGTCTGTAAAGTGTGATGGATGTTTACAACAGACAGTTTGAAATATAACATTTTTCTTCCGCCAAAGTTTGGCAAACCTGGGTGTGAGATTGTCTCATGCTTCTTGGCCTATCTGCCTTTTTTTTTGGCAAGATCACAGTGTTCCCAAATCGTAGCTCTTTACCCCCCACCGTCCTGCCTGGGGGACAAGCACACTACTTATAGAACTTTCATGGACTCTACAAAGGACTGGACGATATGGACCAAAAATCCTATCTCTCAAAAGCACAGATATCCTATCATATGACATGGTTAAACTATGCCAGAGACACATGATTGAGGACTTCTTCAATTCAATAAATTCAACTATACAATCAGGCCATATTTAACAATTTGTTGTTCGGCATTAATCTTTAGTGTTATTATAAATGTTACTTTGTTTGACAGACCAGAGCTAGGTTGCATCCTATGACAATTATGAACATGTCCACAGCCTCAAATGTTAACGGCAACGTTAATTCATATACATTTACTGCCACTTGACAACTTTACTGTAAATTTTTCCTCTGCTCTGATCACACCTGTCACACCTGTCTGCTAAACCTCTCTCTCTGTCGCTCGACCACACAGCTGCGCTCATGCACTACTCTTGTAGTCAACACCCCGACCACAAGATTTGACCACGTTTGAAACACATATACATGAAAATAAACATTTTATAGGCATACAGGTCAAAAAGTGCACATGGGCGCAGGGTTGCGATGGCTGTAGGAGGAGAGTTGCAAATGCAGGTCATGTAATGCACCCAACATCAAACTAAACTCGATATTAACAGTATTGTCTGATCCTGTATCTCATTAGAAAATATATTGTTACATCTTAAAAAGTCGATATATCACCCAGCACTAACATCTAGTACAACAAAAGGTTACATGAATATGTCAACATTACATGTTTCAATAGATTTCTTTTAAAAGAACGCCCTCTCGGGTAATAACAGCAGAGTATACAACTGAAACCTTTAAAATATGGCTTCAAAGCATTCTGGCAGGCCAACGATGGAATAAATACTTTTTTTTTTGGTGTGTGTGTGTATGTGTGTACAGTTTCATTATTACCGATTTCCATACTATCATGCTCCCTTTAAATGTTCCACAATCCAACCTTCGTCACTTCAACACGCTGCATCCTTTAACTGCCATTCTAGCAAATTAGAAATATCTTTCAAAAATTCAACTTGTGGACGACATATTTGCAAAATGTGCGATCCCATGGGTTTCATAACAACATTATGAAAATCTGTATTTTAGCATTCAAGTCAAACACAACCCTTGACATAAAAACCAACACATGCATGCAATTAAAAAAGTTTAGGCCGTCTTTACCGTGTTCGCAGGTTCCCCGGGCTGGGTGGCCCGTCATATACAGACAAGATGTCAAAGTCCTCCTCTAGGGCGAAGCCTTGAAACACCAGCTGTATCCGGTTATGCTCCGCCGCCACGATGACCCATGTACAGTTGGCGTAGTTAGGATAACCGTAAGGGTAGCCGGGGCTCTCTATCGTCCCATTGGGACTGTGTAGTGTGTAACTGCAATTCTGAGCTGTGAAGAGAACAAATGAAGAGGCAGTTATTAAAACAGTGTAAGGACTGCTGTAGAAAGTATTCATAGAGTATTCAACCAAATAAAAACTCCAAGAATGGAAATTATACAAATCCACAAACACACACTTAAATACACACCCACAGTCAAACAGCACCAAATGCTGCAACATCCATTATCACCTACAGCGTGCAGCCTGAGCCATTAGTATAGCAGTGCTAAATGTGCTCACCCTCTACCACCTCCATCATCACACACTTGTTCATTCCCTGGCCCTTTCACCACATCAGTAATAGGTTCCCACATTAATACATGACATAGTTGGAGAGGAGAAGAGGACAGGACAGGATAGGAAACACACACAGACACACACAGACACACACAGACACACACACACACACACACAGACACACAGACACACACACACACACTGGAGTGCTACATTCATTCTACTCATCTTGCATTGTTTGACGGCAGCCACTCAAATGGCCTTTAATCTTACAATTTAATTGTGTGCGTTGCCATCTATCGGTACCAAGCTCGGGGTGGATGTGTGGAGCGTGAGCTATGAGTGTGTGTATGTTTTGATTCCCCGAGCTAAATGACTCGTCTTCGACTGATCCGAGACTTTTAATCAATGTTAGAGATTTACTTGTAATTAATCGCTAATGTGGACTGATGTGTGATTGCACTTATATTTTGTGTCGCTAGTAGTCGGCGCGTGTTTTAGTGTTGATTTACTAATTAGTGTCTGTATGTGTATCGCCCTGTAGATCCTAACATACTCATTTGGCATATTTAGGTGTTGATTGTTATCTCCTCCAATCAAAATAGGTTCACGTTGAAGTTCATTTTCGTCTTCCAGGCAGTTGAATGTGAGCAGTCTGACAAGAGAATAAAATGTGAATACGTTGGACAATCACACACCGTAAGTAACCATATGTGTTGTACCTATCGAGCTAAGACTGCAGGAACGCAAAATGTACCAAGTGAATTTCTCTTTGCAGAAGAAACATACCATAAGTTACGGTCACACCAAAATAACCTGAATTAATGCATATACTTACAGAGGAATTATTTAGAATGTCATACAATAATACATCCTATTTATAAAAAAGGATATATATTGTCCCTCTGTTTGCTTCAGCCACAAACCTGAATCATAATGCAGCCTTATTAAAATGTAATTAGGAGAGTATAATTGGAGGACATCTGTTATCTGCATAACCCAGATTATTAAATAATACAAACAATGCAACACTTACAATAGATATGATTTTTGTTTTGTTTATTTACATCCATACTCATAAGTGTGTACATTTCTGGAATAAAACAATGCATTCAAATAAGCTACGCTACCTGAGGGCATTAAAAACAGGGCATTAAAAAACAAGAATCTTGAGTAAACACGCTGCGGCTTCGAAACATGTAAAAGTGAAGGCTGCTTTGTTAAATTCCTCTAGGGGGGAATGTGCATCCCTTATTGAACACTTGTGAAACATACAGGCTCTGTGCTGCTTTGTATGCGGTCTCTAATGGGTAAAACAATCCCAAAGCTAAAACTCTGTCCAAATTTTCACTGAGAAGTGCATCTGGTCTGAAAAACCAGCAGGGATTTACAGATAATAAGGCACCACGCGTGAAAACAATACAAAAGGAAATAAAAAATTGGGGCAATTTTCCTTCCTCTCAGTCTTACTCACAACCAAAATAAATAAAACAATATTTTTAAGCAAGCGGTAAAGAGAATGAATTAAACAAAAATATGCATGGACATGGATAATCCCTGGTTAGCAAGAAGAGCGAACGATACATTTGTTTGCACAGAAACAATCAAGCTTTATTCTTAAGATTTAAGGGCCTACGTGCCACATCAGGGTGTTTATGAATTCTGAAATGCTGCAGGAAAAACACTAGCTGACACACACAGACGCACACAAACAAACAAAACCATTATTAGCTTTTTTTTGTTCCAGGCTGCACAGCTTTTTGGGGGAGGGGAAACGAGGAGATAGTGTCAGGAGGTAAAGATCCAGACTGTCTGGATCGCATCAGAAGCAGCAGGATGATAATAGCATCTGAAGTCACGATATATCCATCATGCCACTGTTGACTCCCCGGGGCCTGACATATCAAAAAACGGGCAGATGCCGTCACTTTTCAGCACTTCATATACGCATGACCTCTTCCAAAAGATGCTAATGCGTGTGCACTTGAACCTTGGCCACTTCAATACACTTTAGTTAGGTGTGTTATGTTGCATTGAGAGTTCAGCTCTTCGTTTGCTGTGGAGACGGATTCTTCGGGAAAAAAAGTGGGGAGACATGAATAAAATAGTGTAAAATTGGATTAACGGTAGGCTAACTAAGTATGACCTATATACTGTATAGGGGGCTGAAAATAACTGAGCATCATAGTGAGTACTCCCTTTTCTCTTCCTCAAGTCTTCTCTCAGTCCTCATCTTTAAGCAGAAACAAGGGAAGGATCAAAGCGAGAGCTATTTCCATCAGATTTTTCATTAACGCCTTTAAATAGGCCCAGCAAGTGAGCATCCACCCTCCCAATTACCATCAGGTCAATACTAATATCCAGGTAAAACCTCCACATCCACCTCTCCTACCTAATTTTCATATCTACAGCCTGGTCAATAATCTCCTCATCATCTCCTTCATTACGGCCTCAGACAAATGCCAATCAATGGCTAATACAGCGGCCTGATGGCAGAGCTTGATAGGGGTCAGAGTGATCTGTTAACCCTTAGCACATAGGCAATGTGTGGGCTAGGATTAATTACAAAACAATACCAGGGATTTTAAAGGCAGCTGAATTGTTATTCATAATTTTTTAGGATCGAATCAAAATGCTAGAAGAAAGAAATGATACAGTGACTCCTGAGGCTCAAGAGACAAATCATTCATGTCACATTAGATATCAACATGTTTAGAGTGTAATAGCCCTGCTCCGTATTTAACATCTAAAATGATACAACAAAAGGACATCCAAAAGAGGACGTTGTGCAACTGAATAAAAGCGTTTCATATCATCAGAGTGCATGGCTTGTCAGGGGACAGAAGACGCTGTACCTACTGATAAATGACAGGTGATCATCCAGGCAGAAGAGCAGGCACCGTGTTTTACGGGCACAATTAAGCGAAAAAATCATGACAGAGAATAAGTCTACTGAGTATGCCAGAACCCTAGCGAATGCTATTTTGAAGTGTGAGCATCTGTGCCAAGTGACCAACTCTTAAATCGATAATGACGCACACAATCTGGGATAAAAGGCAAAGAGAGGGCTTTTAGAGAGCTTGCTGTTTTGGCTGCAGCCAGAAATATTTTATCCATGCTGAAAAATAGATGTAAGAATTGAATTGGACACAAAAACAGACACATCAAAGTTCGCTTGAGAATGCACTTGGGTGGGAAATTAAGGACCGATTCGCAACATGATGAAGTTTGATCATCACATTATGCAGTAATGACGGATATGTTTGCCAGATGTTTTTGCTGCACTGTGAAGTCGCACCGATACATATTCTCCTAGGACTTTTGCACAAAATAGTTCCTTACCATAAGATACAAGTGCAGTTCAGGTGAACCGAGGTACTGTGAGTCTACTCTGTCTGTTCTCTAAAAACCCAGAGCCTTTGATTAAGTAGATCCTTCACTTGGGACTCGGTTGAATTATTTAAGCCTCGCTCAGGATGCATTATGAAATTAGCTGCTGGGAGCTGGTGACCCACAGTGAAGCCCCTCAGTGTAAATCTAGAGGGAAGAGCCCATCCTGCAGTTGACCCCACTGACACACTATAAAGACCCCATAAAGAGACTGCTGGCCGTGCTGTTTTAGCCCAGTAGACCACTGGCAAAGCATCTAAAGGTCATGTTTTCTCAAGTTGTTCAGATGAACCATGCTGAATATGGGGTAGTTTAGCAAATACGTTGGTTCAGCAATTAGGAAAATTGCTAACTTGTTCTGGTGGTTAGTGTATTGTATCCCTTAGCATGTCTATGGAAATGATTTGCAATGGCATGTACTGGAATGTTAACTATGCTTGATATCTGTGCATGTTCAACAGATATGTTGTCCACTGCTGAGCCCACTGTGCCACTGGCAGCATCCGCTTGGCACTAACCATCTGCATGCACAACGCCAAATGAGCGTACAAGGAGTGGTATGACCTTGCTGGGGCAGCCCTCCACATTCTCCCTGTGTGTGTGTGTTTGTTTGTGTGTGTGTTTGGGAGCTATTGTTTGCTTTGCCAGGGCAGTTGTTTAGTAGCGAGCATACAGAGCTGCGGCGGTGCGCTGTGACACTTTGATGAATCGATGGTCACTGAGCTGTACTCCGGCGGGACAGCAACCTCTCATAGCGGAGGAAGGAGACAGGGAGAGACCAAAGGAGAGCGAGAGAATGACGGCGACGGGGACAGACGGTATCCAAGTAGACTGACTGACTGCCTGAATGTATGGACATGCGGAGAAAATAGATTTGAAAGACGTGACGTGAGGAACAATAGAGGCAAAGGTGAATTGAGGGACAAACTAGGCAGAGTAAAAGATAGCAGCAGAACGGCAATGAAAGGAAAGTATGAAAAAGGCGCGAGAAGGAACTTGTCAGAAGGTCAACGAGAGGAAGAACAACAACCAATTGGAGAGATATAGGGGGAGTGATATTTCACCTATTGTTCTGCATCTCGTGGCCCTTCTGTGCTGAGGTCACGCAAAACCAGTGTGACATTCACAGCAAGATAGCGCTTAATCTGCACTGTTAGGGAATCCTAGAGGTTTAATTGGAGGTATGCTTCAGCAGTATGTTTGTTTGTTTGTTTGTTTGTGTGTGTGTATTTTCTTTATGTGAGTGTGAGGTTAGACACACATGTCTGCGTAAGGAGGTATCAGTTCTCTGCACATGTATGTGTGTAATCCCTATACTCTGCTATGTACTTAGGTTGTGAGTTAAATACCAGGTGCTGCCTCTGGAGGGACCGTCGCTGTATTTAATTCATTGTAAATCGCTCTGGATAAGAGCGTCTGCTAAATAACAAATAATATCAGTATGTAACTAGTCGGCTGAGATGCAATTACACTGGCTTTAGTGCCTCTCAATTGGAAGGAAATTTCATCCTTGCAAACATAATCCCAACATCACATTCATATAATACCATAAAGACGCAAACAATACTTGCAATGCAAAACAGCAAATCTGCTTTCTGGACTCCCATCTATTTTTTTCTGTTTCTTTATCCTTCTCCGCCTCTGTCTGGTCTCCTCATCTATGATTCAAGTTTGCCTTTGGACAAAAGACAAAGATGCAGAGACCATCCTGTTCTTGCAGTCAATAATAGAAGTGCCTTACGTCCTATGTTGTGCATAATGAATACAACTGAAGAGAATGAGACTTGTTTTTGGATGTTTGAGAAAGGGCCCCTAGACTCCCAACATTTCTCAGCATGGCACAGTGTGTCTATGACATACCGTAGCTATTCAGTTCTTTCCTTATTCTCAAGAGAGACCATGAAGCCTCCACACACGTGGTCTATCAGGGGTATATCCACAGAAAGCGAGCATCCCATCGGAGCAAACATTGAATATTTGCCAACCAAATCAGTGCGTCCCTGGGGGTTTATCGAGTAACAAAGCTATCAACTATCACATATACCTACCCTATGAGTAAACTTCAAACAACCAAATGTTGTGTGTGTGTGTGTCTGTGTGTGTGTGTGTGTGTGTGTGTGTGTGTGTGTACCAGTAACTGCCTCCCTGGTGGGAAGATAATCCCTTCCGCCCCATAGATCCTCTCAGCACTACTATTTGTCTCTTGACGTGTCAGCGCATATGCACGCCTTGACCGCATCATATCCGAATTAACCTCTAGATGGCCGCCATTAAAATGGAAATGGATGAGCTCAGCGATCCCGCTCGCCTCCATACATTAGGCTAATGACCGGACCAAGACGACACAGTCTGCCATTACAGACAAGCCAAATGCAGTGGAAGGCACTTGCGATAGGCTTGCTTCCACTTAGCCCACTGGGCTGAATGGTAAATGCTGTTTCCTTAAAAGGGCAAGAAAAATGGAGCTTGCATTTCAATAATGGTGCACAATCGCAGCTCGGAATGACCTCTTGCTGCATAAATGTGTGAAACAATGCTCTGTGAAAACTTATACAGAGAGCACACTCAAGCAAACACATATGTGAATGTATTCGTCACATCTCAAGCTCTGACATTTCTTTCAAGGGTCTGTTGACTCTTATTGCAACGCATACTTTAAGGCACAATGAGTAGGATTTAAAGGTTGTGGTTTGTAATCACAGCATTCAAAGTTTGCCCCTCCTCCCTGGCTCAACAGAGTTACAGTGCTCGCCAGTGGGTAAAAGCGAATCCCAGATTCACTCTTGGCTTTTGAGTGATCTTGAGGCGTTTCGCCTGACTATACCTGCGTTTTTTTGCCGCTGTTTCCGCTATTTTTGTAGCTTCCTCTTGGAAGCATACTTACGATCTGGCACCTGGTCGCTACATTTTATAGAAATTGGCGCCCAGAAATGTACTCAAACAGAGCAAAATGCAAAAAAAAGCGAAAATTCAGGCAGAGGGAAAGCTCTCTGCAGATACAGACACAGCCACACTTCTAGTCGGTCATAGGTGATAATTGAGAGGGGTTATTTTTACCTAAGTCTGTACATTGTTTTTTAAGAAAATCCTACTCATTGTGACTTTAACGCATGCACTCACACACAGAAACGCTTCACAGCATTGCTGGTGGGTGAAATGTGTGGGTTAAGAAAGTAAACAACCCCCAGGGCAACATGTAGAAGAGGTATGCATGCAGAAATACACACTTGCATGAGTGCATGCATACATTCTTGACCATTATCAGGGCTGGCAAAAGAGGCACAATGGAGCATGTGTTCTCTCAGAAAAGGGAGGAAGAGAATCGGAGAGTCAGTCAGTTCCTTCCAGCTGGGTCATATTTAACCAGCAGTATCATCATACCAGGCAAAACCAACTGCAACGCATCCACCCACCCACACACTTTCACACCATTTTAGCCCGTCCCCAAAACTCAACAAGCATTTCATTCAGTTCAAACTCTAATTCAACAGAGATGCTATTGTTTGTGTTTTTTTTCACCATGTTATTTTACTCAATACCTCCTCTTCTTATCAATACATTTAAATACATCTATGATGCGTTCGAGCTGTTGTGAACAACACAGCTCCGCGGCAACCCACGCACAAGGTTTCAAGCTGATCAATAAGAAATAGCCCATTCAGAGTCAAAGGCACGCTACGCTGGATGTTCTTCCCTTGCAGACAGACCCCTGCCTTTGTGGGGGAGTTTATTCAGCACTGATACAAATGGGCCTCCCACACAAAACAAAGTGAGGCTTGATGTCGGGAGAAATGTATATGTGTGGCTCTCAGTGTGTTTTTTTTATGTTTAGATTGGTGATAAAGCTATAGCATTTAAATGCAGGCCTATTTCCTAGTACTAAGAGATGCATCTTTCTCTTCTCTGGTTTCCCCTCACCTGGAAACACTCTCCCTGTGAGCCACATGACTAGACTGTGGAAGGGAGACAAGCCTCTACGAGATATGTCTGAAATTTTGGATGATTTCAAGCTATTTGTTTGTCTTTTATGTTGTTATATCGTTTGTTCTGCTACGTGCTAAGCCACATTGAGTAGGTGGATGTGTCACAAGGCTGATTAATTGCTATTGCTTTCTATGTTCTTAAAATAACCTTCTTGTGTGTCCTTTGTGCTTCAAGCTGGGTGTTGCTAGGTTTTAACTTTGCCGCTTTTATCAGTAGCTCTTTTGAAAAAGTCAACTTTATAATACTCTTTATCTTTTTTTAAGTAGGTATAGGGTGTTGCTGGTAGATCTCTTGGAGTCTGCTGAATGAGTTTGGCCTTTTGCTGTGCTTGGTGGTTGCGCATGACTGTAAGGAGGATCTGCTGGCCCAATGCTATGAAGTCAATCTGTATACTAGAAACATTAATTCATATATTTTGAAACCAGTTCAAAAAGTGTAATTCGCTGTTCCTGTCACTGAAGCTGGATGTTGTTCCCATGACAACAAGAAAACCGGAGAACACGTATGAAGACCAATCCTTTTTCTCTATTATTTATTATTTCTTCAGTCCACTTTAACACTTAATCTCACGCATACACACGCCAGCATGCACACACAGTACATCCATATGTGCACAAACACACACTCATACATGCTTCAAATCATTTCATTTTTTCTCTTCCATTCTCCCTAATACTTAGAGGAAGCAGATGTGTGAACAGTGAAGGTCAATTATCACCTCATTTTCATTCTGCTCACATCTGACAGCCAGGCTCTTTGAGTTACGTTAAACTGAACCTATGCTGAACAGCCAACATTAGTGACACCCTGCTGTGTATTTGCACTTAAATTACAGCAGAAATCTGTGAAAATGACACTTTCTGGATTCTAAGCGATTAATAGAATCAACAGGAGGTGGGGTAATGGAATTGTCAATGTGTTAAATGTATGAGCTCATCCTGGACAACCATGTTGATGTGTTTTAGTGAGCGGGTATTCATGAACATTAGACCCTCTCTGACCAGTGAGGAAGCGCTGATCCAAAGGTCAGGTCATGACCGTCCCAGCAGGACTATTCCATTTATCACTGGGAGATGGATAAAGAGTAGCTGATCAATCAGCCCCACTTCAACTTAGACTTTAGCATTTCAACTCAGAGCCTAACTGCACCCCAGAAAGGCTAAAGTGTCAACTGTAGACCACAATCATAATTAATGGGCTGCATGGATCACTCTCAAATGGATAAGAATTTATTTTAAAGGAAATAAATCTCTGCATATTGCATTTCCACCCTGCTGACAGCGATAGATTGATTGCATTGGCAGTGTATGTGTAAAATTAAAGCCAATGTTGTTGTTCTTTTTTAGATAAAAACTAGTTTGAGTGTCAGATTGGCAATGACGTCTACGACTTTAACATTAAATCCTTTTTTTAAATTTTTTTTATGTATTCGAGGCACAAGGTGGCATCTAATTCGCTAAGATGTTCAACAAATATTTGTCTCTTTGTTCCTGAATATCATTAATAGTAGAGCACAAACATAATATGTAAGATAACAGATTTCTGACATTTCAGAATGTCTTGTTGGGTTCGCCATCTTCTAACAGGACTTTCTATGACACTGTATTTCTTGACTGCTTGAAAGATAATTATGTCTGGTCCATTTCTGTGATGAAGATGTCAGGAGACACTTTCCACTCATTAGGAATTTATTTTCTCCATGGCAGCGAAACACGTAACATGAGCCAGCAGACAACCGCTGTAACGTTTTGGTTAAACTGGTTTGAACACCGACACGTTGAGGGTGATTAACTCCAGCAGACACCCTTTAGCTGTAGATGCTGGCTGTAGATAGAAGCTCGCCGAGCAACATTATGTCTGTTGCCCTGTTGTGGTCTTTAAGCTCGGGCTGTCCGCTAGCTGTAGCCTTATATTAACGGCACAGATATGAGAGTGGTATCAATCCTGTCAGATAACTCTTAGCAGAAAAGGCAAATGAGTATATTCCACAAAATGTCAAACAATTACTTTAAAGGTTATATACAGATATTGATTCAGAGCATTAATATAGCTGAACACATCTAGGTCTATTTGCTATGTAAAAATATAGTGGAGTAATGTCTACCTGAGCAGAGAATGAATTCACACTCCCTCTGTGTGTGTGTGGCCACGTGTGCATGTTAGTGCATGTGAGTCCCTGTGTGTGTGCCACACTGGCTACGTAGCGGCCACCCTCCGAATCCCCCTCAGGTTAACACTCTTAACTCTTTCAGCACTGTTGCTGTTTTTTGCACTGTATGCGCTGTTAGCACCGTTAGCTGCTAGCTGGCTTATTGCCACATTGAAAGCTGCGTGGAGGCAATCCATATTGAGAACCTTTAAAGAAACAGCGACACAATAGCCACTACGCACTCCAATAAAAGAGAACATCAGATTTTGTGAATATGTTAATGTCTAGACCACAACTTTCGTATAATGTTTTTTTTAACTCTGTTGTTAATCGGGCCATTAAAGTACAAGTAAATATGCTTTAGATTCTCAAAATGGACCCTTATAAGTAAAGAAATGCAAGACCAGCACACACAATCACTGCCTCTCTCCACATGATGACACTGCCTCTTTCCCAGAAAAAGACCCCTGACAGATTTCCTATACATTGAAGAGGGAGAGGAGCTGTACAGGCAAGGAAAAAAGACAAGGACAAAGACAAGATACCTGCTGCCCAGGATCTAATCTTCAATCTCTGGGATCACTGATATCTGATAAGAACAGTGTAAATCAGGAAGCTAGAGAAACCCCTGCCTGAGCTTTGTGTCTGTACAAGACAGACATGGCATCTACATCTGTCTCTCACTTTGTGGGGATTTACAGTAGCCGGAGCAAATTCTTATTTCTGATAATACCGGGAAGAGGAGAATCTGAATCAAGATTGAAACTTCTCTGTTATAGCTTTTCTCCCACACATAGCTCAGGGAAATATAAGCCCTGGATTTCTTTTTCATCTATTTGATTTATTAGATTTCTTTTTCACCTAAGCACGCATGTTCTCTTCCTGACATGTCTTGGCTTGCAGCACAGTGGTTACAGTACATACAAACATCTGGGAGTTGCCCGGTACAACCAAGCTGTTCTACTGTCTTCTACTGAGAGTTGTGGGTAGGAAAATTAAATAAAACATTTTCTTCTCAAGAATCATTGCTAACATGTCCTTGAGCAAGGCACTTGGCCATAACTCCTCTATCAACCATCCAGTGTCTTTAATGGAGCTGGGCTGCAGATATTGCAAACAAAAGAGCAGGAGGAACAGGAGTATGTTGTGAATGTGTAGCACAAGCACAGCATGAATAGAGGTACATTTGTAGAGATTTATATTCCCTGGATAAGTAAAGCAGCCAAAATGTACATTTATTAATTTAACGCCACACTCGGGGACATGCTGAAAGTTATACTTAAAGGAAAGGAGTATTTTTCATTTGTTTTCCAACAGCTTTCTCTTTGCTTGTGTCAAATTCGAACGATTGACTTTGCAACCAGAGCCCCCAGATATATAAATGTCTCGGTTTGAATGCATATGCATCATATTTAAATATTTAATGAAACTATTTCACAATGGAAATACCATCAAGCTTGATAGTTTATTTGATGAGATAGCAGAGGAAGCAATTGAATTGTATTGAAAATGAATTGGATGATCCTCATCATCTCAATAAGTGGCACTTTAATCAAGAAATTCGGCAAATGCCCATCTGGCTATGAGTTCATAAGGTGTAATAGTCCAGTGTGTGTTGTGAGCTTGTGTGTGTGTGCGGCTGCATGAATGCATTTAGGATATTTTTTTTCTTTTTTTGTGGGAGTCTGCGAGTCTGCATGAATTTGTGACTGAGTGTGTGTGAGTCACTGTGTGGCTGTGATCGGTGTGACGAAGCACAGTGACAGAGCTCTGGCCATCTGGAGACGGATGACAGTGTGAATCACCAGAGACGAGGATGGAGGAGGAAGGGGACAGGATAGAAGGAGAAGATGCGAGGGGTCGACAGCGAGAGGAGAAGGATGACACATCAGCAGGTAGGTGAAAAAAGGGTGTTCACGACGACTGATCGTTGTCATCATGTGAAAGCTGCGTACGTGCTCACACACTCACACACACACACACCCTGTCTCTCAGTGGCTCTTTTTGAGCTAATGACCTGCTTGTCAACACTTTAGTCTAATCATCCTAGAGTGAATGGGGGTGGTAACCCACAGACGCGCACACACACACACACACACACACACACACACACACAAGCTTACTTACACACTGTTAGTTGTTGAAATAGGAGTCTGCTTGATGCCTGATAAGAAAATGAGCCTTCCAAATAGATAATTTACTAAAGAGAGGAAAACCCAGCACTCAAAAGGCGCAGAAACATAGGGCCCGGATTATCGCTCAGCTGGTGTAAGCTTATCACCCCTCTACTTCAACACTTGTCTCCCCTCTCTGCCTCTCATTTCCCCTCACAGTGGATTTGGTCCTGCAGTTTTGCTGTTTATCCCTCCTTGTGCCACCTCTTTTTGATTTCCATCTTTATCTTGACCAGCACTCTCGATACCTCCCACTCCAAAGCTCCTTCTCCTTTGTTTAAGTAGGAAAATTGGAAATACATATTGAATTTGCATTCCAGACATTTCTGTGTTTTGAGTAAATATATAATGTTGTCTGTTTTTCAGCTCCCATTCCATCCTTTATTGCTCAACGGCAGATGGGAGATAAGATTCAACAGAGCGTGCAGGTAGTGGTGGATTTGAGGTTGAGAGCAGTAGGTAGACAGGTGGGAGAGATGTGAGAAACAAAAAGGGAAGTGAGATGCCCAAATATATGGGAGGACTCTGTGTTTGCTGACTTACAGGGAGTCAATACAACAGCATCCTTGTGATTGTGAAGTGTGCTCACAAGAGTTGGTTCAGTGGAACCAACTCTAATTTAGTTTCCACATATCTTAGCCAAGATTTATCAAGTATGCAACACAGTGCCTCCATGATGGTGGTTTACCAAACACCAAGTCCAAGTCCTTGTATGCAAAAACCTGATTTCTGATACAATGTGGGGTTTGGGATCTACATGGATCCCTGAGTGAGGATTCTGAGCAGTTCCCAGTAAAAATTAGGATTGCCACTGTGATAAAGATTTTTTTCAATATCAATCAAGCTTCCAATTCTTTTCTCAATGGATTGTTTGGTCAACAAAATGTAAAAAAAAAAAAAAAGGTTTAAAATGCCCTTCACAATATCCTAAAGCACAAGTTGATATCTTCAAAATGCTTGTTTAGTCCAACCAACCATCTAAAGATATTTAATTTAATAACTCATTTAAAAAAAAGAAATCCTGTGAATCCTCACATTTGAGAAGCATGAACTTCAGTGTTTTTGCTTTAAAAATGACTCATTCGACATAGTTGCAGATTGATTCTGTCAGTCGACTTCACATTTTAGCTCTAAACACTATGTCAATGGGATAACGCATGGATGTGTTCTTTGTCTAGACCTCACCCTTCCAATGGCTAAAATGTAGAACACTTACTAAATTCAGTGCAAACTCAACAGTGGAAATTGTGTGCTATGATTTGTGAAATAGCGCTCTGAAGTCTGTGTTTAATTGAGAGATCAAAGCCATGAAAACTTTGGAGAAATCCTCATCTATAGAGCCAGCTAACCCTCCACTGAGGAGCAGCTGTTGATGAGGCTGTTGGCTGAGAGAGCTGTCCATGGTGCTGAAGAGAACTTCAGCTGCGCTGCAAATTCAGCCGCTACTGTTGCTGTCCATGGTGCTGGACATGTCTCTCTATGGTACGTCTTTGGTGATCCCCATTAGTTACCGAAAGCCCTCCACTAAATCATTAATAATTTTCATCCGATATCCCAACGACCATCCCTGTAGGCTACTAGAAGTGTAAGAGAAAGTCTATTGAAACTAATATATGCCAGGCTCATCTCTCATTCTCTTCTGAAGTAAATTAAAATTGTATTAGTTGGAGGTCTTTGGCTTTTTTTTAAGTGCCTGAAGGTCTTTGAAATGAAGAATGTCAAGTTTGAGTTTGTCATTTTGTGATTGCTGGATCTTCAACTACTTTTTTCTCACTGCGTTATTGCCCGGAAAAGCATGCACGCCCCAACGCCAGCGCGCGTTCCCCCTGTCTTTCTTCAGGAAGAGCCTCATGACTGTGCGAATACAAGCAAATGTCATGAAGTAAAAAAGATAAAAAGGAAAGGGCATCGAGCCCTCCAGTCCTTCAACCATTACTGCAAGTTGCATCATGAGCACAACGCGGTGCATTTGTGTAAAGGAGAGCGCGTGGCTGAGAGGAGAGGACAGCGAAGCGTGATCTTGCGTGTAAATTGACATGCTGAGCGACTGTCTCATGCGCCGCTGAGGGATGATCTAATACCGGTCGAGCTGGCGTAGAGAGCCGAAACACGCACCAGATAGGCAAGCCACGTCATCCTCAATCTGCCTCCTCCATCCTCCTCTCTTCCCCGGCCTTCACATTCTCTCCTCTGTACGATTAAATGAAGAGAGGTTGATTACCGTTTATTGAGCGACAAGTCCACTGGGACCGTTGGTTTGGATCCCATGGAGACAGCGCTCTGCTCTGTTCAATATCTCTGTAAAAAAAAAAAACGTCTTTGTCTGTGGGGCCCTAGGGAATAATAATTGGGTTACAGGCTAGGCTGAAACGTGTTTAAAGTGAGACTGGTTGACAAATGAAGACAGTATTAAAGCACTATTATACATCTGAGACGTGGTGATTATAAAACACAGCCTGGAAATGAAAAACCTTTTCATTTGGCCAACACGCAGCATGACACACGTATCTGTTGGCCACTGTTGGTCATTAATTGGCAAGGCTTGCTTTGGTTTGAGCAAGTATGTGGGTAGAGAAATGCCACGAACCCCGGGTCTTCTCTTCCCTCTCCACTCTTCCTCTCAGCATAGCGTGAGGCTCTGGTGCCGCTCAATGGGAGGATGGGGCAATTGCTGGTGGCTGCAGCTGCACCGAGGGACGCGCCAGACCACCTCAACGCCGCCGCGTGTTATTCAAACATATTTATTGACACCGTTTAAAGTAAACGTTGTTACAGAGGATAAGATAGACAGTCCAGCCTTTCCTGTTCTTTGTAAATATGTGCAATAAGTTAGTGTCGCTTTACTGGCTCCAGGAGTAGACTCAAACTGCAAGCGAGTGGGCAATAAAAAGCTCCCCGGACGCAAATAAAACAAGAAGCCTCCTACGAATATAGCCGCAATGAGATTTACTCCACATGAAAGAGAGATTTGTCAGTATCATTGGCCATTGAGCTATATGTGTGATAAACCTACACCAAAAAAAAAAAAAAAACATCTGGGTGGTTGATGACACCAGTTTGATTAAAAGTGGGTGACAAGGGTGAGATATCAGTGGGAGACATGAGGCATGACGTTTCTGTAAAATAGTAATGATCAAGCTCAAAGCACACTTTTGCAGCACGGCCTACTGTGCTTTGGTTATGCTGAAAATGTGCCCAGTTTCCACTCACTCGTGGATTATGTGCTGTCCAACCAAAAGGTATGAGTGGGCGAACACAGAGCCATGACTCACTGTCAAATTCATATTGTGGCCGTGGCAGTATTCTTGGCTTTTGCTAAAAATAGTGGCAATTCTGTGGTGTGGAGCCAAGACAGTGATAAAACGGTTGGCTTTCTTTGCCAAAGGATCTGCTCTGGGATGGCAAAAATCATTGCGGCTCTTCCCCCGAAATGCCTGGGCTCTAAATAACACCACGGGGCTTTTGGTTATAAATGTCCATGGAAAGAAAGAGAAAAATCACGGATCAGTAACTGAGTCTCTCCTTTCAGAAACACATTATGTTTCGAACACGTGAAAGTAAATGAATAGTAATGAGAATCTGTTGAATGCCCAGCTCCGGTTGCAAGATTTCCATTTGCAATTAATCAAGGACAGAAAACCCAGAGTCAGTTAATTAGCCCCCCCCCTCAAGACACACACACACACACACGCACGAACGCACGCACACGATGTGTAGCCTACACTCACAGGGACAGAAAGACAGAGAGGGAGAGAACTACACTCAAAATGGTTTTCACTGATGTTACTTGAGCAAGTGGGCTATCATATGGGGTCCGAGGAAACTGAGAAGGAACAGTCCGAAATAAGAGCATGTCCCTTTACTCTCTCACACACACACACATACATACACACACACAGACACACACACACACACACACTCTTCAGGACTCTCAACAGCATAATAATCAGCCGCCTGCTTGACCACCTCAACTGATTCCCTCCTGCCAGCAGCTGCACACAGCCTAACGTTCCTCTGTCCCCTTATACAACCTCCTGTGTAGGAAGCAGCAATCACAGAAGATGTGTATTTAATCATCCTCATTTCCTCAGAAAACACCTAACACAGTCCTGAAATGAAACGTGAGAGGCTCAGTTGCAGTTCCAGAGGATCCACTGTCACCAAAATAGTCTCCCAGCCAGCCACCTCTCCTCTATTAATAACTTTGGGCGCTAGAACAGCGACATCACAGCAAGAGTGATCCTAAACGCGTCTTTAGGATGAGTGCGTGCGTGTGTTGCTGATTTGCATTCAGTTGGGGATCGTGGAGGGTGGGTGGAGGAGAAACCTGCTGCATTTTGCATGTCTTGAGCGGTACAGATGGGGACTTACCCTTTACAGAGGCGGCCAGTAGCCCCATATATAAGAACAGCACCCGGCTCCAATGGTGCGCCTGCACTCCCGCCTTCATTAGAGCAAAAATCCGTATTCCGTCCCCTTTCCTGCATGCGCATTCCTGGCTCCTCACAAGTCCCGGTGCTCCGTCCCGGTTTGAAGCGGCGGTCATGGCAGGGCTTTTTCTCTGGTCTGGCAGGCACGATAGTTCTCAGATGGTCAAAAAGAGGAGATTCACTCGGTGTCGGTGCTGAGAAAAATCCCAATGCATGGAGGAGGCTCGGATCTCGCAGCTGGACTGAACCATGTCATGCGGGGACCGAGGGGTTCAGAGTCTCTGTCTGAGAAGATAGATTTCACACCTAAAGGGGGAGAAAAGGAGGGAAGGCAAACCAAGGGGAGACGTGATTCAAGTGGTCACTGATCTACCCCGCACGCGTAAAGAAAAAAAACACCAAAATCCCTCGTCCGCTCCAAACATGTAACAGATATTACCAGGCACAGGTAAAAAACAAACAGGAGATCCCTCCTTCAGGTTGCCCCGCAGCACTTATTTGTCCTTCTCTTTATTTTATCTCCATTTAACAACATTTGCGGTGCCGATAATCCACGTTTAAACTAGTCATTAGACCGAGATTCAAATGAACGAACGACGGACGATGGAGAGCCACAGAGGGTATCCGGATCAAAGAAAAATCGCCTCGTTTTAGAAGTTCTCGACCAACGTTGGAGTGTAGTCAGTGATCTGACTGTAGAGAGAGAAATTGTATGCAGTATGTATGTAATCCCAGTATCGCAGCGCTTGGCCACAGCGTCGTCTCGGGTCTGTGCGACGCCAAGAATCAGACTGCAGACCTGCTCCTTCTCTGCGCGTCTCTCTCTCTCTCTCTCTCTCTCTCCCTCTGTCCCCCTCTCTCTCTCCCCCTCCCTTTCCCTCTCTATCTCTCACCCCCCTCTCTCTCTCACTCTCAGTACCCTCTCCAGTCATATATGGCCACATTTTCAAAAGCATTTTGAGATCTTACTCCATTCAACAGTGATTATAAGATAAACTCAGTAGGCGAGTTAAATGGTCAATAGTCGACTTTTCAAGCTATATACCATACATTTTTAATTAGATAAAAATATCCCTCTATGATGAATAAATAAAATATCAAATAAATCAATATAATAACAATAATAATATCAATAATAATATCAAACATAATAATAATATATGACGCATTAAATCCACCTTGTTCAAATTTGTTATGGTAAGATTTAGGGGTCCAAAACGAGGCCATTGTCTCCATCCATTAAGAGTAATCATCGGCTTGCCCGGCAGTTTAACATAGATGTCCACTTCCTGCTCACTAAACGTGAAATTGATGCTTAACAGGCTGGAACCCTCGACAGTAAATTTGAATGTCATTTCCACTTTTGCATATGACCGGTATAATTAGTTTTCCGCAATGCGCCGTGCGTGGAAACAGTCGGGATAATGAAATACGCGTTGGCCTTCAACCCTACATATAAGATGGAGATCATAAATAGTCCTCCGACAACATTAAATTAAACTTTGTTAACACTGGACTGCTCCTGTTCCTCCTGATCAGGTTGATCTGGGACATAGATTCAACTTCTCGACAGATTCATGTGTGTTGCTGAATGATTTACGACGGTAAGTAAAAAAAAAAAAAAAGTTAAAGGCCAATACGTTTGTGAATGTGCATACATATGGTGTCCAGCATTTTGGAACGCAATAAATATTAATTCAATCACTAGAATAATCTTTGGAGATCACCGGACTCATTAGAAATATCATTCTCGGATTCCAAGCCGTTGCTATGACAGCCTGCCAAGATCGCATCAGATAATGTTTCCTTTCAAAAAGCTGGTTCAAAACAAACAATTGGACGCTATACGAAGAGTGACAAGCCCGTGCGTGTGAACAACAGAGAGAAAGCGATGCTACACCAAGATCCGCGCATGTCACTGACTCTAAAACAGTTCGTGAGTGCATTCGGACCTTTTCCACGCTCCTCCTGGATTCATCCACACGTGCCGCATGACAACTATGATCGTGTCTGCAAAATCATCTGGAAAAGAGCAAAGGAGGCCGAGGAGCTTGACGGAGGTCAAAGTTCACCGGAGAGACAGCCTAATAAAGACTGCACGGCTCCTGACAACAAACTAAGTCACCGGTAAGACTGAGCTGGGAACACACAAGGCACGTCCATTATATAACGAGTCACACACCAAAAAAAACACAAAATTTTAAGGTCTCAAAATGCTGTCTATGAAAGTAACTTTATAATTGACTGTAGTATTTGTTTTTGTGTTGTTTTTCTTCACAATACAGTATGTCTCATATGCTTCTACACATTTGCAGGCTTGCACAGTGCATAACGTTAAATAATGCTCATCAAGCTGAATCATTTACGCCATTTCATGTAACACAATGGCGGTTGCGCCTATGGTCCACTGATTAAAGCATTGCAACATGTATAGCCTACATTTGCACTATTACAAACTGAGGGTCTGTGATGACATTCCCGGAAAAAGAAAATGCTGTATTACACATTTTCTCCCTTGGAAGTAGAATATAGTGACTTTAGGATAATGCCATTTCTCGCTGTAGCTATATATATATATATATATATATATATATATTACAACAAATGGCTTGTGGTCCATTGTAGATGTTATCCTGAAGTTTTTGACAAGTAGCCTTTTTACAAGATGTTTTGGTATAGGCTATGCCTACGGTGTCCTTTTAAAATTTCTTACATCATTTGTCTTAATTGGATAGGCCAAAGGAAAATGGTTCGAATGACCTGATGGAAATATAGATGAGAAGTTGGAGCCTATTTCCAACCCTGATCTCAACATTGCAGTGTAGGGCTGCTGTGCGGTCACAGACCCACTGTATAATGTCGATGTACACCATCTGCTCAGCGGCTGCCTGGAGCTTCCATGACGTCTGCATTATCTTAAGCGCTCTGTGTCCCACCGGACCGTCTGTTCCGCATCGCGGCTCAACATTCGACAGGATGGTGACTAAAGAGTAGCCTCATTAAAAAGTCATGGTTTGAAGCGGGTGACACACCACAAATACAGGATGGAGCCACAGACCCAATGATTCTTCCTCTTTGAGGCAAAACATTGGCTTCAGCTAAACGTCCAGTCAAATGTGACAATGAAATTATGCTGACTCATACAGTGTCACCTGGTTAACCTATAGGTCAACCAGGTTAGAAGGTTAGAATATTGTGCACTGCAAAAAAATGATCTTGGTAAATTACCTACAGGCGTTTTCTTAAAAGATGATGTACAAAAAGCAGAAAACTCCAGTCCCTCCAGTTAAACCAGTTTCGAGCATGTTTACAATGTAAGTGACTTTTTCTTTACACAACAGTGATCAGATTCTAAAATAAATGTCACCTGTGTTTAAACTCCTAAAAAAAATATTTTGGCGGCGTGAAATGATCTGACACCGCTATCAGGTATTTCACTTCCTTTATAAAAAGACAGCATGAGCTGGGTGTGATGCTCTGTTACATATTAAAGTTGCGTTAACCCCGCCACACTCCCACACATGTCTGTGTCCCTCTCCCATGTCTAGGGGTGAGGAGCAGCAGAAAGAGGCAGATGATTTGGATCTGCGCACACGATATGAGGAGGACAAGCAGCACCACCACATTGCCTTCACCCTTCCTTGCCCTTATCTCTCGGGCCACAGTCAACACCATGTTGTCATACCTGCACGGGTACTGAACCCTGTGATGGAAGAAGAAATGAAACGAAATGAGGAGGAGGCAAAGGGGAAAAGACATTTGGTGAGCATGATGACTTTGGAGGCGAAGTTGATTCTAGGCTAGTTAGCCTCTACTTTTGAAACCAAACATATCTGAACAGTAATAGTAACTGTGTTCTCTATAAAACCCTGATAATTGAGTGATAATATTTTCTGTTGTTAACAATTCACGATCATGTCAGAAGGAAGACGCAGGAGATAAACAATGGAGGCTGGAAAATTCCCTGAAGAAGATTTGGGTCCCCCAATCCAGCGAAGGAAGACACAAACAGAGGTCTGCACCTGAACCTCTACCTCTGGCGACAAATCCCGTCTGCTCTGCCACTGAGGACCACACCCCACACGATGAGGAAGATCCTCCACTTCCTTCTAAACCACCGAGGGACACATGCGAAAGAGAGGATGAGAAGAATATAAGTAGCAGTTCTGACAGCAATCCTAGCGATGATGACAACTCTGAAGCTCTACCTGGGGTGCGAAGTTGCGACACTGATAGCAGTGATGGTGACTCAGAGAGCGTAAACAATGACTGCGAGGAAGAGGAAAATGAAATCCCACACTCATCTGATGAATTAAGCTCTGACAGTGAGCAGAATTCCCTATCTTCTAGCACAGAGAAGGACTTTCCTCCATTATCTACTATCAAGGCTGGCATTCTACCATGTCCCACAGCGCCCCCAGCCTCGGGGAAGATGCATAGCCAGTGGGAGATTCCCCTTTTATTCCACCCACATGACATACCCACTGCCACTTTGGCAAGCAGCGTGACCGCCCACGCACAGACTCCTGTCCAAGGCAAAGCAGAAGCACCTCAGGCAGACTCGGAGAAAAACGCACCACCAGCAGCCCTGACGCAGCAGGAGGCTTATGACCTACAAGCTGACTTCCCGGCTCTGCAGCCCCCAAAGACACCTTTAGCGTTGGGTGTATTGCGTGAAGGGAATCCCAAGACCAAAGGCATGGAGGTGAAAAGATGGCTTACTCACTCACAAAACCAACGCCAGGAGAGTGGGGCTTCCCATCAGAGGAGGAAGGAAAATGTGCCCCATGAGGTCTCCTCCATCTGTGCAGGAGATCAGAAATCTGTGCTGGACATTCACACATTTGGCTCCACCGGCCAACGCATCTCTCCTGCCATCAGCTGTGATGAACTAAAGGCCAACAACCAGCCGTCTCCTAGAGGTAATAAATCTGCTATTTGTCTCCGCCTGGCCGTGCTCTTCACATGCCTCTCCTTCTACCGGTTCGTTTAAATACTCTGGTTATCATTAATATAGTTTTATGCCATTCTTAACACCCTCTGGAGCTACAAATGCACAAGCTCACACAAACATCCCTGTCTGAGGATCTATTATTGATATTAATGACACTGCCATACTCTGCTAATTAAAGGCAGGAGAGAGGCAGCAGCACCTGTTCCAGGCAGAAACGCTGGCTCTCAGAAGTTGCTGAGTGGAAATTTTTGCAAAAGTCCAGCTCACTATTTCGTTTTTTGCCACATAGCAGGCAGCTTAGCTTCGCTTCTTTGTTTACCGTTCTAAACTTGAGACTTGGAATCGAAAGCCAAATCAGAACCACTTTATCAATCAGGGGGCAGCGCTCTGTGCCACTTATAATCCCCAACCACCCACATACAAACACACACATAAATGCAAACATTGCGTCTCTGTGTAGGTGTTAACACGCTGCGACTCCGCATCGGCGTTGCAGAGAAGTACTTCGTCAGTCGGATGACTCAGTGGGAAAATGTTTCCGTAATGAGGGGATTATTGTGCAGTGGCAAAGTGAATTACAGGGTGAGCTTTCTATTCTGGCTGTTGGTGCAGAACGGAACAGTGGACACAGATAAGAATTAAGTCAACAGCAACTCAAGTACACCGCGTTCATTTTAGTAGGGAGCATGACTTGTACAGTACATACAGTAATACGGTATCTGCGCCACACTTTGCAATGGGGTCACACCTTTGCCGTTCCAACCAAGTTATGAAGAAAAATCACGCGTAACTTGGGCATATTTTCATGCTAGGATAATAGAATATATATATAAGTAAATATAAAATGATACAATTCTGTTATATTTGTTATAGCTCTGTTTGAATTCCCTGCTGCTTCCTAGCAGGTGCTCGACTGCACCTGAAGCCAGCTCTGCTCAATAAATGTGCATATGTGATACATACTGCTGGCACTCCTCCAGCAGTCAGTGCTGATTTGATAGAATTTGCTCTCTGATAGCACAGCCCTGTTGATTCAGTAGCACTTTGTTGATCTCCCGAAGGGACGGGGGGGGTGGGGGGGTTGGGGTGGGGGGGGGGGGGGGGGGGTGGTACTGCCGAAAATTCCTTTGCAGCGTAAATTAACACAGTTCTATTAAGCTTACCATCTGCATCACACTTAACATGACACAGGCCAGACAAAGACGATGTGCATGTAAAATGGGTATAGTGATAATCCTTGCCCCCTTGCTGTGCATATTGCAGTTGCAGGTACAGATGGCGTGTGTGTTAATGCCAGGTCCTGGGCTAATGCTGCCAAGGCGGGCATGAAGCAAGCAGCTGCCCCTCAGGAGAAAGCCAGACCTTGTACCTTTCAGCAGATAGTTACCATTAACAGAGCCAAAGGTAAGCTTATACCCTGGCATCTTTAGCCAACGTGCGTGTGGTGGGAGTTGTGTGTGTGCATGGGGGTGAGTATTATTTTTCACGGTGGGCCACATGAAGAATTCATCATGATCATCACTGGTTGATCGCATTTATTTTTGCAACACCAACTAAACTGATGGCGTCAGCGTGTCCTTCTGCCCTTTATGCATTGCGCTTCAAACGGCCGGTGTGTAGCATTTTTAAACATCAATATATCTTTGTCAAAACTAATTATGATATTTAATTTCGCTGTATTTACCACATGCAAATGAGGCTGCGGTTGAATGATTGGTGGTCTCCATCTCACACCGGTGGTATTGTTACCGTTTGTGACATCAATTAATCTGTGCCTTTTATCAAGCTCAATGGCGAACACTGACAGATCTCTGGCACAGTTTGGTCTGATATTGATGTGAATAATAAAGTAGCATTTTAACAACACAGACAAGTGATCTAGTCAGCTGTAAAGCAGAGATCCAACAGAAATGTATAGAAGAGGTTATACTGTACACTATCACATCGTATTTTACACAAATCTTCCGGCTTTCTATCAGATGTTGCAAGTCAAACATGGCTTTACTGAGCAGCTCCCACACCCTAGTTCTTATTTGTGACAGGAAAATGTTCAAACTTTGCTTTCAAGCCTTGTCATTCATCAAGTTCGGCTCGACAGCCACAGAGATCGTAAATTACTTTTTATGTGACATGTACTGTATGTGTACAGTCAGCCGGTCGAATTATGTTCATCAAATTTTTTTCCGAGTTTAACATCACTTAAATTTAAGGATCCAGTCAGACTCCACTCTGGAGAAGTTGCTTCTCCGACACTGTACGTTTACAGTAACAGTCGAAGTTGGGAGGGGACCATACAGTGCAGCACGTATGGACGTTTTCTGTGTGAATTCTGATTTGTGGCATGTGCGTTTGAATATGTTGCCTTAGAGGACAAGTTAACAAGGTATTTTGAAGTTCCAGTGATGTAACCACTGTGGAAACTGTGCAAGCTAGCGCATTTGAAAAATAGACAGGTCTTAATGCTCTAGTTAAATGTGTGTAAATCCCTTTGAGTGTGGGAGTGAAAATCGGAGCTACTGAACCTGAATAGCTTAATTGGTACCAGTAATAAGTAGTAACTAAGGACTGTATTAATCATGCAAACAATGCTTTCAACATTGTTTGTCATAGCTTTATCCTTTTCTTTCTGTAATCCTTTACTTCTTTTGTCCTTTCACAGCCGGGTATTCTGCCGTTCAGAACTTCCCCAACAAAGTTACTCCTTCCTATCGGGCAGCCACTCGACCTCGCATCCCAACTGTCTTCGCTGGACCTGGTTACAATTCCACCCATCAGGTGAATATATAATTGAGATTCAAACTGATTAGCAAACACACAATTAAATCTTAATGCCAACGTGTGCAGCATCAACTTGCTACTTTCCATGATTTTTGTTGCATTGCATTTTTACCTCTTGGATTCTGTACACGTATTACATGTGATACAGCCTACAAATGGGTATTTATAATGGCTACACATCTTCTATTCAATAACTTACTGATTCTATGCACTTTTAACAGTACTCAGGGTTCAGGTGTTAAAATAGGAAATGCAGGGACTCTGCCCCTTCATCACAGCACTACTTTATCCTGTATTATTGCTTTGTTACACACACCATTCACAGCTGGTCAGAGGCTCACTCGAACATCTTTTAAAGCCGTCTCTCAGTCCAACAAAGCTATTGTTGCTACCCATCTCTCCCTTTCCGTTTCTACTGTAACTGAACCATAGAAACACGACAGAAAAAAAAAAACTTATCACGCTTTTGTAGTGTTATAGTATATTCCAGCAAGCACAAACATTATATTCACCAAGTACATTTCTAGCCTTTTTCACGTCTTCATTTCTTCCATGGAGGTGGGACTGCTTGGCATATATGTGACCAATATATCTCAAAAACTAGTTGTTGGATTGGCATGCGATTCACATTGAGTACGTGACATGTCCACTTGTCATTTATCTTTATGCTGGAAGGTACCGTCTCTGCTCTGTGACACATCACAAGACTTACTCTCTTTCTGTCCCCATTGTCCGTCTTGGAATAGGTCAAAGGGCTTTTAGGTACGGCAAGAGTTTTTTTTTTTTTTAAAGTGTTTTCAAAAATAGATTGAAGGATTTGGAGGAAGGTACATAAGGTTTTAGATGCTTTGACTGAGCTAATTACCCCTATGTGATCCCGTATATGATGACCCGAGTCCTATTTGGGAACACTCACGCTGTGATCTGATATGTTAATTATATATATGTGTGTCTGTAACTGTTATAATGTTGCATTTCAGAAATTTTGTTTAGTTTCTAACGGTAGGAAAACATCCTAAAATTCCATCTATTTGTTATAAGTAACAAGTGTATTTTGACGTACAAGCTTTTTTCAGGAAAATTATTATTTTTTTACATCATTTAATTTCTTTAGGGAATTAACTTTTTTTTTCATCCAACATTTTTTCATAACAATTAAGTATTTTTTTGACGTACAAGCTTTTTTCATTAAAATTAAGTTTTTTTCGACCTACAAGCTTTTTCAGGAAATTAAGGTGTTTTTTTTTTTTTTTACATCCAAGGTTTTTTCATAAAAATTAAATTTTTTTTTGACGTACAAGCTTTTTTTTTAAGGAAAATTAAGCTTTTTCCGACATACAAGCTTTTTTTAGGAAAATGAAAGTTCTTTTGACTTAAACGTTATTAAGGTTTTTGTGTTGATTCAGTGGGGAGTTTTCAGTGTCAGGTAAGCAGAATATTTTCTTCCCTCTGTGTAAAAACAGAATATATATTTATACGTCTCCATATTATCCTCTTCCTCAATCTCTTCTCACTCTGCCCTTTTCGTCTATGACCTATTTAAATTTGGGTTGCATTTTCTTTTACCATGTGCGGTGGTGACAGTGACAGCAAGGCTTACTGCACTCTGAGGTTTTCCCCTTTGGCCTCAGCACTTCCAATCCAGCAGGATAATTACTGAAGCTGCAACGCGCATTCCCCCTGGGTGGAAGTGGCAATATGGGGGTCTCTGGTGTCAACTGAGAAATGAGATGCAAGCCTGGGTAAGAGAGAGCGAGAGGGGAGATAGAGAGAGTTTGTAAAATGTGTGATGGTGATGGAGAGAGACATTATAAAAGTTTTATTTTTGGCAGCAAAACAGCTGATGCAGAGATGCAAGTAAATGTTTATAGAGAGAGTGACAAAAAAGTTATGAGAACCATTTCAGTCATTGACACATTTAAAAATCTGTTTCTATGTCTCTCTGTCTCTCTCTTACACGCACACACACACACACACACACACACACACACACACACCGCGGTTCACATACACCTGTCTGTTCTTGTTCTCGTTCTGACCATAACCTAAATATTCTGCTATTAAAGTTTTTACAGGAAAGAGAGAAAGGTTAGTGGGAAAAAAATCAGATAAGGAGAAGCTCAAGAGCTTTTTATCAAGCATAGGAGAATGGATGAGAATGTGCTGTGAATCGGTGATCGTAACTATCTGGGTTTCTCTTTAAAAACACCAAGGCCTCTCAGGTAGAGCCAAGGTCATACATATACCCAGCTTCTGAATTCTGAGTGTTTTATTGTCCCAGCCTTTCACTCAGCCGCCCTAATCGTTGTTTATCATTGATTTAAACCTCTCCTGTCTCAGTAATCAAATCCAGGATATTAGATACTGCCTCTAAGAGAGAGCAATTAAGTGAATCTCCTTTTATTGTGTCAAGGAGTTGGCATACCTAAGCTGGCAGTTTGGTGCCACAGTATCGGAACAAAAAGAAAAAAAAAAAAAAAAAAAAACAGCACCAAATTGACAATTAAAAATGTTCCACTCCGGGCAGACGGAGAAAAAGAAGCGAGTGGCCAAATTGTTTGGTTTAGCAGCCTGATTGATGGTCTGTTGCAAATGTGGGATTGTCAAAAAGACACGGCGCGTTTGGAGGGTAAGGAGAGGAGGAGGAGGGTTTGGTGGGAACGAGGCTTGCGCATTTGAGTCTGTGCGCCCTTCAGCTTGTGTAAGTGTGCGAGTGGCAGAGACATAGGCCAAAGTTTTCCCTCTTGCATTCTTCCCTCTTCTTCCAGATAATAAGCCTCTCTCTGAGCTGTTGCTAGGCTACACAGGTCTGTTGTCATCCTCTGGCAGGTGGCCTTTTCCTTCTTCAAGTCTGTGTGTGTGCGCATAATTTCATGTGAGCATTGATATCAGCGTGGGAGCCAAACAGATAACTGTATGAAGAGACAGGAAGGCAAAATGTGGAACAATGATAAAGAAATATGACCCTAAAGATCCATGAATCAGTGCTACATGCTACTTATTCACCACATTGTTCTGCATTTTTGCTTTTGACTACTAAACAGATCCACAAGTTTGTGTTTGCATTTTCCACCTGTTCATGCGGCAGATGTGCTCGTGTTAGCTTCGGTGTACTGTAGCTACATGTCAGTCTGACCTTATGTGAGCGCATTCGGCTGAGGCAATCATTACATTAACAGGCTGAAACATATTGTACCTATACACCAAAATATAGGAAAATATTTAAAAGCTTAAAACAATGTGGTCTATTATTGTCTGTGTCTGTTTTCAGGGGGGGGGGTGGAAAGATAGTTTGCGCAGAAGAAGCCTGAGAGATCCATAGATTGGTTTTGAGGTGGGCACTAGAGACACAGACTTGGTTATAGGTCCAATCAATGTGTTTGTTCATAATCAGGACATCTCTGCCTCGCTCTCTCCAGCCCAAATGTTAACCCTTCGGTCTCTGGGAGACACCTGAGACCTCTCTGAGCTTCACATGAAATATTTACGAGGTAAAAAAAAAAAAACCCAAAGAAAACAAACTAGATGCCGGTGCAACAGATAAGGATACAATGAGTATGATTTTTTTTTTTTACATAATTGAGCAGTACTAATGACTCAAAGATTACTTGCCAAGTGTTGAGGTTTTTGGCTTTCAGAGCTCACTCTCCAGTCCGCACTCTGTTTTGGATCAAACCCCCCGCCCACGTACTGGCATTTTCAAATGCTCAAAGATGGAGGATGGTGCTATGAGTGAGTGCCTGGCATCACAAGATATTTTACTCTCCAGCTGAAATGCAAATGACAAAGCGGCATTATTATTAGGGATGAATTACCTCTCCACTGCAACTGTCAATTGCATCTCTAATTAACTAATTTGATCACCTCTGTGCTGGAAACGTGAATTTATGATTGATATAATTTACAGCCCATCAAAAATATACAAACCTGGCCTAATGATAATTATTATATAATGAGAATGATTAAACTTTGCACTTTTATTTTAATATAATGCTGTGTTAATACAGGCCTGTAAAAGCAGTAAGCTGTTTATTACTGTAAGCTGTGCTTAAGGTTTCTGGAATTGTTGTCAATGTAGCATAAAGCATTGTTATTTTGGCAAAAAAAGCAAAGGCAAATTTTGCATTAAACAGGCTAATGAGTCCGAAGGAAATGGCGTTTCCAGTCACTCACACCACTAGTTTATTTTAAATAACAAAGTTCTGGAGATGCTAAATAGAGAAGGATGGACATGACTAATACCTGTTGCTTATGGTACTACATATATAATCCAGACCATTATGGTACCGACATAAAAACAGTTAATTGCTGTGATTGGTCATGTATAGAAGTGGTAATGGTTCCTCATGGTTTTATAATGGTTCTTCAAGTACCTGATATGGCACACGGGTTACATTTAATGGAGCGACTGAGATCTAAAGATCCAGCTATATACCGCTTTGCCCCTGCAAGGGTTTCTAAAGTAAGGTTAATGTTTATAGCTGCTATTTGTTGAATTGTTTATGTGGATCATACATGCATCTTTAAAATTATACTGATGGCATATGCTTTTGTTTGTGAAAAAAAAAACACACAGCCATGGAGTTTCCATACTTCGAAATGCTGAAATACTACACATAAGTGCTTTAACAAATATTCATACAGTCAAACTGAAATGTGTAGCTTGTGGTAGCTAATAACCAAAAAAAAAAAAAATTGTAATTGGTGGTTACAATTTTGGCCAAAATAAGTATGCAAGACTAAATGAACCTATAAGATATATACAGTCAATATACAGATTTCTAAGCAGGAATACCTTTTTCAATTCTGTTCAGCTTTACTATGGTTCCATACAAGAAATGGAACTCTTTAATAACAGCAAGGAGCTCAAGCAGTACCCCATACTGTCATGACAAGACAACTTTATTGGACTTTTTTTTTAGCACCATTGGCATTTCTGTGCTATTGCAGTGTAGGTGTTTTGTTACCTTTCTTTATGGAAACTCTCTAAAGCAATTTGTCCAAATTGCTTTCCTGAAAATGTTGCTGCATTTTTTACTCTAGTTCTATTGTGTTTCTGAAACATTACACACACACAATTCACTGAATTCATCTCTTTACTTATTCAGTGGGTTTGCCAAGGCAAAGATGAACCTGGTGAGACGGTTTATCTGCAAACGAAATACCTCAGACCGACTCCTCATTGACACTTTCTTGGCTTTCAAACTAGCTAAACATTGATTCCTTCTTTCTCATCCTCGGGCATATTATTTATCTGTCTTTTTCTCCACCTTTCTCTCTCTCTCTCTCTCCATCCTTCAATCACTTGTTTATATTCTTCTAATCACTTGCTAATCTCCTCTCTTCCTCCAGCATTTTGGAGCCCCGGCGTATCGAGCCAACTGCCCTACAGAATTCAGATGTCTCCGTTTTCCCTTCCAACAGGTGAGGCTGCTAACAGTCACATTTTTTTCCCCCTGTCCCTGAAGTTTGGAGCCAGTTCTAATCTGCGTCTCTGAATTTACGTCCGACTGTAATTCACGTGGGAGTCTGTGCATGCACGCTGTAGCTGCAACTCAGTCCTCCATTGATTCTTATTCTATTTCATGAAACTGTCAGCTTTTATTACGTATAAAAGTGCAGCCATTGGGCAATAAATCTTCCTCAGTAGAGATTAAACAATCCTCTGTGAGAATGATGCTAAATATAAGTCACATTAGATTGGAATGCGCTGCGCACATGTGAATCAGAAGTGAGAACATGTGCGTGTGTCTGTGTGAATGTGTGGGTATGTGCATGTACACTTGTGTTTTGTGCGTGCGTATATGGGCCTGTGTGCATTTGTGTGTAAAAACCTGCCGCACGCTATATAAGTGAATATGGGAAAAAAAAAGGGTTTTATTTGTCCCGGTGTCACTCCTGATGGATGCCCCTCATAAGACAAGCACAATCAGGGATCATTCCTCATCTTTCCTCCCACTCCTTACACTTCCTCTCCATCATATTTTATTCCCTTAGCCCAACCCTTACTCTTTTTTTCCTTCATTTCTTCTTTGTTGGCACTGGTTACAAGTGGTGTCACAGTGAATTTCATGCTGCCACATGTGTGTGTTCTGTCCTAGTTGAGAGGGAAGCAGGCTGTCTTTAATTATAAATCCTATGACCACCACAAGCCAATGCAAAATGGCAGTTTAGAACAGTCGGCTCCACCATTATATATATACATGCTTTTCCACTTTTAAGAGATTATATATTCTGCATGGGGCATGTCAGGGCCCCAGTATTGTTGCATTATTTTTCAGTGGTTTGGGAAACAGCTGGTGCACGTTTCCTCCATCCTTTGAGCATTAGGTTTTGGATGTAAGCCAATTTTTTGGGACTGGAAGACTGGAACATGTCTCACGCTGTGTGTGCACATCTTCACATATTGTTAAACTAACAGAGAACAGTCATTCATTCCAATGGAGGATGAATGACGGACAGTAAAAGACTAGTGCCCCCTTGTGGCGATTGGATTTGTCGCCATCAGATTAAGGATGTATTGGATTTTTCCTAGGGGCGACTGTAATTGCCATCTCTGAAATCTAAACAACATTTTTTGTAATCACGGTATGGACTATGACAGGGGCACTGTGTTGAAAATGCAGATAAAGGAATAAGTATGCCACCTTGTCTACATTGGCCTTTTAGCAAAAGAAGCACGTTCAGACAGTTTTGCTGTGCACTGGTAGCGTATTAGCTTGCTCTCAGCTACAGTATGCACAAAAGGAATATAGTTTTACGTGCAAGCCCAAACAAAATAGACAAAGTATAGAAATATGCTTTTGGTTGCAGTTACGCATATGAAGTGTGAAGTACAAGGTGTTACATGGCCGGGATGGACGGCTGTATGGATGTAAACAGAAAGGTGTCCGTCAAACATGTGAGGCGTACGTTGCAAAATGTTGCATAACAGCGAGAATTATGTTCATTAGTAGAATCTCAGTTCTAAATATCAGTAGATCTCCAGCACTGTCTCTGATGGATTTGCTCAATGTGTATGCAGTGCATTAGCCATTGAATGTACAAGCCTTTGAATTCGGCTAACAAAAGTGAAACCGAAATACACAGTTTTAAAGGATCACCTCACAATTTCCTTTTTACCTCTAGTAGTATTTAACCTTGGAGATAGTTTTTTTTTCTCCATCCTCAAGTTTTGGGGTGTCCATTTGTGACATTTTAAATTAGTTTCATAGGAACTAATTTGAAAAAAAGTATATGAAAACTGTCAACAGCAAAGTTTGTTTATTATCATCCAAGCCCGACCCGAGCGTGAACCGCGGCAGCAGTTTTGGGCATGATTAAAAACCCAGCGGGTCGGGCCCAATCTGGTTAGGGCAGAGAATGAAAGCTCTAATTATCATCAAACATGTTTCTATTCAATGTTCTAAAAGTACTTTTTTTTTTTTTTTTTTTTTTTACTGCTGTGAGGAGCAAAATCAAAATGAAATTCCCCGCCATTGTATTAGGATAGAATCATGCTACGGCAATTAAAAACTAAATCTGAAAGACTAGATTCCATTAGGGGCAATTCAGGGAATGTGTGTTTTGTCATTATTTAGGTGAAGCAACCCTAGCATTGTGTGCTCATTCACAATACAGATAAAGAAAAAACACCAAGAAGACACAGTATTCATGACGTTGAAAGACATCCATATCAAGAAGCACCACCATGCTCCCCAGCTAAGTAGGTAGGCGACTGTGGTCACAGACTACGGTGCTTATTACCCATCTATACCGTTACATATATAGACGTAACACTTGTTGCTCTCTTGTTAGCTGTGACAGAGAAATTGAAAAAGGCATCCTGTGTGATCACAGCCACCCGACTGTTACTTGTACTGTCCAATCACCAGCTTACCCGCCACCGAAAGGTGCGATGATGACACTCATTTTGTGTCCTTATTGATGCGTCACTGTTATTTTGAACAAAGCCGTTTCTTCACAGCCGTAAAAACCTCACAGTTTTATTGTTATTAATGTGTCCGAGTACAAATATTCAGTGCGTATCTTTGAATCAGCTTATTTTCCGCTGAGCACAGCGTGCGTCTGAGTGTGTCTGCGTGTCGCCTCCACCTTCAAAGCCACTGCATGCTGATTGTTCTCTAAATGATGACTCTATCCTGAAAAATGTGCCCTAGCTGTGGTCATTTATATTCATAATTTGTAATTATTGTGAGTCAAATGCTGATTCACGGTGGGGTGTGTCTTTATTCGCGCTAAGTGTTGTCTGTGTGTGCAGTTGTGTCTGCATGTGTCTGCTTGTGATGCATCATACTTCTGATAGGTGGAAATAAAACTAAGATAGAACTCTAAAGCTGCCCTTATTCACCCTGTGTGGTGAACAGCAGTTGCCGGAGGGGCCCATTTCTCAGTTAGCTTCAAACAGATAGTCTAATAGCTGCTCAAAGGACACACGCGTTTCACGCTGTCTCCTTCTTCCCTCTCCTCTCATTTTTAGTGAGGCAGAAATATGCCTTGTTGTGGTGGAATAAGTAAAGATTTGACTGAGTCAACGAAACCCATTATTAATATTTAAAAAACCTCTTTAAACTTACATGGCACAATTGCCTAGTTGAACTAAATAAGAGGGAACAACAGAGAAGTAAATGAGTGCAAAAAAGAAGAACGGAGCAGATCCTTTTGAAGAGGCTTTTTGTTTTCCGCCTGCAAGACGGTTGGAATCCTGAAACTCAGAAATCGATGGTTGGATTTTTGGCTTCTAAGATCTACACAAGGAATAATGATGTGGTACTAAGTAAAGCCTATATAAAGCACAGCAGCCCTGAGCTACTATGTGGATCACATGGTCCCTTGATTGTGTCACATACTAGAGGAAGGGTGACAGGTTTTCTCCTCATGTCTTGACATACTAAATGAGTAAACATGCACCCTGTTGTGCATGGAGGTGCACAGAGCAAAAAAAACTAAATCAGCATATAACTCACATTAATATGGAATGCCTCCACCCACCTTCTCACATGGAAGACAGAGGGGAGGAGATGAAGGCACAGGAAGAGAGTGATGAGGTAGATGAGGTGAAAAAAAAAAGGGTAGGAGAGAAGGAAGAAAAGGAGGGTGGGATGCTTAATAGATTATTCCAAAAACACTCTTTGTGTTTATCTGAAGCAGAGGGTTACTGCTGTCTGCATGTTAAAAAGAAGAAACCAACACAGTGCATGTTTAGATTGTATTATCTCTTTTATTTGCTTCATTCAGTTCCAAAAACATATGTGAAGCCTGTTTTCTTTTGCTAAATGTGGTGCCATTTTTGAGCGAAGCAGTGATTATACTCCTATCTCCCAGAGATCACCTGTATGACTGGAATCATTGGGTTAAGAAGACTTTTTTGGCTAATACTGTATCGTCATTTGTAGATAAGGTCTACTGTATTTGTGCTACACACACGTAGCTGCCTTAGCTACGCCGTAGCTGACGTTGCGCGTCTGATGAGCTCCTGATGCCAGTAGGGATTGTTGGCAGTGAAGGCAACATTAAGGAAAACACACATTAGCAAAGCTATTTCCACTGCACACCTTCTGCTCACTAAGTTTAGCCACGTTGGTTGTTAATTCTCATGCCAACTCTTTTCTTTCCTGAACAAACCAAAAATGCCTTTGTGCGAAGGATTTGTCTTTACTACAGCAAATGTAAATAGCCTTGACGAACTGTTATAGAATGGATATACTGTAGGTGAATCACTCCAAGTATGCAGAACAATCAGCAGAAAGGAAGCAAAAGTACTTATTTTTACATGAAATGGATTAGAGAACACGGCCAGGAGGCAAATGTCCAATTGATTGTGTTATATAGTTTAGTTTTGTTGCAGTATTGTTTGGAGCAGTAGAATGTTTTTCTCGAAAATTGGAACCTTACGAATCAATTCTGTTTTCTATCGTCAAGTCAAACAGTTTTTGGCTGCATCAAAGGCAGAGAACAAAAAATGTCTTTGAAATGAATTAGTTCAACCTTTTTTTTAATCCCTCTTAAATTCCGCAACGATCTCTTTGTGGGACTGAATTTCCAATGCCATTTTCTCTCTGCCTCCTTTTGTATACCTCCACTGAGCCTTTAGGATCGAGGCTGACGGCGGCAGGCTTGATAACCGGAACTCCACACCAAACGGTGGGGGTGACTATCGGTGTCAAAATGTCGCAACCCGATCTGTGTCAGACACAAGGCAGGTGAGAGGTGAGCGCTGCAGCATTTTATGTTTCAGCAGTGCCATTTTGGGATCACGAGAGGAAAAAAGAAAATGAAAACGGTGACATGGTTTTTTAGAGCCATTAGACCCTTTCTTTGCAGTCTCACCGTCTGCTCTTTTCTCTTTTCTCTTTTTTGCCTCGAGTGACCTCTCTTTTCATCTCCCTCACATCATTCCCACACCCTCTTCGCCCTGTCCTTTTTCTCAACAGCCTGTTTGTGTCTTGCACGTTCATTCTGTATTTTTAGCCTCAGGTTATCAGCAGTATTTGAAAACAGTATTTGAGTCCAATTATTTCAATTGTTTATTCATGACTTTAAGCTAACTATTTTGACCATCTATCTTTTAGCCTACTTTCATCTTACAATTTCAACTCTTTATTCTTGACTTCATGCTAACTCGTTCAACTGTTTATTTATGACTTTTATATCCTCCTTTCAAATATCTCATGTTCTCAATCACAAACCTAAATCTCATAGCCTACTGATGTTATAGTTCTTAAATTTACGACCTCAAATTTACTGGCAAGACAGTTTTCTTGACTTTAAACATTGATATCTCCGCAGTGGCTGAATGGATTTTTACTATTCAAACATTTTAAACGTCCATCGACCTTCGTTCTTTTGCAATTTGAACTGCGAAGAAAAACTTTACCAATCTCTTACAATTTGGACTCTTAGAGCATAGGACCATGGGAATGCCCCCAGTTTATATCTATAGCTGTTAGCTAACTATCTCAAAACTGTTAATACATTGCTGTAAGCTATTGCAACTTTTATGCCCGAATGCTAATTAGTTTTCGGAAAATCAATTGCAACGGCTGGTGTTATTTACAATATCTAACTCAGGCTGATGGGCAGCTTACTCTTTATTGGAAATACAGTAAAGATCCGCATTGCACCAATTTTTTTTATCATATTTGACTGTTTATTCCGAAAACAAATTTGTGTATGTGTTGTTAGAGTTTAATTCCTATTGCTGCTGTTGAGTTTATAGGTGAGCTTTCCCCCAGGCAACTGAAGATGGAGTTAGCTAACCCCTGGTTAGAAGTCACTGGATTCGATTAACAGAGGATACCAATATAGAAAGTTAATTTGAGATTTCTTTTTTGACGCCAGCATTCGCTGGATAGCGTTGGGTTTTTGGCACGAGAGCTCGTATGAAACAGTGTGGGATTTTTGTCTGTTAGGCAGTGAGAACTAGAAAGAGAGGATTTTTTTCTTCTTCTGTTGACCATCAAAGTGACGCCATAAAAGGCATATCACTGCCAGGCCAATATTTTCCTGTCATCCAAACAGCATCCAAATGTTATTCTCGCCTTGATATTTTTCATTTGAATTTCATCGTTTGGACGTGAGCGAAGACACAAAGACGCACACGGCAACGCACAGTGATGCGAGCACACAGAGTGACGGCGATGTGCACACACACACACGCGTACACAGATTTACATATTTATGAGATCTCTCTGTCTCACTCTGTCGCAGACACCAAACTGAACATGCCCATACTTACACAGCAGCCATCCCATCACAAGCATGTACACATAGCTAGTCACTCCTACAGACATGTGTGCACGAGTACATGCAGAACCTGCACTACAGTGCAAATCATTAAGAACAATCAATCAGTCATCTTTTCTCCCAGATTTTTTCCTTTTGCCCTCTAGTGTCTTAAATATTTAGACTGTTTGACATCAAATGCATACATGAATGTCAATGAGGCAGATCTCAGTCCCCTAATCGCACACACATATATACGCACACGCACAAAAAAGACTGGGCATGAAAAAGCAGCAGGACGCAGTCAGAAGCAACTCATCTCAGAAACTGAAGACGGGAGCAGAGCTCTTTGTAGTTTACAGCTTCGTTATTGTACAGTCAAGCTCCATTATTGGACGGCTTGATTCAAGATAGGTAGAAGACTGCTTGTGGTCACAGTGCAGCCCCTGTGTGATCTTCTGATTGTCACTTCCGGAAAATTGTCTGTCGACTTTGACACACCAAGGGGGAAAAAGCTGGTTTGAAGCCTTCTTTTTATGGTGGTGTCTTATTCTCCTTGAAAGTGAACACATAAAAAAGGTAGCACTCTGAAGCAGCCTGTCTATCAAGGATCTTGAACCAACACACCTTGGAATATAACATCTGCCTCTATTAATTGCATAGCAGCCAAGACTTAAGGCTCTAAAACAAATACTTGTCTTTATCCGCTGAGGATTCTGAAGCGTGTTCCTTGTAGCATTTTGCTCATGCCGAGACCCACACATTTCATTGCGAGTGCACACTTGTGCACTCAATACTTTCTATGTGTCCATGGAGCTCTTGTGGTTAATAAATGTGTGTGAAATATTTAAATCTCTCAAATAATTTAGGAGTACGCAATCTAGTCATGAATACAATGGTGCCTTTGAAGAGGCAGTGTGAAGGCTTCTGAGAAGTGTTGGTGTTTTTTTCTTTTTTTTTTTTTTACACCCTGTTTTTACACTACTGCTGGGCTTGAATGTGGCTTTTGTATGAAAAATCTCTTATTCTGTCCCAATTGTGTTTGTCTGGCGTGTTTAACCCGTGCATTCACAGAGTGACACACCATGTAATCAAATCCGTAGAAAATAGCTGCTGCAAAAGTAAAGATTTTATTAAGTCAAATGGAAAATACCACCTTGCAAGACCTCTTGAAGTAGACTCGGCTCTCTAGGAACTCCATACAGTCAGCTCTTTTATCTGGGTCTGTGTGAGATGTAGAGTTTAAACCAGGAAGTGCGGAGTCACCCCTTGTAAAACATTGAGTAGTGCACTTTAGGAAACCGGTCCCCTTTAAAAAAGAGACGTGCCCGGGATAGACATGCAACATCAAATCACACTCCTGCCTGCACACTGCCGTGATAAAATTGTTTTCCTGAGCCTAGAGCATTTCATTGTTTGTGCTACTCAGAGTTAAGCACTGATCTGGGTATACAAGTCCATAGCAAACACTGGGGCCTGTGCCTATCAAAGCCTTTCTATATTAATGCAATTACTTTTTTGGAGATTTCTGTCCAAAAGATTTTTTATAACAAATACCAACGCATTTGAAGCGGCGCTGATCCAACGGCAGCACCACGTGTGGCGTCCTTAACTCGATGTTGTGTGTCAAAATCCGCTCGCAATAATATCGCCACATTTACTTTATGTAGCTAAATTGTGCTTGGTGATATGAAAAGCAAATGAAATTGGAGAATGAAAAAAAAAGTGTTCAATCTCATTTACTTTCAGACAAACACATTATCTGTAATAATTAGATTAAGCAGCTGGAGTAGGTGTAAATAAAGTTTCCGACCCCTGAACTCTGATATTCAGCACTCTGTGGGTTGAGGTATACCAAACTAAAATGATTATTATTACAGTGGATAACATTTTCAAAATGAAAGAAATACCTTTGAACAGTCCAGGTTGTAACTGAATTAGTTATGATTAATTGATTGAGGCAATTAGGCCAGGTAGCAATTCTGAGTGTCAACCTCGCTCAGTTAGTAGAGCAACAGGGTGCCCATACACTACTGCACCATGCATTTCACTGCCTAAATTATGTCTGGTTGGGTTATTCTTTTAAATGAATCTTTATAGTGTCCAACCTCAGCACTGCTATTAAAGTAGTAGAAGTAAGATCATGTCAAATCAAATCATGAGTCATACAAGCAATATGCTGGTAAGTGGAGGAGACTATGCAGGGTCAAGTTTACATTACATTACAGTTCATTTAGCTTTTGTCCAAAGCGACTTACAATAAGTGCAAACAATCATGAGGATACGACTCTAAACAGCGAGAATCTTGCAAGTACATTTGCTTCAAATAGGTGAAATCCTACAAGCTTAGAACAATAGCTTCAACTAAGCCAAACCAAAGTAAGTGCAACATAGAGAAACAACAGAATAAAAATTCAACCATTCGCTTCAAATAAGACAACCAATTTAAGTGCAAAATACAAAGAGCAGAATTTGCGTCTGCGACGGAAGGTGTGAAGACTTTCTGCTGACCTGATATCAATGGGGAGCTCGTTCCACCATTTTGGGGCCAGGATAGCAAACAGACGGGTTTTGTTTGAGGGATATCTGGGTCCCGCTCGCAGTGAGGGAGCAGCGAGCCGATTGGCCGATGCCGAGTGAAGTGAGCGAGCTGGCGTGTGTTTGGTTTGACCGTGGCCTGGATGTAGGAAGGGGCTGATCCATTCCCAGCACGGTAGGCCAGCACCAGAGTCTTGAAGCAGATTCGGGCAGCCACTGGTAACCAGTGAAGGGAGCGGAGGAGCGGTGTAGTGTGGGAGAACTTGGGGAGTTTACCAATAATGATCAAGTTTAAGTTAAGAATGTTTTCTCCAAACTCTTTCATTTTTACATGTTTTTACCAAGGCAGCACCTTAGAGCGAGTGAACGTCCGCACTGTCACTGTTCAGAGCTTCTTATTGCTGGCTTTCAGTGGTGCCTGAACGGGGAACACTTTAAAGTAACGTGATGAATACAAAGCCCTGATTGTCCCCATGTCTTTCATGTCATCAATCTGCATTAAACCTACGCCATACAAGAATGTAGCAAATGACAATAATAGGAAAAGAGAAGATATAGAAGCTGAAAACATTCAAACATTTCAGCCAGAAGAGATTAATATATTAGGCGAAGGTCAGAGCAGAGGACAAGGACGAGAGGGAAACTGGCAGATAAATTGCACAAATCAAATTCAGTTCAGTTTTTTTTTTTTTTTTTTTTGCGTGTCATAGTTCAGTTTTATGCTCTTATTTTTTTTTTTTTTTTTTTTATCATCACTCATTCAACAATTCATCAAATGTCACTTTACAGAGAGCATCAGTGGTCATGAGTATAGACATATAAATTAAAAAAGACTTTATTTTCTCCTGCTGGTTTCAGAGCTTCTTAAGAGGCTCTTACCCTGTTATAAGTGGTTAAACTATTATTCTTTCTAAACGCATCTTATGTTATGCTTTTGCGAAACACTCTTTATGCTTAAGAAGGTTTGTAAAATGGATTTTACAATAATCTTAGCCTTAAAATGCTTTTGGGAAACGGAGCCCAGGTCAGTTAAATAAGATATTCCGAACCATTGGCCACTGGTGTGCCACAGAGCACCATCTTTGTGCAAAGGAGATGTTGGAGACACCTCTGCACCAGTAAAAGCTCCAAACGTGTGGTGAGGAAATATGACCCGGAATACATTCAATTTAGATTTATGATCTATTTTGGTAATTCTAGCTGACAGATGCATAGCAAATATTTACAGCCCAGTTTATTTTTCCTTTTTTTGTCAAGTAATGTTTTTTTTTTTCTTATTTATTGGGGAAGGTGGTCCTCTGAATTTCTTTTAACAGTCAGAAGTGGGCCTTAGGTTCCAAAAAGGTTGAAAACCCCTGAGTTAAAATGACATCAAATAAGGCGGTAGCTTTATATGTACGTATGTGTTCAGTCTCCCGTGTCCACCTGGTCAATGTAATATGTAATGATCCTTAAATTTTACTAAAATTTTAAAAAGAGAGAAGATGGGGGCCTATTTAATTCCGAAAACGACCCTCCCCATTTGTGTGAAAAAAAAGATCACATTGAATTTTATGTGCACTCAATTTCTCTCTTTCTGTTTTCCAGGCCCCGGGGTAACCCATGTAAACACAGCCACGTGTGAAGACAGCCAGAGTGACGCAAAGTATCCGTGTTTCAGCTAAAGACATCTCTGGACAATGCAAATTCGCAAGAATTAGCAGCCTAATAAATGTTTGCATCATACAACTATAGTTAACTTTTACGGGTAATCTGCTGCTGTTTCGGGACTGAACAGCAGTGAGACTCATCAAGTGAGACACAGAAGCAAAGGACACATCCGACACCAGTCAGTGCTTTAGTTCATTAGTGAGCATCTTTATGCTGTGCACACACAAGTAAGGCTCTTAATACAAAATGCAAACAGTATGCACTTTCCAAATGAATTGAGTGATGCGTAGTAATAACAAAATCTCATTGTGCTGTGGTGATAGTGAAATGGCGATTATTCAACAGTGCAGTCATTTTCGCCAGCGGACCTTCTCATACATAATGCATCCAAATCATTGCATTTTTTCTCCATTCTGGGCTACAATGCATATTTCATCAAGTCGGTGAAATATTAAGCACTCTTACTATTTGATATTCTCTTCTAAAGGCGATTTCAGTTTATGTATTTTCTTCATCACTCGTGTCTCTTCTGGGACCAAACTTCCGGGGATGTCATTATTAGGCGTGTTTGTTTACTGGAGAGATGTTTGATTGGTTAATGCCGGCGTAATGATCAATGAGCCAACCAATCACTTCAAGAGATTATCAACACTCAGAGGACATTGATCTGTAATAGGGCTCTGGGCTGAATGGCAGGTTGGGCTCATTCCAACTGATTTGATTGAAATGAGAGAAGCTCAAACTGTGAGGCATGTCTTCTTCCCCCTGCCCTCACATTTTAAATGTCGACTGTTATTCAAGTGAAGAGATTGATGAGAAATTGGTGGAGGAGGAGAGGGAGAGGTGTGTTGGGGGCATTAAGTCAAGAATATAGAAGCAAAGTTCTGCTTCTTACCCCTCAAACGTATAATAAAATAAAAAGACATGACAGTTAATTGTTCTGAAGCCTCACATGCCTCTCCTGCACTGTCACAAAGTTGCTGTACTTTATTTTTATGGTGCCGTTTTGTCATGAAATTATCTTGAACTAATGAAAAATGATCACTTTTCATTCAAATGTGTTCTTTGCTGAATATGCAAAGGTTGCTGGGTGTAAATGTTTCTTAGAATGGGTGCACATTTGACATTTGTCATAAACATTTTTGTCATTTAAAAAGAAATCACCCTGTGACAGATGAGCAAGTGATGTTACTTTTAGAACCTGTCAGAAATGCAGCTGAGAACAGATTTTTAAGCGAAACTTGAGCAATGATTCCACGAGATTTATGCTATTATTACTGTCTACTTGCAAGTAATTGTAACCGTTATTTATAGGAAATACTCCAATATTGCTGTCATCTCTAATTCAAACAATTAATTAGAAACGTTTGACATTTTGGGAAATATTATTACCTTTCTTGCCAGGAGTTAGACGAGAGGACTGACACCACCCTCATCTCTCTATGCTAAATATGAAGCTTCAGCCAGGAGACGGTGAACTAGCATAAAGACTGGGAGCAGAACACCAACCAACACCCCCACACCAACCAGCATCTAAAGCTAACTAATTAACACATTATAAATGGTTTGACAGACATGAGAGTGGTATTGATCTCATCATCTAACTTTTGACAAGAAAGCAAGTAAGTGTAATCCTCAAAATGTCAAACTCTTCCAAGCCACATTTATGTCATTTTAACAAACGCAGTTATTTATGGCTGCGTCCTTGTTCTTGATTCAAAAGTGCTGAAAGGAGACACATACCGACAAGACATAACTACAATATATAAGGCTTTTAGCGCTTGTGGCAGCCATGAGTCCTAGAACTAAGCGTACCTGAACACATATTTTGCATTTATTCAGACCGCTGTGCATAATAAGCCATGCATAGGTTTCCTTAAATCCTTTTAAAACACAGGCACTTTTTCTGAATAATGTGCTGATTGTTTTTCCTTTAGTTTATGGATTTTTCTACGGTCGATTTAAAAGGTAGTTAAAAAGTCCTGACAACGCCCAATGGAAACGGATGTTAAGACAAGTAGCTGAAATCCACCAATGTTCTTCTGCTGCGTTAATATCAGGCAGATGCATATGATGAAGTTTTATTTTTAATTATGGTGTCCGATGATGGTCTTTGTGCAATTATGCAAATAATTTGGGTTTTATCATGCGCCATTTATCTTATGCCATCAAATGACCATGAAGTGTAATTTAAAAATGTTAAAGAACAGTTCAAGGCCTCTATTGTTCAACATGTATAATAATCTGCCCAGCGTTGTCGGACTTTATATTTTGACCTTTACTTCTAGCACCTTGATTAGGTGTTTTTAAACTCTGAAACAAATTGCCAGGATAAATCATAATTCCATGTTTTATCAAAATCAAAATAAATAGTTAGACGTTTTGAAGTATCAAAGTTAGAAATTGTCTTCTTTAATTAGAGGCAATAACTATATTGTGTTATAACACCAGAATATCATTATCTCTCTAAGCTTCATTAAACTCAGGGCTGTTCTGTCTGTGATGTCACCTGAGATATAATGTCTGATGGTTGATTGACACTGCCATCGACTTCATTGTGTGGCGGACAATGTTGTGCTATTTATTCAATTACTTTCCATATATTTTGTCTAAAATGCAGCATTACCACCTGCCATAAACAGTAAGCTATGTAATCTGGTCAGAACCTGCTGATAATATGACTTCAAAAGATGGTAAAGTAAAGTTTTCAAAGAAAAAGTAAACTGATATCTAAGTTACAAGAGTCCATTGGTAACCAGCAGATAAAATGTCTGGCACATTTTGTTTGACCTCGTTGTGTCAATTAGGTTGTAGACCAATCTCCATAATAAAATCTGTACTTTCTGAGTAAGCGCCAGACAAATTGTCTTCCGTCTTGGCAATATCCATTTCATTAGAGTGACACTCATATTTGAATACCAACAAGGCTGCTGTTGTCACACAACTCTGCATACCAGCATGGCAGGTGTTCAAATTGATAATAGTGGCCCACTATCCGTAATACTAATACAGCATCCGCACAGTATGTTCATGGTATGTGCAATACTAATACAGTATCTGTAGAGTATCTGCTATACTCATACAGAATCTGCAAAACTAATAGTCTTCACACATTATCCCCAATACTAATACAGTATCCGCTATACTAACACATTACATTACAGTGCATTTAGCAGACGCTTTTTGGCCAAAGCGACTTACAATAACTGCAAATAATCATGAGGATACGATTCAGAACAGCGAGAATATTGCAAGTACAATAGCTTCAAATAAGCTAAACCAAAAAGCAAGTGCAACATACAGAAACAATAGAATATAAATTCAATCATTAGCCTCAAATAAGCCAACCAATTTAAGTTGTTATTTTTAAACTAAAATTATTAATTTTTTTACACAGTATCTGTACAGTATCCCCAATACTAATACAGTATCTGCACAGTATCTTCACAGTATGTGCAATACTAACACAGTATCCGCACAGTATCTTCACAGTATGTGCAATACTGACACAGTATCCGCACAGTATCTTCACAGTATGTGCAATACTGACACAGTATCCGCACAGTATCTTCACAGTATCTGCAATACTAACACAGTATCCGCACAGTATCTTCACAGTATCTGCAATACTAACACAGTATCCGCACAGTATCTTCACAGTATCTGCAATACTGACACAGTATCCGCACAGTATCTTCACAGTATGTGCAATACTGACACAGTATCTGCACAGTAGCTTCACAGTATCTGCAATACTAACACAGTATCCGCACAGTATCTTCACAGTATGTGCAATACTGACACAGTATCCAACAAACTAATACAGTATCTGCTATACTCTTACACAATCTGGAAAAGCTAATACAGTCTTCACACATTATCCATAATACTAACACAGTATCTGTACAGTATCCCCAATACTAATGCAGTATCCATACGCAGGAGGTAAATAAAGTTAGAATACATGATCTGTGTCGATAACATTTTCGAGCATGTCAATAGCATTTCTTGGGACAAAAAAAGGCAGTCATTTCTGCATAAAAGGGTACAAGCAAGCACATTGATCGCTTGCCAAGGGCAGTGTTAGCTGGCATTTAGCTCAGAGATCAGTAACATACTTTTTGCCCAATTCTGAAAGGGCTATGAGAATCTATAAAAGTGTCCATTGTTTGACTGACGTGCCAAGTCATTTTTCAAGGCAAGCAGCTCGACTGTATGCTTGAGCTCCTGCTGTGGCAATTTCTCACTGCTGTCGCAATGGAGGATTGCTTTTTTTTTTTTGCACATTTAGTACATTTGATGTAAGTAATTTGCTAAGAAGATGCGAGATTCATTGGAAGTTAGTTTCCTAATGACATGTGTTGCAACATAAGGAGTTTGATGAATAGTTTCTTTCGCTTCTTCAGTGTGAATGGGTTTTCTTATTTGAGGCTGTAACATACAGCCCTGATCTGTGCAGAAATGTGTTTGCCAAATAAAATGCATTAACTGGCTGAACTATCTTTCACCTTTGTATTTCTGTCACTCAAGCACCTTGTTGACTTGTAATATAATGGCTTGTTCTCCGAGAGAGTGTTATTTGCAGAGGTACACTCGGCTGGTAAGTGTGCAACAAGCTCTTCGCTAATTTTCACTTTTCTCTCTGAATACATATTGCATAATAATCACTTCAATTATGTGTTAATGTATGTTAAATGACAAGTACTGCATTGAATACATGGATTAACAGTCTCTCTTTTAAAAATGATTACAGCTAATGCCTTTGTTCAGTGGTGTGGTTGAGTAGTGACAAATTGACTGATTTGTATGATGGAGACACTGAGCTGGAGAAGTTGCTGATGAGATGCTGGGATGGAGCAGGAATGATTTAGAGCCTCGAATGCATGGTGGCGATTAACAGTGTTGTTGCAGACTTTTTTTATTTCTCATCTTATATGTTGACACGTACGACGCATGGGTACAGTTTTACAGTTGTGCAGCCGTTGTCCTCAAATGTTCTGGCTTTTTAAAAAGGAAAGCAACAAATGGCTGAATAGATTTTCTAAAGTCCACTCTGTCCAAAGTATCTCCTCTAATGGAGGCACACACAGTGACCCTCAAAGCTCTTTGAATGACTCAAATCAAATGATTACCATGGCTTTGAACATCAACATAAAGACTTATTCTTTCTCAAGGTAAAAAAAAAAAATGTATTAGAAGTACAAACTCTGAATAGAGCAAGGGCACCATTTATGATTTTGAATGTCCGTGTACGTACTACGCAGGAGGAAGATTCACAGCTCTGTTTGACAAGCTGTGAGTAGGATGACTCATTGAAACAAAGAGAGAACACGAAATGGCAAAATATGAACACAAAAGAAAACCACAAAAAAAACAAAAAGAGGGAAAGAGAAAAAAGAAAACAGTGAGCAATATCACTGCAGTGAAGTGTTCAGCTCGTGCGTGTTGGGGTCTGTGTGTATATTGAAATCAAGTGAAATACTGTAGATTATAGATTACCTAATGAGGGCTGGGCCTTAAAAAGCTCGGTATTTCCAGCACCAGCTCCCCACCACACAAACTTGGAGATGGTTTTTCAAGGGCTTTCCTTAAAAAAGCATGCAACCAACAAGATGAAAGTAAAGTCAGCATTTTTGTGACTCTGGCGGCTTTTCCCATCCTCCTTCAGTGTATTTCTGTGTGTGTCACTGTTTGCTTGCGTGCCCCTGATGCCTCATAAGACGTGTGAGACGTGAGAGAACCTTTATTCATTAGCCGTCAGCGTCCGACCTCATAAACAAGAGCGGGGAAGGAGGGACGTGGGGAGAGGGAGGGGTTGATGGGACTTTGGGGGTGGGTGGGGGGGGGGGGGGGCAGAACATGGGAGCATAAAAAGCATTCAATTAAGACATGAACTGCAGGGTTCATTAAGCATGAGCAAGCCGATGAAAATGACCATCCATCAAGAGAGAGTGCTGTGGCAGCGCTGAAAAGCTCGTGCGGGCATGCGCACACACGGCATACTCAATTACTGTGGAAAAAAAATGCTCATCCTCGTTTGTTTGAAGTAAAATGAAAACTAATAGCACACATTATAACAGGGGTCTAAACTCTCACGAGACATGTATGGAGTGTACTATATGGAGAAATTAATTGTTAAAGTAGTCAGTAGTCAAGCTAGTAAATTGAAATCTTTCATAACCGCCTAAATTACTATTAAGTTTTGAAAAGGATATAAAACTGGCTGTTAGAGAGCGGTAACAAAAAGCACCAAAGATGAATCGCTCGTCTGTATATCCATCTCCAATCACCTTACTGTGTGTGCAGCATGCACACATGCCGGCCTGAGGACATGCAATATGGAATATGAAGCACATGTCGAAATGGAACGTGTAATACATTGCCAAAGTCGTTATATCCTGTCAGATTAGAAAATGACGTTTCCGCAGGTGTTATTGTGAAAAAGTGCAATATGAAACAGTGTGTATGTGCTTTTTGTTAGGCTTTACCGGCTCATGTCAACACTTGTGTCCCACTCACTTTCTAACCACCAAAGGGCGCACATGCATACATCTGAGAGACTGTGACAAGCTGTCTTCCCTATTAATGCATTCATTCACGTAGCTTTGCTTTTAGCAGAAACCAGGGCATAAGTGCACACATGTTGTACACAGATATGTTCAGCAGAGATACTAATACGAAGACTGCAAGCGTTAATAGCTGAATGCATGTTCTGCTTCATTCAGAAACAAGTCTAGCCATTATATGTATTTCACTGCTTTGAAAAGGGCTACAAGCTCTTTCACCAAAGTAAGCGTTCAAAACAGCTGTTTGTAAGTGGCCTTGCCTTCAAAAACTCAATGCTCGCACTCTTTTTTCATTTTTTCATTCTGTCTGAATGTACTCTGTGTTCTTCATCCGGCAGGACACAGCAGATTCTTTCTTCTGAACAGTGGAAATTCGGCGTACAAAAGGGATACAGCACCTACATTTCCTTGTTTATGCTTTTGAACTGAAGAAGGTGTGCTTTGGCTTTTTCAAGAGGAGTTTTTTTTCTTTTATTCTTTGAGAGCTAGGATTATCTTGGGAACCTGTAAAGCCCAATGAAACACTGCATGTGACTGAGAAGGAAGGTGCTTGTTACAATGCCTCTATGGTCCCAAACTGTATCCGTATTTATGTGCGCGCCCACAGCCACTTCGCAATTGTGCGACGTGTCTGAGTGTGTCCAAGTGTGCGAGTCACTCTGTTGTGTGCTTGCTGGGAGAGAAATGCTTTTAAAAACTCATACGCTGAGTGCTCTGAAAAAAATTAAAATACATTTTCTGTTGAAGGAGCATTTATTTTTCTTTTACTTGACTTTAGTTTAGATCATGTGGCTTTTAACAAGTATAAAACCATGCGCTCCTGCGTCGTAAAATCCTTCTTGTTTATTGTGTATTGCACGAAAAAGAAATCTGGAGCTATACAAAGACTATTGGCTCCCAATTGGCTCAGTGTTTATTGTTCTAGTGACTGAGTTGTTGTGGCTGTGTGACCCGGCTGTAACCATACTAGACTATGTCGTAGACTGGCCCCCTGGCTGAAATATTTTATCCCTGATATTTAACCTAAATTTCCCTTGAAGTGGTTCTGTAGCAATCTTTTCCACACTTTCAACAAATTAGCCCAGTTTCCAATGAATTACGCTCATAATGGAGGACTCTGCGTGTCATGATTCAGGTATGGTGACAACGTTTAGTGCAAATACAGGACGTACTGTATCTGTACCGTTATCTAGAGAGATAAAAATTAAGGGTGTGGAGGTCAGGGTTCACTTTACGGGCAAACCAGTGACCAGATTTTGCCTCTTGTCACTGACCTGCAATTATGTTTTATTTTATTTTACCATAAGCATGATCCTTTTTTAGCCTAAACAATACTGCAGTTACCATGCACAGGTATTGCAGGAACTTGCAAGCAACTTAATTAAATCATTGGCATTGAATTGTGTTGCAAAATGTTGCCATTGAATATAATCCAGGTTTTGCAGAATCACCCAACATTTTTGCTTCATAAATATTCAGTGTTTGCTTTATGCAGCTATTCAAAGAAACTATATCATACTGATATCACGTGAACTGTTCAAAGCCAAGGCATAATCTTTAGTGGCTACATCATATAAAATTGCAGCTGTCCAGTGTAAACATTGTCTGGCAAAAATGTCAGCTTTTCTTGAGCTATGAAAAATGAAAAAAACGACCCTATTTTTAGCTTTGTGGTAATAAAGCTTCATACATACAATTAAACAATCCCATCCCAATGAACTTCCAATATAAGAGACACCTGCTACAGTCCTCATTCTGTGCAACAATATATTCCGATGTTTATCAGCAGTCTGGGTTAGACACATTAAGTACATATCGTGCAATATTACAATTGTTTTAGTATGAAATTCCCAATTTGTGTTTCCCTGGACAGTGTTTCTGAGCTGTGGTGGCAAGATAGTACCGCAATGAAGACATTTTGTTGTAAAAAAGACAGTAACTTTGAAAGGTAGCCACTTGCTTTGGCCTACTCAGGTTGCTGAACTGTCATACAGGCCTAAAATAAACCTCTGTTTTTATAGGTAACAAGGACTCTGGATTATGTCCCCCATCACTTATACATTGGAAGTGCATTAGGAAGAAATGTCTTAATGGCCAGTATGAACAGAAGGAATGAATACAGCAAGCTAAACCTATTTCAATGTTCATATGGGCACCTGGCTACTGTTTTAAGACACACTTGAAAAACTGAATCAAGTATGACCCCGTGTGTCAGCTACACTAAAGTCTATTCACTCTCTCCGTCATGTTTGTCCTTTCAAAACAATGAAAAGATGTAATCGACGAATAGATTACTGGAACCACAAGTTTGAACGAATTGTGCGCCTCAAAGGTTAGATTATTGATATGTACCCTGAAATATAAACAGCAAATCAGGGTTACCAAGTGTTTTGCAGTCTGTGGTATTTGCATTTTAATTGGCTGGCAGAGCTAATGATAAAATAGTCTAGTTTAACAGCTAAATATGGTAACCCAAGTAAAGCAATTAGTATTCTCTAAATGTCACGCTTTTGTATCTGGGTGCAGAACTCACACAATGTATTAGTCACTCTGAGGTCTCGCAGAGGGGTTGTTACACAATGTAGGCACACCTTTGTACCTGTGCTCTACCACAGCTACCCTATATCCCTTCAAGCTAAAACCAATAATCCCAAACGTGTCGTGTTTCCACAGACTACAGACTAAATATTCCCACAGGGAGTGCAAAGAGTGCAGAAGAGCTTTTATTTTCTCACCTTGCAAGTTCTAATGCACATTCACCTTAGACCGCATATGACTACATATAGACAGAAAGAACAGTCGCGGCAGCATTTTCCTTAAAGGCTTTGAAATTATTTACAAAAAGGAAGAGCTGTCTAAATGTTCCATTTATACATTATCCATTCGCAAAAACATCATTATTAATGGAAGAGTAAACAGTCTTAAAACCTCTATGAGGGCTCTCCTTGCATTTACCCAGGATACGCTCATTGAGGCGCTGATGTGAAATTATTTCTGATGGCACATTTTAATGCTATGGGAAAAGGAATTAATTATTTAAAAGGTAACTGTCATAATTACACACTCAAGCTCAGATGATTGTCTTCAAACTTTCATTTGATCAAACTTGGGAGTTTTCAGCATATTGCTTATTGATAAATGGAAAGATATACATCAAAGTGGGCTGAGAGAAAGAAATAAATGAATAAAAGTGCCTCAAAGGGGCCATAGAACATAATACAGGTGGTTGCAGTTCATTTGACAATGACATATTGAGAGAAAATCTGCAATGTGTTACCTTCTAATGGTGTTAAGGGTCTATTATTAGCTCATTTATTGCAATTCTAACACTAGGAGGGGAGGTAAACAAGATCAGAGTGTCATGAGTTTAAATAACTCCCAGTCATCCCAAAGGTAATTACACAGAGGTCAATGAGCGGAGGATGACCCAAAAAAATAAATGGGCGTCGGCAATCAATATTTCACGCTTTACACACAGTCAGAGACTCAGACACACATTCCAGTACACACACTTTTACACTTCGTCCCCTGCCAGGGAACGAGTGGCTAATCTGTACACTCCTCCGCTCTGCTCAAACAGAACACAAGGCCCAAATTACATTTTAATGGCCTTTCTCTCGTATTATTACCGTGGCGTCTTTGAGTATGCGAGAACAAAATGAAGCTTTCAACCTTTCCCCATTCCTCTGTTATTTCCCCCTGATGTGATCAACGCTTCCTGTAGACGCATCAGCAGCATCTTGTTCTTTGTAGACGATAAAGATAAACAAGCATTACTCATAATGCTTCTTTACATTTTTCACACATGCATTCTATAGAGATTCATTTATTATTTGTGCGATGTTTGTAATGCAAAAGCAACCCCAGGCGCATTTTTGACATTTTGAAGGACGTTCTGTTCACCATTTCATATTAATGTACACGCAATCTCTCCAGCGAGCGAAGCCTTTGAGCACACAGGCAGGAGACTTTGCTGCAGAGTGGGAGCTACCATATATCCTATAGGTGTTGCTACTCTCATAGTCCAGCTACAAAAACAGATATGTATCGTGTCATCAGGTAATAATTGGTCCTGAAAGACTATAAAAAAAAAAAAAAAAGAAGAGAAAACCACAGAACTATCATAATATGATGACAATGAAGCAAATAGTTGGCTGTTAAGTTATTAACATAATAAACAGCGGGTTTTATTGGCCAAGTTTTGTTCTGAACGGTACAACTTGGGCTAGCAACAGACTGACGGGTGAATTCACAAAGAATGGATTGCGGCCACTGATAGCACCATGAATTGTAAATCACTCGCAACCGCTCTCTGCCCCGTCTCAAGGTCCGATCACAATAGGGTGATTTGTGCTATTTGCCTCTTTCTTTTTTTACGTCTGTAAGGCAAGGTATAAATGTTCCCTTTGCACCAAGAAACACAGTAGGCGGAACAATGGCGGAGAGAAATAGAAACACGACATTTTCTGACTCCATGCTGGAGGTACGGACTGACGAGGGTCAGAGACACTCCTCAAGACTTCTGGAGAGGAATTTAAATGCGACAGAGGGAAACCGTATTTGGGTTTTGTGATGAGATGATCACTGGAAAGTCTGGGCGTGACACCCCTTATCAATGCGCTTTAGCTACCACCGGCTAGACGCTAATAATTTCACTGTTTCTGCATGTTGGTACTGATCTTTGTGAATTGGACTGGTTTTGCAACGAGGCTCATTTGCATAGAAAGGGGTCAATTTTGCAACGATGCTTTCACTTACTGATTTACATATATGTGCATTTGAATGTACGTACAGTGGTACATTTGAACGGTTACGTGTGCACTTACTCATGTTCTGTACATCCCGAACTGCATTTGAACAGTGATGTGTTCACTTACTGAAGTAATGTACATGCTGACGTGCATTTCAATGTTGATGTGAAGTGAACAAACTTCAGAGTCAGTGACTATGAATGTACTGAACTGAACGAAACTATTCAAATCAGAAAAGTGATTCATGGTTACCTTCTCTACTGTGATTAAACTTTAATCTGGGGATCCGAATGATGAAAATGACTGACCTGAAAAATGTTCCGAGTGAACACACCTTGTGAGAAAATGAAAAAATTAACTACTTCTCGCTCAAGGTTTTCGCAGTCCTGTTACTCTGTTTCCATTTGGCATATTTATCTCCTCTCAATGCATGTCATGCCTTACATAGACTTATATTAGGTAAGGTATCCATAGACTCACCAAAAACCATCATGTTTCTGAATCTACAGGCAGTAGCTTGACCGAAAGTATTTTCACATGGGATTAAGTTTGCCTTCAAGGCTTTGGCTCTCTCTCAAGCTATGATACGAGACAGCCCTTAACGCCCGACTGCTTTTGCTACTCCGTGACTCTGTTACTGTGTACTGGAAAGAGGTGAAATCTGAGATCAGCCAAATTGGTTTGTGGTTAGATACATTTAAAAAAAAAAAATAATAATAATAATAATTCTCTGCCTCCTATCTTTGGATATTTTCTCATGTTTTTCTTTTAGTTTTTTTACAACCTTTTACAATCATGAGCTCTTTAAAGACTTATTACACTCTGTGACATTAGGAGGGCTTTTAAAACGTAAGCTCTTTCGCCACTTGTTGTCCCAATAGCCTGCTAAACTCTTCGGTCCCCGCTGGGCATCGTACTAACTCCATGAAAGTGTGTCTGATAAAAATGATCAGAGATTTTAAGTCTACCAGAGAGTCTGCATTCATTTCTGGATGAAAATGGTGCACTATTTTACATGCTATTCTCCCACAATGCCCTATTTTTAAAAAAATGTTTTGATAAAAAAACATTTATCATAATTTACTGCATTAATTGTTTCGCTGAGCAAGTGACAAGACAAGATAATGAATGAGTTACGTGCTAAGTGTAAATGACCAATGATCCACACTATCAGTTGTGCCTCATTGGACCAAGTGAATCAACGCCATTGATTTGTTGAACCTCTCACCATTGACCTCAGCCCGAATAATTATTTATTCTAATTGAATGTACACATTCCTTTCCTGTCCCCAATAAAAACGAAACATATTTTTGAAATCATATTTCCGAAAAATAAAAATAAATAATACAACCACTGCGCTTGCTGGGGAGTCTTATTTCAATCTCTGCCTTTCACTTTTTCATAATATCTACTGTGTACTGTTTTGTGCCTCAAAATTATACCGTAACACCTTTGACAGCCAGTACCATCCGAAACGTTCCTCTGCCAAGGAGGATTCAGAATCAAGGCAAAACTGAGCCATTAGATGGACATTGGAGTAGCAAAAGAAAGCGAGGACGAACACAAAAAAGGAGAAATTTGGGAAAATGACAAATCCATCCTCTTGTGTTTCTTCCCTTCGTCGCTTATATGCTGTTCCCATGTTACTGCAATATCATGGTGTCAAGGATAGGAAGTAATGCTTATTATGACAGGAGGAACACTTTCACCCCACTCTGTCACCAGCAATCAGCGGAGATAAGAGGACCCTAATCAGAGAGCTGCTTGACTGCAGAAAAGCATCTCCTCTAACAATTCAAACTGTTTCTGATGCTGAGATGGGTAGATAAGCATGGCATTTCAGTGGTGAAGTTTACCTCACAGAGCAGGAGTAATTGTTATGGGCTGTGAGTGCTTTAAAGTTTCATTTCTTACATTTTACATACAGAGTTTGGTCACAGGGAAAGTGAAATGGCTGGCTTCAGCTGCTAGAAAAGTAATGATAAATGAGGTTGATAGTGAGCAAATTGTAACCGTGCTGCCATTGTGATCCCAACTCCCTGCAACCTAATGCAACTAGAAACTATACAGTCGTGCTAGCGGCCCTGTGAGGCTGTACTGTAGCAGGTATAATGTTGCCGTCTTAGTTTAGCGATGTCAGCATGCTATCATTGGCTAATCAGCACTAAAGGCTGATGAGAATGTCATTGTTTTTTCCGGAATTTGGGTAACACTTTATAATAACCATCTTTAAAAATGTGTAAATTGATTGTAAATCAACCTTTAGCTAAACGTTATTTTACCGTTAACAAATAATGAAATGAAAATGACTTGGACTCTGGATCAGAATTTAATTCCATCTGAAATGTTCTGTTGAGATATTTCAATCTGGACCAAAGTGGCGGACTGACAAACCTAACAATGCTAGCGTGGCTAAAAAGATAGTAAAAGTAATAGATGCAAGAAAATTATGTTGAAAGAGGTTGTTTCAAACAAAAAATAAATAAAAAATGTTACAAAATCATTCTGCTAATATAATCAGTGTAGGTTAAACTGATCAACATGGAATATAATGTTATGTCTGGTATGCAATTGTGCTACAATCTTGCATTAATGTGTCCTGATTACATTAACATGCAGACATTTGAATATGTCATCATGCTAATTCATCTCCATTCCTCGGTGTTATCAGTCCTCAAAAGATATTTAGGATTCAGGAATATATTTAGTTACATTTTAACAATTGTACTTTTTTTTTACTTACAATGTTCATATTTCTCTGACTGCAACACAATCCTGCCCTCTACACTCCAGATAACTAAAATATGGGTGTCTAAAGCTTGCAGTTGGATAAACCTCAGGGTAAGGATCAGCAAAGCCAAATCCTCAACTAAACCACTCCATAAAGATCTCAGATCAGTGGCAAAAGGGAAAAGCCCTAAAGAGAAAACACAGCATTGTTAGCCAACATCTCTGAATGATTCCAGTGTAACTCAAATAGGCTTAGCAAAAGATAGGACAACTTCTGATATGACAATAGGTTCAGGATCACTCTACGTTTAATTGGTCTCCCCTGGATTCTCTTTTCTGTGTGTTATTAATAGTAATAAAGCAGACACAGTGAAAAAAACGGTTCGCTAATCAGTGTCAACCGAAACTGTCATCACTTCTTCACAGCTGTCAGGTACAATACTTGGCCTGAGGACATTACAGGAGTTTGTTGTATCTGGATATTTAATGCTTTAATCAGGGAAGGTTTATGGCAGAAACAACCAAATTAACAGCTTCTCAGATATCAGAGGAGCAGATGTGAAATGTTGCATCGTTTAGATAATTTCTTCATTTCATGGCCATCCATCCCAAAGTATACACTGATAAAAATCTATTTCTAAGTGCACTTTAAGTGCTGTAGATCGAATTTGTGAGTGAAACTTTAGAGGAGTGAGTAAAGACAAACACCTTGCCCTTGCCTTAAGTTCACGATTATTTCTGAAATATAGAGAGGCCTTTTATTCTTCACATTCAAAATAATATTTGGGTTGGTATGTTACCTGTATGCTGTCCTCGCTGTATGGTATTAAGTAAGGTTAAATCAAACCACACGAGTGTAATAGTCTAGTGTTCTTTGCAGAAATCATGTAGCATGCACAGTATGATAGCGGTTGTCATAATTACAATCAAATAGTATGAATGCGTATGTATTATATAAGCGCAGCTTTACTGTGGCTGGACAGAGAATCCCTCCACCACAGAAAAGAAAAAAAGTTGTATTGTGCCCCAATTGCATATACTAACACTCTTAAGGTGCTTTTCCATTATTGCCCACCGCCTCTACTGTTTGCAGCACTCTTTGCCACTGCATTTGGGATTTATGATAGTTAAAAAGGTGCAATGTGTAAGATTTAGCCAGAACTTTTGTTCAGAACATTGAAAAAATTAACTAACATTAGCCACACAATGTTAGAAAGTCTTCACACCTTCCGTCCCACACTGAAAACCCACCTGTTTCGACTGCACCTTGGCCAATAATAAAACATAACATTTAAAAAAAATGTAATCTTATTTCTGTGTGTAGCCCTTGGGCTTGGTGGGGCTTATTCAAGAGCTATTGTACTGCACCTATTTGAAGCTAATGTACTTGCAAAATTATTGCTGTTTGCAGTTGTATCCTCATGATTGTTTGCACTTATTGTAAGACGCTTTGGACAAAACTGTCAGCTAAATGTAATGTAATGTACATTTCGATTGTGTGGACCCAGTAGTAGAGGTGAAATGTGGCCACCTATTTGTTTGGAGCTTGTAGCCAGGTTTAGCCGATTGCAAGTTTAAAGTTTCTTTTAACTTGCTGAAACTACCGAGAACAGACAGATCAGAGTCTGTGAGCAACATCAGCTTTAATATCTATGGTACTAAGGTTGCTATTTTAATCGTGTCATATTGCTAACTGTTTCATGTATTTTAAGCTACGACCAGCTCTATTTAGCGGCGTGATGAGATTACAGTAGGCGGATAGCAGCAGCCTGGAGTGTACAGGCTGGTAGGATCGGATGTAGCCCGGTGGCTAACGATGTTACCAGGCGGCAACAGCTGCGGTGGCAACCCCCACGCTGTCTGAGGTGTAGCCAGAGCCATTATCCAGTGCGACTTAAAATCCAACTGATGATGGGGAAAATCAGTTTCTTCCCTTCCATAATTAATCCAAAATGGACAATGACAAAGTGTGTTATATTCACCAATAACCTTGTAAATCCTTAGCTAGTCTGTCTTGATTGACAAAAAAAAAAACAGCAATTGGCAGCAGTGGGCAAAATAAGACTTCAGCCAGAGACACAAAACAGTGTGATGTTTGGCGTTTTGTTCCCCAGTAAGTCGACGCAGCACAATTCTTCGAGTCAATACAGTAATAAAACCATTCCATGCAGGATGGTGAGGAGGATCCTGCTCCCGTTCCACTGGAAATCAGTCGTCCATTCCAATGATTACGCATATGTATTCCGAACAACATACTATTTTTAACGTATTCCCCTCCCTCCCACCAACTCACCCCTCTAATCGATGAGGGACGGCTTTGCAGTTGTTTAACCTGCCTTGCTCTCCCTCTCGAGTGTGGAGCAGGTGACACATCACATTAATAAATAAATAAATAAACAGGGGGGAGTGGAGCACTCATCACAGCGCCAATGATGGGACAATTATCTCATGGCAAACAACGCTCTGCCATCGCCTGCCACAATCAAAGGAATCAATAGGTCTCGGAGGGGAGATGGAAAAGGGAGGGGGGATGTCAGAGGGGGGATGGAGGAAGACAGAGGTGAGGCAGAAGGAAATGAGAGGAGAAACACAAACATAAACATAGATGTAGAGCACTTTCAGGTGATATTAACAGACCCTCTGGTGGCCATATTGGAATTCACAGCTCTTAATTACAGCTTCGACTTGAACGTTCCCACACAATTAAGCATGAGGCTAATTTCTCTGCCGATTTTACTCTGAAGTGAGTATTTCACTGCTGATATAAATGATTGATTTTACATGTAAATAGTTTGACTCAACATTCCCAACTCAAGGTCCATTTACTATCTTTTTTCCCCCCCACCGAATCATCCATTTCATGAATGAAATCATGGAGAGTTTCCATTAAAGCTCTAGAAGAAGTTTGGTCAAACTCATTTTTCCAAGGTCAAGAATCAACTTTCATGCTTACGTTTGTACAATATCAGTTTGTTCGCTATCTTAACACAGCAGTCCGAGACTGTAGCTACACATGGGGAACAAAAAACACATTAATAGATAAGGCCTAGTGTTACTTTTGGATTAGCCTTCACTAGCTTCTGCAATCTCGCATTGAGGGTTCCTTTAATTTGTTTTCCCGAAAAAGTGAAGCATGTTTTTAGGCTTCACTTCCCATTTCTACCCTCCATTTTAACCCTTCATGATTTTAATTAAGTTAACCAATGACTAGATTGTTTTCGATAAAAAAAACTACTTCCATTTTTTGACTAGAATCAAATATGTTTAAATTAACAAATTGAGGGGCCGCTCGTAATGATGCTCCCACAGATAATTATCACCAGACTTTGCAGTGCCGCTCAGCTCTATGGAGTTTCATAAGAGTTTTTATATTATATTTGTTAGAAATTCTTATTTCATGTACATTGAATATTTTTTTCTTTTTTTTACAAAGTAGTTTGAACTACTTTGTCTTTCTAGCTTTAGTTACCCAGACTAGATTTCTCCCCAGGGCAGCTTTGCAGCAGTCCAACTTATTCCAGTGTGAAATAATTGGTAGCTTGCGAAGCTATGCTTTTAAAATAACCTCCCAAACATTGTATATTATATTGGACACAGAATTACAAAATGAATGCTAATGTTGCTCCGAACCTGCTGGATGTGTACATATAAAACTCTGCTTAAAAGTTTGCCAACTTTTTAAGGTGATTAAAGGGCAAAGAACTCAGTCATTGCAGGTTTAAGGTTTACCAGCATTGGCATTGTGTGTATAATATGTTGTTATGTAACTTTTGTTCCCTTATCTTTGATATTTATCTATGTTCTCCTCTAATATCATCTTTACAACTTTCCAGGTATAATATCTGGCCACTTGTCTTATGTTGGTGGCATTTGACCCTCAGCAAACATTGTCTTTTAGGAAATGATGTTTGTAATTTACCGTTAAAAGTGAAAAAAATTATAAAAATAATATTACCATGTGCCTTGATATAACAGTTTTAAGTGCATTTTTTCAGATTCTTTTCAAAGACAAGCACTATTCTGCCTTATTTTGAAACAAATCTTCAGACTTTATTAGCCATCTGTTTTTCTATCTAGTTGTTAGAAATAAAACTATTATTTTCTCACACAGAGAATGCCTACTGTTGTTGCTATGTGACAATGAAGCCTCTATACACACACAGACATAACTTTAAAAAGAGCGCATGAGAGGGAGAACTGGATCAGAGAGGCGAAATAAGGGAAGTTGAAAGTTTGAGGCACAAAGATAAAGACAGACTTTGGTAGAGGCAAAGAGTCAGCCTAACTAACAAAGTAGAACACTGTGTGAGCCACAGACCATAATCTTCTCTGTAGGTGCTCAGCGCCTATAGCCACAGACAGACTTTTAATCCAGTTTTGATGAAGGTGTAGGGACAGTTTTACAGGCTTCTGTTTGTTATAAATGGCTTCAAGTTGGAACAGTGCTCTGTAACAGGCCATTTTATGAATCAGTGCCAGTGGGGGAATTTCTTTCCTCTATTCTTTCAGCCTGGGAACTTGGTTGAGATGAAGGGAAAATGGCACGGTGGTTATATTGTCCCCTTTCACTGTTGCTTCCAATGTATTTTCATAAACTCGTAATATGGGTCTCGTTTCCAGCACACTGTTAGGAGGTATTTAATAGTCATTAGGCAAAGTGTTCAACACGCCAGAGTGCATATTTTAGTACAGCTGTTACTGTGTGCATTTTCTGCCAATACTTCATTCTTTGCAATATTTCACGCAAAAAAAAGATGAGAACGGATGCTGTCAAGTGTCTTTACCCCTTAATTTGACACATATACATACAGTTTATTCAAGTCAAGTGAAAGGTCTAGCGCCACTTAACGCGACATATTGTGCTTGTCAATGTGTTTCTGTTTCTCACACACTGAAAATTGTGAGATAAAACAAATTTTAAATCTAATTATTCACATACTAACATTTGACACCCCAAGAGGTTAAACTTCTAAGACCCCCTAGTTTTCAGTGTGCTTTTTATTGTTAATTTGATATTGATAAAAGCTTAAATTGAGGCTGCAGACTCGGCACTTGAGTTTGCCTTCTCAAAGTCAGGCTGATGAGCCGTGAGCACTTGTCATTGTAATGAGGAAGCCTCATTATGAAGCAACTCACCCCGATCTCTTAGGAATTCAGCATGAAGAGCAGATCTTTTAGGTAATTAATCCAGAACAGTGTTTTATAAATGCTGCCACTGCTGTCAGTACACACACTTTACCATACAGGGCTCTATTTTGCTCATTACATCAGTGAAGGGTCAAGATCGCAGCTCATATCGGTATTACTTTGAATTTCAAATCAATTGCTATAACTTGTGCAGATAAAAAAAAAAAAAAAGAAACGAAGATGCAGAAATGGATAGACAGAATAAAGTTTTCTTGTACAACAGGGCACCCTTGGAGAAAAAAACAGGGACACTAAACTTCATTCATTGTTTGAAAAAAAACAAACATATGTTTTCCGAGAAGAATGCAAAATATTTAAGTGTCAAGCAGGAGAGTTGTCACTTTCCAAACATCCATTTTAACTTCTCCCATGCGACGCCAATTCAGTATATCATTCAAGCTGTCTTGTTTTGTTTACTCCTCCATGCTTGCCAGTTCAAATGACAAACAAGTGATAGGCTCAGCTGGTAGAGGTACGCTACAAAGAATCTCTGCTCTGAGAACGCTGTCATCCAGAGTGCTGATGTGAAAGTAAAGCAGGACAGAGGGGATTGTTGCATGTTACGATAAAAGATGCATTTACTCCCAACATCAATGTTTAATGTGTAAGAGCTACGGCCACTCCGACTCCACTTTATATTTAATTATTCACAGAACAGAGCTGTTGACAGCTCAGGTTCCTGTCAGAGGTTGGGAAGAAAAGACAGATGCAGAAAGAAAAAGATGCTAAAGTCGTAGCTTGCGTCTGTCGTCTGATCTGATGTAAAATGTGTGTGAGGAAATGGACGCACACCAGAGTGTGTTTAGATGGGGTTGATGACTGTGCTTGATGTGGTGGCATCTCCACACCTGCGCTACCATCTGTGCCTCTGCACCCCCTGTGACCAATGTGCCAGTGTCGCACAGAAACCTTGATGAGCACATCTCACTTTCCTGTCCTCTGGAAGGAAGAGACAAAGACTTTGGATTTTTACGTGCTTTAGGTAAAACAGAAGCAAAAACAACCCTAATGTTATTGCCATTTTGACATTGACTTTTAGGGAAATAGGTTTATTTGCTAGTCATGAAGTAATCTGTGATCAGAGTGTCAAAACCGTCACCTGCGAGTGAAATTACTTGTTCGTTAACCGCAATCTTTTCCTAACCTTATCCAAATAATTTTGTTGCCGAAACTTAAATTCCCATAAAGACGGAAGTTTATTTTGAAATGACACGACGCATGTAACCATCAGAAATTGAAAGGCATTCCATAACACTCCAAAACTGATGAAGGTTTAGACCACCGACGTTTTTGACAAGTCGGGTGTGAGAATGTGTTGGCCAGAGATATACTTGCTTTTAAGCAGGCATTCATGTAGACATCCAGCTGCGTCGTGAGCGGAGCTGTTCCTGTGCTTGCCAACGCACTACGTGTGTTACTGGAGGATTCCACGAGAGAACTCAGACTCAAACTTCCGGAACTAAATTGTCACTGTGCAGCGGCAATGACACATCGTACAGGGAAGCAGACTTTGTCAATTAGCTTGTCTTTCAAAACCGAAATCCAGAAAAAGGAAGAAAATTAAATAAGTAAAAGAATACAAAAGAAAGATAAATAAAAAAGAAATGAATAGGCAAAAGCTTAAAAAAAAAAAAAAGGGAAAAAAAAAAACATATCGTGCTGATGTAATTCATTTAAGGATATTTTCTCTGAAAGTGGTAAAAACCTCTTAGGCCCGCAGAAAAAAAAAATTAATTAGACAAACACACGGCATTCCCACTGCATACGCACCCACCCACACACAAATAGACGCTTGCACAATGACAATACAAGCATCTCAAAGAGAGCTACCTCTGCCGTCCAACTCTGTCTCTACGAGCCGCACCGTTTCATCAGCGCGCCGTGGTGTCCTCTGTGCATGCCTTGAGGAACATGGAGGGACATAGAGGGACATGGCTGGGGTATTTAGTGCACTGCACACATCTACTGTACAATAGAAAAGAGGGCCACCAGAGAAGGCTGCCACCCCCTGAGGGGCACTATGCACCTCCTAAGTGGATCACTCTGCGTTGTCACAACGTTTTCATAAAGCTCAGTGGGACGAGGCTGTGTACTCCTTTCTCCTTTCATCACCAGCAAACCTAAATGAGCTTTGTCAGGCTCGCTAATGCACGCTGGTGGCTCTACAACCTTCGTGGAGCGTCTGCACACATTTATGTCTGTGTGTACACTTTTCTTTACCTTGTGTCTACTCTCTATGGAGGAGGAAGTAAAAAAATGTCTTTAAATATTCAGCTTGATCCGCTAACATATGAGACTATTGTTGGAACCCGTTGTTGTCGGCCCCGGCTGTTTGTTTGCGGTGTGGTTCACGGTGTGGTCGGAGCTGGTCAAGGGCAGAGTTGGACACTAACTCAGCGGGTCAGCGGCTCTAATTGCTGCCGGTCATCGGTTAAATGTTCCCCCTGTTTCCCCCTCTCACGCCAAGAGGGGACATTATAACGATGAGGGTGAAAGAGGGAGAGGGAGGATATGATGGGAGAAGAAAGAAAAAAAACGGAGAAGAATCCGCGATGAGGTTGATGTGAAGTGGAGGAAGAGGAGACAGGGAAGGAGATTAATCACAGAAGCAGTGAGCTCTTGAAGACATCGTATCAGGGTGAAAACAGAGGCGATGATGAATTAATCATATGAAAGATGATGATGCTTTACATGTCTTGCAAAATCATCCTTTTGCAAGGCATTATACATCCTCTCTCCCAAAGCGTCAGCTAAATGTAAAATCACGAAGACCGCGTGGAAGACGAGAAAAGGAAGTAAGAGGTTTAGGACGGTAACTGATGAAGGCTGACAACGAGGGATGTGACAGGTTGACTGAAAATACTGAGAGTACTTAGAACGATAGCTGTGACGCGTTCACTTTTTACCGCTAAGTATTTTCTGCTCTCCGGTCTGTGAGGTTCCCTGAGGTTAACACAAATCTCTTTGATTGAGTGCATTACTCTCAGACAGGCTTCACATTAAAACACCTTTTTCCTATTCTAATCCGTAGCCTCATTACAATATGAATGCATTAAAAGAAGCCGGTGCGGATCGTTGCTGGGATGCCAGTTTTCTTCAATAGAGGCTGAAGCAGCAGAGGTATGGGAAGAGATGGAGCAAGGGAGGGGAGAAGTTACAACAACACAGGGATAATAAGGGATAATGTTGTGGCTTTGATGTCTTGTACCTGTGCCTGAGATGGCCCATATAGAATCCCAACTCAACATATTTGTACATAATGTCTCTCTCCATTATGTATAAATGAATATTCAACTAGAGCGGTACTCGGAAAGCGCAGACCTCCGCCCAGGCAGTTGCCATAAGTGAAAAATAATGCGTGTATCCAAAATGTAATGATAACCTCCTTGGCTGGGGTTACTGTAGAAAACACATGTGTATTTTGTCTTTGGACTTCAAGTGTGTTATCTCTTTCGATACCCACTTTATCTTGCCTTATACTTTCCCTTCTCTTTAAATGTAATCCATCCTTCCTTGTTCTGTCTCTCTCTCTCTCTCTCTCTCTCTCACACACACACACACACACACACACACATTACCTCCCTCTCCCCAGCCTATTACAGTTTACATACCGCCTTACTCTTCTAGTTTCTGTGCCCTGGTTTGACCTTAAAATCACAGCTGAAATGACAATTTAAGGCCATAAAAATGTATTAGAATGTCTTGAATGTACTTATTTGAGATCTCATTTCTCCAGACTCGGCGACAGGATTATTTGTGCCGCATGCCCACACTGGGATTAATATAACAGGGTTCGTCCTGTAGCACGATATGAATTATATCTGCTTTATTAGTATTGTAGCACATGAGTGTTTTATCTGCTTTATTAACTACAATAAAGACTTAACAATTCATTTCCTGTTGTCATCTTCTCGCTGCAGACTGTCCATTGCATTAGGAGTGTGAAGCATCGCTTTATTTCGTCATTGTGTCATTATTTTTTATTATTTGGTTGTTCATTATGGTTGCGCATCATGAATCACACATCTGGTGCAGCCCAAGCCAGCGTATCACTAGAACTCTATTAGCATTCTTACAGACAACATTTCAAACTCAGTGACTGCAATTTGAAGTCCTCCTTCCCTCTTCATCTTCTCACCTCCCTCAATAGATATTCCGCTCTCAGTGGACCTTTCCCTCTGATTTAAGTCGACTAACCGGAAGGCCGCCATCATGATCATCATAGTCATGATCCTCATCATTATTATGTCCCTCAGTGTCCAATCATACTGTACCTGCTAGCCACCCTCCACCTCTCCTCCAGCAGCTCTCACCTAACAACAGGAGGAGGAGGATTGGCACAAATCAAATCCAGCCAATCCCGCGTCAGTCAACAAACATCTGTGTTTACGATGGGTTTAACTTTCACGAACAGGACATCTGTCACTTTCAGTGATTGAACGTGTATGCATAAAACAGAGACGCGCGGAAATGCATTGTCTATTCACATGCCTCTTGATAAAGAAGTTGCTTATTTTATTTATTTATATATATTTAAAAGAGAGTGGCTGAAGGAAAGAACTGTGCAGCAGGTGAGTGCGTGTAGTGTGCGTTTGTTTGTGTGGAGATGCGAAGAGAAACCGGAGGGATAGGAATGCAAATATCCCTGCAATGTCATTCAAAACAAAACAAAACCCTGCACTTGGTGGATGCCTTACGTAAGCATACATATGTATTGAAATAAAAATCAGATTCAAAACGCATACATTTAAACTGCCAATTTCACATACCGTGTCCAAGACTTGTCTTAAGATATACATACGTAAATCCCCTACATAAAAAAAAAAAAAATCTCTTCCACACTTCAGCACCCACAGATTCTGTTTTAATCTCATTTCATCACACGGAGAAATGCTTAATACACGGCATCAAACAGCTACATCTCTTCAGCATTACGTTAAAAGACTGTGGCCAGGTCATGCAAGCATCTGCCCGTGCACACACAGATGCACCAGATGATGAAAAGCAGGGAGTGTAAAACAATAACAGGCAGGTCATACTGTAGCGCCGCGCAGCTTGTGTTAGTCTATAACCAGCCCGTGACGAGCCCACTTCATCTGCACACACACACACACACGGTGGGTAATTTTTAGCAGACAAAAGAACCAAGCTGTGTGCCGACTACCATCTTAATGCAACCTGACACAAACCAGCGGTTTTCACACAATACCTTTCGATCTCAATGTGTTTGTGTTTGCGTTAGCTGTGCTACTTCAATCAAGGCCTCTTTGTTTGTCTCTTGCCACTTTGTCAGCTCACAGGGAGGCTTCAGCACAGAACAATCCTCAGGACACTCAGTGTAATAACTTGAGACCATTTCAGAGATGGGCTTGGTAACACGCTATCGACTTTTCTATGGAGTTTAACTGCTTAAATACGCTGCAAGCGAGCGAGCTCCGAAAGATCAGAAAATGAAAGGTCAGAGAACTTTATAAAAAAGTCTCTCAGTTGTAAGGCCTGTGCAGAAATGTCATTTATTTTTTATATTCAAATTTCTTTTGAGGTTTTTCGAATGAAGATTTAAATGCCTGTCATTATATTGTGTGATGTCATCAGCCTAAAGAAAAAAAAAAAAAGATCCTCTAACAACATCCTGAATTTGAAAAAAAAGTGATTGGCTTACATGAGTCATACATAGTTCTTTTTTTATTTATTTTTTTATCAAGTCTTTCAACTTTCAAATCAACTGGGGACTGAGAGCCGCAGTGCAGAGTGTGTGTTTGAGAAAGTGATTTGAGAAGACAAGGTGGGCTTACTCGGAACGACCGCTTTGTCGCCCATGCATCACTACTACCACTGCTGGAAACTAATTCAACAAATATATGTGTTCTATGTACTCTATGTATAATAGGCTAATAATGTTAGAAATGCTGAACGACTAAGTTGAAACAGTGTGAACACACAAGAAGCTATGCAGCATTGAAATGTTGATTTAGAATGTCAATGTCAATGATATGAATGAAGCTTTGAAGCTACAAACTAATTCTGTACAGCCCTACACAGTTGTCACTTTAACTTTCTGCTATTGTGTACTCTTCCAATGAGTATACGTATACATACACGCATAAAGAAAGCCATACATATGCAAGCACATACACTTGAACACACATAAAGGCTTTGCTGGTGCTTGGCTGCTGGCAAACTGCTTATACACCTCTCCGGGTGCCAATGCCTTGAGTCAAATCATCCAACACTTTTCACACAGGGAGCACTTACACAACTCTCTCCCCGCGAGGGCTACATTGAAGGTGTCCTTTTGCTAACTACACTATCATGGACACACAAATACACGTGTGCGAACACACATTCCGGAACACTCGCCGCCGCACACACTCGCACGCGGACGCGCGACTGTGTGCACACCGGTGGAGTAATTACAGACATTTTAATCACTGAACTCTACTCCTGTGGGGCACAGCAGACATAGCAGGGAGTGGGCAGAAGAAGAGGCCCTTGACTGATTTCAACCTTGGCTTAATGACCGTTGTTTGAGCCTGAATGCTTTGCTGCAGCTACTTTGGCACATGCCACTTCTTTTTCAGGAATCTGTGGAAGGTACTCTGATGTTTAAAATGGGTTGAAATCGATTGAATGCAGCATTCTCCTATTCCTGACAGTGAATAAAGACATTCCGGGGCGTAATATTGGCCATGGTATTTGCTTAGGATGGATTCAGAGCATTATAACCATTGCCAATATATAGGAAGCTGGAAGGTTAGTTTTAAGCCTTTGGCATTATGGCGAGATTGAACGTACAGAAGGAAAACTGCTACATTTCATTTTTTGTAGTCTGTTTTACAAATTACTAAAGGGCAATTGTGGGGCTTGCAATGTTTACCACCTTATCAGACAGGCTTTGCCAGGGAAATGGCTTAATGCAGCTAAAACCAAAGCTTTAACTTTCCAGCTCTTGGATAGCATTGCACAAACACAAAACAAGAGACAGTGTGGCGCAAGGATTAAAACCCTCACTCACATTGTTAAACAATATTAAACTACATTACTGACTGCACCACTTCCCTCTCACACAGCTCTGACTTTTCCCAACTCCCTTATCTAAGGTGGCATACTGGATGTGCGAAGAAAAAAAAACAAACCTGGCTTCCTGGGATCATATCACCTGTGTTTTGTTCCACATTGGTGAGGAGGAGGAAGAGGAGGAAAAGTACATAAAGCCAGGGAGTGTGTTTTAGATTGTCGGGCCGAGCTCCCTGAGAGGACAGGGCCTCTCCTTGACCCCCCCTGTGCCTTGCAGTTCAGTAGATTAGCCAGAGCACAACAGAGGCCAGTGCTATCGCCGCCTTGCAGCCTCCTCAGCCCCACTGGCCACACAAGATATCGCTCACACACACACACACACACACACACACAAACGCTTGCACACACAAATTTGTGCGCTACTTGCGGCCATGCATGAGCCTTCCACACACACACAATATCTTTGGCCCTCATTCCTGTCACTGTGCCTGAAGGTTCATTAGTGACACTGAGGCTACTTCAATGGGAGCAGCCCTTTCAGAGCAACACACACAGACACACACACACACACACACACTTTTTGTCCATACGGTATGTACATGCCTTTGAGTTAGCATGTGTACAGAGATAAAAGAGTATTTGTCTCTCTGACCCCTCATCAAAAAGTCCATGTGACTGCAGTCGTGTAGTACAGCTCTGAACTCGCATTAACCAGCAGGACTTCACTCTGTAAAAACTGATGTCGGGATCAACAATTCACTACCTAATTACCTCAAGGTCAATTACAGCAGTGCTGCGCTTTGAAGTTTTGCAATGGAACATCAAAGGTGTTTTTTTTTTTTTTTTTCGTTTTTTTTTTCCACCTCAGGATTTCAAAGCAGCAAGAAGCAGTGTAGTAATGTAACAAAAAAGGAAGGATGTGAAAATGAGGGTCGACATTCCGCTTACATGATTTAAATGCAAGGATAGGAGGCGAGGAACATGACAGAGAAAGTGAAACATTTGTCATATTTCTTTTATAGGATATTGCATGGGACTTGTCGTACATGATGCATAAGGTGAATGCCATGTTCGTACGCCGGTCTCTGATTTAATCCCCTTCAGAGCAGGTTAATGTGAGGCAAAAGTAAAAAAAAAAGGAGAAAATGGAAATTCAGTCTAAAGTTACAGTTGAAGGATCATTAAATAATCCTGCTGTGATCAAATATAACACGTGTTTCGTAATTACCATTTGCTTTTAGTGTTTTGGCTTATTTGTCATTTTCTAATGAGGCATAGCAGTTGACTTTCAAAAGTCCATGCTGAACCTCACAATTTAGAATATAAAAAAAAAAAAAAAAAAAAAAACTCATTACTATACCGTGAAAATGACTATAATTTGGAATAAGAAATCATTACCGAAAAAACTATTAGGAGACTGGATTTGTTCAAGTGTTTGACTTTGGACATTTCTTCTATTATTAAGATTGTAAGGTAATTTGTCAAATTTTAAATGGCCACACTTAAACTGTTCCTGCAGTCTCACATACAGTGATGGTTTGTGGATCGACTTCTGCTGGGCATGATTATACATATACAATACACTTTAGGATGCCTCCACTGTGCTCTGAGCTTTGATAAAGACTGGGAAATTAGATAAATCACACAGCATCTGATGACAGAGGTTGCCATCCTAGCTGAATTTCAATGTGCAATATTCAATTCTCCTGTGTGTGTGTTGGGGCCGGAAGTAATTGCACATCCCTGACATCTGTGTGCTTGTGACATTTCACATCTTGTTTCGAAAGGGGCTCATCTGCCAAGTTTCAAGAAAAATACTCGCTTAATGCTTGATAAATTGAAAAATGAAGAGGGGGGGGTTCAACTTTTCCCAAGAGGCCCCCAGTGTGCTGCGCAACCCACGCAAACAATAAATATACACACCAATGATAAGTGGGTGGTTTTATGAATAATGAAAACAATTTACTCACTGTGAGGTTAACATGAGTCTGTGATAGGAGTAAACTGATATTTATTCACGTGGAAAAATTTGAAATCAGAACCATTGGGAAACCTAAGCAAGAATCCGCGCTACATTATAACACAACTATTGATCTAAACCGAATTCTGTGCAAATTTCGTGTGTGAAATCAAAACCCAATCAAGTAAATTGTGTGCGTCATTTTGTGAAATCCACCTTTATCCTTGCCAGCTTGTTAAAAGAGGACATATTATGCTCATTATCATTATCTTCCTTGATTGGCTTGCGAGAAAAACTGCAAAGCCGTTGGTGCAGTTACTCTTTACGTTCTAAAGAGCCATTATGTGACATATGAATAAGTAGCCAAATTTGAATGACTTGTTGAATCCCATGTTTTCTGACTAAGGCAGCCCATAAAAAAAACTGACTGGGTCGTCTTATATCACAGTGTATGGGTTGGCAGGCAATCCAGACACCCAAATGTATGTGCACAAGCAGTGAAAAAGTGAGTTTTTCATGATATGTCCACAATTATATAACTACTTTGAGCCTTCCACTTGCTATGAAAAATATCCACACTGAAAGAAATGTCCAATTATATTGTGTCCAGTGCTGACAAAGTATCTGCAGTCTGTAAAAGACAATGGTTTAATTATGAAATATGCCCGAGGCACTACTAACTGGGCTAATGCATAAGCTGTTTTACTCACAATGACATGCGCCCATTTAGCATTGTTGAAAATACAATATTTTAATTGATGACACTGTCTCAGGAACCCATGTAAACAACCAGCATTTCATTAAAAAAATAATCTTCATCATTTATCCTTTGACTGACCAAAAATGACCCGCTGTGTCAAATCTGAGCTGTAAACAGTATTACGCTCAATCACTTTTAAACCACTTAGTGGTGCATCGTCTCGTTACAAAGTTATTGTTTCGGTATCAGAGGTGGCACATGTGTCTAGATATGTATCAAACTGTGTGACACCCCTAGTATATTCAGAAGATATACGACATTGAAACCTATGGCTTCCACCACATCAGTCATTTAGAGTTCATAGTAGCAACAATGAACGGCTCGTCCTTCATGCCTAGCCTGTCTCCACCTTATGACTTCCCCACATCTAGAATCCACTAATCACATAGTTGTTTGCCTCCTCATTGGGCATATGACAGACAGTGCCGCTACTTGTATGTGTATGTGGGAGTGAAAAGCTTGTGAGGTAGTGTGTATGATGAATCCATCTCCCTGCACCTCCCTGCATTAGCATTGCTAATGTGAGTAAGTGGTTTAGGAGTGGTGCCATGAGGAATACCAAGTCAATCTGGCCACCAGTGAATGTGTAGGGGCTGTCTGTAGTTAGATGGCTTCACGCTCACCCACACACACACTATCCTGAATGTCAATGAAGAACTGCCAACAACTCCGCTACTCCTTCATCGGGGGTCACACATGGAGAGAGGAGGAACTAAGTAAAGGCTGTGTGTGTGTGACAGAGTCTGTGTTTCTGAGTCCATGTGTGTGTATGCATGCAAGTGCGTGCAGGTAGGAGTTTGTGTGCGTCTGCATCTACTTGTGTGTGTGTGTGTGCAGAACAGCAATGTGTTCCCGTGCCGTTTTTGGAATGTGGCTGTCCTTTATGGAGAAGGGTACAGAGGAAGCATGAGGGAAGCCAGCAGCACCCCCATCTCGCCCTTGAGCGGGAAGCTTTCATGTACCCTCACAACACGCTCCCTCTGCTCTTGCCATTATACCTGGAGGTGCACTGTGACGTGGTCCCAGAAAGCCCAGATTGTCGCCTGCCTTTTCTGACAACCCCCGAGTTTCTCAGCATCCATCACCCCTGACCCCCCGCCAATCGGTGCCGCAAAGCATCTTCCCACAATGCAGCAGGGCAAGATGAATATGCCTGTGTTGTAACACTCCAGAGGGTGGCTGACAAACCAATGAGCCGCTACACTTAGGATAAGCAACTTCTATACTGCTGTGGCCTGAAACTTCTAAAGTGATATATGGGATCTAAACATTGCGTGTTCTGCACATCACCATGCAGCCACAAACTTTGCATAGATTTCATGCTGGGTGACTTTCATAACCCACATTTTTAAAACGTATTCACAGGTTTCCACTTTAAAAATAAGGTGACTTTAAAAAAAGAAGTGTGGTTAGCAATCTGCTGTGTAACATTTAAGGGGGCCTTTTTATGCTTGTGTCAGGTTCACACTATTAGAACATGTTTACATGCCATAATGCAAAAAAAAAAAAAAAAAAAAAAACACGTTATTTTTCTCATACTGTTCGTCTGACTATACCTGTAGTCACCCTCTGACTGAAATGCTCTGTTTTAGTGCCTGGCTGTTTAGCACTAAAACAAAGTGAGTTTTTTTAAGGATACATCCCCTTTAAAACATTTTAATATGTAAAAAAAAAAAATGTGTAGTAGACTGCTACAAAAATCCTCGTACAAAGGATTCCCACGGGGATCAAGTCCCATACTCTTCAGTCGGTGTGTTCTACATATACGCACTCTATTGAAGAAGGCATGTTTCAACATCCTTTCAAAATGAAATGGGAGTATGGCCTATGTTCAGTTACATGATTATGGTAATCTTGAGGATTAAACATGTAAAAGCAGCGGGGCCCAGGTCTAACAGCTTCTTTGTGGTGAGAACTATCCATGTTGTTATCACCTCGATTCACACCGTTCCCCAAGGAGAGAGAGATGTGGAGAAAGAGAAAAGGGGAGAGAAGATATGTCTGCGTGAGGGACAGGGAATAGAGACTTTACCAAGATTTACCAAGACAATTCTTATAATGCAATACATCTCATGTGAACGATGCTAAGCTAACATGCTGTATTGCACGCCGACACTATATGACAGCTACTTTGTCTCTGTAGCTGTCTAAATCAGTCTGTTTCAACAAAACACCTGTAGCGCTTGCTCAACCATATCCTCAGCGACGTATACATCTACACATTTACATGTTTGCCGCCATATACGTTGACCTTCACTCACCATGTGGAGTGTAAGTACAAGTGATTGGTAGATACAGCGGCGTGGTTGTCAGGCGGAGTCAGGGAGGTCACCCATCTGCATGCATTATTTAACAGAGAGGGGCAGAGAGGCAGACAGCAGGTCAGGACCTGGTGGAGGAAGACCTGACGCTCTGTGAGGCTCGGCTCAGTGCCAGCAGTCGCCCTCCGCTGGCCAGAATCTGAAATGTGGGAGGTAAATCCATATGCAGTCCCTCTCTTATGTTAACACAGACGTATGCTTTTTAAGAGTTTTTTAAGAGTTTAAATGCAACTTTTGCTTTGTGATGACTTGCACATGGTTGGTGTTTACAAACAATATTCATCCTGAAATGCTCTACCATCATATATTAGCTAAGAAAAAATGTGAATTATTAAAAAAATATATTATTATTATTTTTAATTTTTTTTACCAACTTCAGTAACTAATTTCTCTCCTGAGAGTCCAGATGGTGGTACAGACCCAGACTGGTTCGAGCTGCTAAGTTAGCACAGCAAGGCTTCAGCAGATCCAGCAGAGCAACCCCGTCTCCCACAGATGATGTTTACACACAACGTATTTGCAACAGCAAATGTGTTTGGACGGATGCATAATGTTGGATAATGTTTTTAATCAACATAATAAGAAAACATTAATTAATGTATCTGACATGGCGCAAAATGTTGATACTGAACGCATCAATAAATTGTTGCACCCATTTTGAATATTATCAGCCTGATAAGTATTTGTTAGAAGGGGCCTGCTCCACCTACTGTAAGATTCAGAAGGCCGTTATTATCTATTTACATGGTTGATCACCGATACAAGACGGAGTCCACCTCTAGTGGCCGAAGTAACTATGAGAGGAGCAAAGGAAGAAGTCAGGTGACGTAGTATAAATAGCGATAAAGTCCACGTAGGGTGGAGGCAGGGTGGATGGATGGCTCAATAAACACAGGGCCTTCACCCAGGAGGCCGGTGTTTGCGTCTGTTTTTTTGTGAAACCAATACTTAACACATTGACTTAAGTTATGTTACTTAACAAACGTACTTATTTGAACCCTAAACCATGATCTTTTCCGAAACCTAACCAAGTACTTTTGTTGCCTCAACCTAAAACAAGGTGTGTTGCTTTAATTCACATGTTGAAAACTACGACTGTACAAACTTTATTTCTTACTTTCGAAATGTGCGGGAAGGTGCAGTTTGCCCATTTTGCCCTGTCCGAACCATTCGAATGGTAGTGATAACGATTGATAACGGCCATTCAATCGGCAATAACTTTTTGAAACTGGTGGTTATTGACTGATAATGCATTTAATTTGTTTCCCTACAATATGATAGCTGCTTTTATGGCAAATAAAGCATGAAGTAAAGTGAAGCCCGGTCTCCTATTTACCCCACACAATACAACACTGATCAACACAGTATTTATACTACTCTTAGATGCACATAGAGTGTAGTAGTAGTAGTAGTAGTAGTAGTAGTAGTAGTAGTGGTAAAGTGGATTTTGTGTTAGGTTAATTTAAAAAAAAAAAAAGACATTGTGTTATCAGTGCTTATATAGTAGGTGTGCATGTAATATCCTGTTTGTTATGGCACTCTCTATAGAAGAGAAGATAGGAGACGATCTACAGGAGAAGCTCAAGTAAACTGATTAATTAGAACCATAAGTTATCACAATCTATATGCCGTGGGACTCTACGGCATCTGCACTTGAAATTACAAAACGTGCTTTAGATGGAATAAATGGGGTCTGGATATTGCCTCCACATGAAGCAGATTTCCTCAGGTGAGGAAATGAACAATATTCTGAAAATGGAGTTCTGCGGTATCCAATACAACTATTACCCAAATGGGAGGGATAGCAAAATCTGTGTGGCCATAAATGAAACATTGCTATGTGACAAAAGAGAAAGAATACGAGACTGCAACGACGGGCAGGTATTCTCGTGTTAGGGACGGACTGCAAATTAAAGGAGGAAAGAGATGAAGGATAAGAAAGAGAGAAAGGGTAGAATCACAAATGAGGAGGAAAGGGAGTGCAGAGGTGCGCAGTGGCAGGAGGGCAAGATGGGACGAGTTGAGAGGAAGTATGTAAGAGAGGAAAAGTAATGGGTGAGACAAAAAGAGGCAAAAGAGACAAAGGGTGGGTTCGAGGGGAGGTTTGAGGGCCTCAGGGGTTGTTAGTTTTAATTGGGCCTAAGGCTTCGGGACTCACAGCGACAACATCAAAGGTCAGATATACATCAAGCACTGCTAGGAAATGCCGACCCACGTGGGGAAGGGCCGCAGAGAGAGGAAGAGAGACAGAGAAAGGCTATTGGTAGAAGATATACTTGTTAAAAAAAAAAGAAGGAACTTTTTTAGACTTTAAAACAGATATGTTCTGCAGAGTGGGTGGGTAACGTGTTTGAATTCGAAGGATAAGTCCCATGACAAGACCAAATCAACAATGAATGTATCCTACTTACAAGTATTGCCTGTGTAGCCAAAGCCTGATATTTCTAATTTCTCTGTGCCATGAACCTCCATTGTGGTGCCAAAACTATTAACCCTTAAAGTCCACCTGAAATCACAGTTTGCAGTGTATTTGCAGTTGAAAATAATAACATGTTTTGCATGTATTGTTAATCGTTTTGTATTATTAAAAGGAAGAAAAAAGGTCTTTGGTGAAGTATCAGAAATGATCCCTTTAAATTCTGCAGGCTGGAGGGGCGTGTCGATGTTCTGTTTGATTGATTGACAGCAGCTGGCAGGCTGCTAGAGTGGCAGTGTTACACCATAGGGAACAAGTGTCAAATAAAACAAACTTCACATTTGATTGACTGTAATGCAAAACTAGTAGGTACCATCAGGAAACAACACAATATTACGTTTAAATTATTTATTACATTTCTTAAATTCTATTAAGATTTTAGAGATTTAAAGATTTGTATGATGCAGCAGACAAAAATAATGCTAATTTAATTGTGGTTTGACCCTATCTAATTCATTCATTTCTTTCAGCATTCAACTCATTGGTTTTCCTCAAACTATTTGTTTTCAAAAATATTCAAGTGTCAAAATGTAAAAAATGATTAAAATTTTTTTCTCAGTTTTTTCAAATATTTATAGGGTTGCTAGAGACTCTGGGCTTTCAACCACCGTGCCCATCTATTTTGGAAACAACATAGTCTTGGAGCTGATTGCCACGGTGGGGCAGGGAAGTCTGAGTCATTATACTCCAATCAACTTGCTGGATGGCCGAACATCTTCTGAAGCCCCCTCCCACACCTTTCCCAAGTATATTTCTACGTCTATGTCTGAACTATTTCCTTTTTTTTTCTTTTTTTTTTTAATAAATGCCTTCCAGGAAAGAGTCTTAGTCCCTTATTTGAACATTATCACATCTTGCCCAGGTCTATGACAGCCGGCTTTTTACCCCTCTGTCAAAACAGGAATTATTTTTAAGATATTAGAAATCAAGATGAAGTTGTTCCACGATTTAATAGAGGATCACATGCAACCTGCCACTAAAAACATGTATTACCAATGTAATAAAATATTTCTTCAGCTGGGATTAATGACGTACCTTATAATTCTTCAAATCTCTTGACACCGGGAGCACATTGTACTTAAAACTATTACAATTCTATGTATCACTAAGAGCCACTTAAAAACCTTGGCGACCCATTTCCTAAGCGAACAAAATAAACTTGGCATGGCACTGGAAAGATGATTAACTATGTTGTAGTTGTAATGATGGAAGTAGTGACAAGTTAGCTGCTCTCAGGGAGATAGTGAAAGTGTGTTAATTGACAATGGCCTCTTCAATTACTCTTATGTCAAAACTATGAGCTGTGGGAGCATGTGTGTAGGTGGGATACGGGTTCTGTGTGTGTGGCTGTACCCATAAGGCTGACGCATTCATACTTTTAGTGTGTATGTATGTGATGCATAGTGTATACAGACAGGATATCATCAGGATTAACCCAAACTGACACTTTCTGATAGACTTCATGTCAGCCTCATCCTCTGCTTCATTACTCCCACTGACACACACACAGAATTGCACAAACACACAGACACACACACAAACTCTCCCTGCTGCTGTCTACTTTGTAGCTTCATAGGATTGGCAGAGTGAGCACAGCAGGAGGAGGTGCAGGGGTTGTGAGGGATAGAGAGACGAGGCTGATTCTGCCTTTTATTCACTGCGATGAAATCAATCATTGCTCCCAGATGGGTCTATGATTTATGATTAGTGGGGGTTTTGGTTTGTGTATGTGAAAGAAGTACATGTTCTACACAATCCTGTGGTGCATTTGTGACAATGACATATAGTCGGTGGAGTAACATGACATTGATGGGCTCTTGTGCTCTTTTTTTTTTTTTTTCGGGGGGGTCCCTCGCCACATCATATGAACACTGCCACTTTCTCTGTCACATATGAATTTGTAGGCATGTCCGTCACATAGTACATGACTGCAAAAATGTCATTATAATGTTCAAAGAGAAGAAGGGGCTAATATACAGTATAAAGAGAAATAAGTCAAAAAAAATAACTTTTAGAATTCAATGCGATTTGTAAATCAAAAATGATGATCAAAAATCCATCCTGTACCACTCAAAATAAATGTCCAATAGGTTTACAAATAAATGCAACCCAACTTAAGTAAAAAAACAACTATTCCATATACTATGTTTAATAATTACTGTATAAAACTTCATTTCTTAAACTTAAACTTAAAGTTACAGTAAGAAGTGATCTTTAGTTACAGTCCCATGTAAACTAATGCAAATCCTGATCAATTTGACACAGAGGTTGACAGATTTAGCACTTTAGTTTAAAAAAAAAAAAAACTGTGATGTTGGTAGGGTAGGCAGAGTTGGTATCAGGGGAGAGATTGGTGCATCTTCACTCTGGGAAAATTTGAGAGAAAATACCAAAACAAAGACGATAAATAATGAATTCATTAAGAATAATCTTGTGGATGATGAAAGAAGCTATTTTTTACTTTCTCAACTGCATACCGCTCAGTAAAGAATAGACTCCATTTCTTAGATAATGTAGACGCTTGCAAAGTTTAACTTCCCCAAGGTATAAAGGAGCAAAGTGTCTCACCCTGAGTGACTGGCCTAAATTTTGTTTTGACACATCGCAGCACTGTGAAGATACATGTAGCACCAGAGGGGGAAGAACAGCCTGTTAATGTAGGATTTCTTTTTCTTCTCTGCATCCAAGTAAGAGATACTGCAGCGCCACAATTGTTTTTCACTTTGAAATGCTGAAATTGGTTTCCAACGAAAGGATTTGCAGACCAAAGTCAAACTGCACATTTTTACTGCATTATTAAACCACTCTGATAAGTATATAGTGTAATGACTCATCATTTCACACGCTGATTATGCCCCTAATACGCCACACATTATGAAGTTGTGGGAGACGCTAAAGAGACTGTGTGTGGGAAACGCACAGAATAACAGATGTTCAATGTGACAAATGAATTAACAGTTGACTGTGTTAACTTAACTGAGCAGCTTATGCGTCAACCCTAGCAACAGTAGCACACTGCGTAACACATGTGTGCTACAATGACATTTCTTGATGAGGGGCTTGATGGCAAGTCATAATGTACATTAGCTATTAACACAGCAAACATGGACACTATGGACATGAGGAAGACTGACTTTATCAGTAAGAGATAACGTCAATAGTGTGGATGCTGACACAGCAGGTGAAATATTCGTCAGTTTTTCTTTATTAATAATGTGTAAATAGTTAACATTGCTGTTCCCCTACCACTCAGTCAGTTCTCGGGGTGTTAGTTTTCTCGGTGCAGGGTGTGTGGCAAGTTCTGTTCCCCCTGTTGATCAGAGAGGGCGATATAGAGATGTTTAAATGCACAGTTTAAATGTGTTTTATGAGCTAATGCTACATCAGTGGACATGTACAGTAAAAGAAGCAAAGTAGAAATAGAACCACCAGAGATAATATCTGTCCTTGAAACATGTGAACACACTATATGGCAGCACGGAGACATGAGCTCACTAAAACCAACCGCAGTTTGCTTGGAAAACAATAAATTCAAGTTAAAGCCGTTTGCTACAGTAAATATGAAGCGTTTGGTGGCATAAATATGAACATTTGTTCGATGGCAAAGCTCAGGTAGTCTATGGATTTCAGTTTGTGTAAAAGCAGAACTACCCAGTCGGTTTTAACATTTGAGTTGACCTTATGATGGAGGCCAGACCAACGGCATCCACTAATGGACTTCATCATATATCACAATGTGCACATGCGGCTTCAAAAGGTTTGGAAACACACCAACACAAATTGGATCTAACCGTTTACAATAAAGTATGTACTGTGAAGGTGACAGCAGACAAATGTCCCATGAGATTGTTGCGTTTGTGTACGTATTACTGTGTAGTGCCAGAGTTAAACAGTGCTCACTATAAATGAGCTAGACTCATTGGCACATGACAATGTAATCCTAGCACTGATAATTAATGTGCTAATTAATAGTAGAAGCATTGTGGGTACTGACCAGCAGTGAGGCGTACATTACAAATTGATATCAGTTAGAAGCAATTCATTTCTTGACAAGATAAAAACAAAATTGGTGAATTTTCTTATTGCTGGATGAAATTCTTCTGTGAAGAGCGGCACGTCATTCTTAAAATACGAATTTGCATTTTTAGATTGATGCCCAGTTCGGAATCAACTTTTCTTTTCTTTTTTTTTTTATTCCATTGAATTTTACAACAGAAACAGTCTTAAATAATAGTCTTAAAAACAAGTGTTTTATAGACTCTAGAGTTTCTTTCCACAGATCAGCCATTAAATCATTCAGACCATCTTTTGCCTGACGACCTCAATCCTCAGACCTGTCATAAAAGAGAAATGGGTACGTTGGATAAATAAAACAAGGAATTGGATATATTAAAAAGATTTGTTATTAAAAGTCTTTTTTTACAACTGAGAGACACTGAGGAGGTTTGCGGGGGCCGGTGGTTTGACCTCAGCGGCCAGCAGCCATTATGACACAGCTCTGCTAGTCTGCAGGCTTTCTTGTCTCAGAGCATCTCCAACCTCCTGGGTGTAAACAGCCACTTCGCGGCTGGGGACTCGAGTCAATGTCTCGGTCCCCAGCTGATTTGTGACACTCTGTGCTTTGCAGGGGCACCTGTTGGTCATATAGGGACACACTAACTACTGCGGGAGAATACAGAGTACAGTACACACAGAGGCGTCAGGAGGCAGCTGAGGCAACAAACAAAGAAGATTAGCTGTGTTCCAGTCCTCAGCCAGGCTGCGGTGATCATCAAGGGAAAAGGAAGAGAAAATGTGTTTTTTGAAACTAAGCACCGAGACCAAGGATGAGTACACCTCTGAGTCCGTGGGTAATGTTAGCGTATTGTGGCAACGCTACAAATTAAGCAAATCACACACCTCCTTGCAGACACTCCATTCATATATGGTTTCATGACATCATCCACAACCCCCATTCACTGTTTTTTGTTTATGTCACAGTGCTACCACTGCACATAGACTTTATCTCTATTTATTACTGCCTGACATTTTCAATATGGCAGAGATCGGTTGTGTACAGCAGGAGCCGGGAGGCCTTATCTGTTTGGTGCGTGTATAGAAATAAGTTGTGAGCTCATATCCAATGTGAGAAAAAGAAAAAAAGTTGGAAAAGTGTCGCAGGTAGTTAATTCTCTGGTTAACTTCGCAATGATTTTTATATTATCTGAATGTCAAGAAAATAAATAAAAAAATGTATTTTTCAAGACAGATTTTTTTATGCATACATGATAAGCTCATAAAATACAATGCATTGTAAAAAAATGTAAACTCCCCGAAAGCAAGCAGAATAGTTAGAGCACCAACGGCATTAAAGTGCATTTTAAAAGGTTACAGCGTCAGTAATCTGAACACTGAAAGCTCCAATTCTTCAGAATGAGCATGTTAGCTTTTGAACATTTTACCAAGACTAGACTATATTGTGGTCATAGAAATAGAATAGGTGCAGAATGGACATTGAACCGTTTGCTGTGGTCATTTGACAGGAAAAAAAAAAAAATGGCGATTGTCGTTTGTTGTCATGGTGACAACACGTATCTGCAAGGGCTGTAAATTGTGGTCGCAGCTCCGGAGATGGATGTCCGGCTAGTTATCTTGCCCTTCTCCGAAATGGCAGTGAGTGAGGCGGATGGACCATGAGATGCGGCGCCGCCACCATTTGTCTCATTTTCTGTAACCGGTGTATCACTAAAGCATGGCAGCTAGCTTGCTTATTCTACCATGCTACAATGCCACACTGGTTTACAGAAAATGAGGCGAACAAAGTCGTCACTCATCCGGCAATAGCGATGTGCTTTTGTACAACATGAGTGTGTGGATGAAGCGTTCAGTTGTTCAATTTTACTTTTTAACTCTGGGTCTCTATGATTCGTAATGTTACTACTCCACTGCTTGTTTTAGTGGTTACTCCAAGTCAGTGAGTCAGCGACTTGCCGCAAGTCGGTTTGTATGGAAGTTTATACGGAAGATAGCATACACACACACACACACACACACATAAAAATTGCCGCATCGCTGACCATCCTGCTACGTAGATTTGAAAGGGGAAGTCAGTTCTACTCTTATTTTATTTCTGATTGTGGTAGTAATATTTAAATATAGGATTTGAGTTTCCTGCCACTTCGCCAGGGGGATGAAGAGTGATACTATTATCATGTAGAAGAGTGCAAAGCCTGTGCTCCAACAGAACTAAAGGGGACTTTAGCAAATGAAAATAATATTTATGTTCAAATGAAAGACAATAAAACAAGACCTCAGGACCTAGAGGGCAGAGGAACACCAAACACTCCGAGCCTGAATTCATCCGACTCAGGTGGGGGAAAAACACTTTTAGTCTTGGTTTAGAAAGAAAAGAGAAGCTTTAGATGAGAAGAAGCCGTCTCTCATGCTCGCAATACAGTTTGACAACTCAAGACAACTGGGTCAGTCCACCAAATATTTGAAATTGTTTTATTATTCGACATAAAAAGCATATTTTCTATCAAAGTAGTTGGTAACAGTGAGAGATATTTTCCTTGAATCAACTTTTTTTTTTCTAAAAGCGGTGATATTTGTATGGGAAAAAAAAAAAAGAAATTGTTCCTTATATCAAATATATTCTTGAACCAGAAGACCTTTGCAATTGTTTGATGTAGCATAGCTGTATATAACTTTAAAAAAAGATATAATAAACTGTGCACACGCACGCACACACACACAACCTTGGTTCTTTTGGCAGTGAAAGACACTCAGTCAGCAGCTCTGGTAGCACATGGCCTTTATACTGTTAGGATAGAGCGGTAGCAGGCAAAATATGATGGTCAAAGCCCATACACACCCTCTCTTCCTCACAGTTTCTTTTAAGGTCGGATTTGGGAAAGATTTAGAGGGATTCCAGAGAGGGTGCTGAGTGATCCGACAGTCCTCAGGGTTTGTTTGAAAAATGCTCTTTTCTGGGGACTGCCACTGGTGTGTTTTGGTTCATATTCTCCTCTCCTCTGCCTTCTTCACTGGTTAGGTTTCTTTCTCTTCCCTCTGCTGTAACCGACTTTACTCTCTTCTTGAGAATAAGTCTACATCTCACTTTTCCCTTTTCCATAGGCTGTCTACACATGATCTCTGGTAGTTGCTTTGCGTTAGCTTGAGCAATTGCGCATACAAATACACACGCACACACACACACAGCCTGGTTCTGGGTCTACTGGGCGGTTGGTTGGATGGATTGCCATAACATTTGATACAGATGTCCATGGTGCCCAGAGGATGAACTCTGAAGTTGTTGGTGATCCAGCAACCATGAAGTTCACTTTTTAGGTTTTCAGTAAAATGTCTTAACGATCGGATAGATTTCAATCGTTGAAATTTGCTAGAACCATTTATGTTCCTCTCAGGATAAATTGTTACAACTCTGGTGATCCCCTGACAGTTTAGCTAGCGCCATCATCAGGTCAAACTTTAATTTGTCCAACACTTTATGAACAAATAGCCACGACTGCTGTGCAGTATAGCCTCATAAAAAGCTGCCAGCATGGCATCAATGTACAAATGAGCATTAGTTTGCTTACAAGTTTGGCATATCAATTTCAAAAGGTGATGAATATGATATTCCTGTCAGTGCATATGATGAATATGATATTCCTTGGGAGTATTTTACACCTTGAAGACCAAAACTATTCCAACTTCAACTCTACAGCTGACCAAGAAGCTATAACGCAGAAAAAGTTTTAGTTTCCAGAGATACAACAGCAGTCTAAATAAAATGTGTAAATTTGTATTAGTGTTGCTACAGGATGAATTTAACTTTCAAAGTGGTTATTAATAACAGGAATTACACAATGCCTCATGAGTGTTAAGCTGAGCTCTCTCGCAGACTCCCCAGCAGCGGGAGAAGCTCAGCACGCTTATCATTTGTAGACAGCCTTACCTGTCATCTTTACCGCTCCGTGATCCCTCTCCCGTTTTTATGCTTCTTGCATATTACCCAGCTTTCCTCCCTTTTCCTGTTGTTTCTTCCACAGTTCTACAGCACTGATCCTCTTTCCCATTTCGTCCATCACTCTTCATTGTTCACATGTCTGTGGAAGGTCAATTGATCTGGTTTGGGACTGTGGGAAATGTTTCAACTGATTGCTCATGACACACACGCACACATTGCGTGCGCACACACACAGACAATGGGCCCTTCACTTTATCAAGGGCAGAAGATAAACAACTCTGGATCGGGTGAGAGACAAGGTGGGGATGTTAAATGTGCTGCTCTAAATGTCTTCTCACATCGCCTGTTAACTGATGCTGAATAAGGGCATCCGTCCTTCTCAGGAAGATCCTGGGGTGTGGTGTGTATGTGTGCGAGTTGGTGTGTGTGCGCGCTTGTACGGGTGTGCATATGACCTTTGAAGACTTGCTGTGTTTGCAGTCCTTATCTTTGCAACACAATCGACCGATTACACAAGAGGTCAATTAGGCAACTTATTAAAGTAAGAGCATGTTTGATCCAAGTTAGAACAGATTTTAACAGTGTAAAACAAAAAAAAAAAAAACAGACAAGGAATTAAACACCGCAAGAATAAGCGTACTAGAATTTGATGTACTAATGTGCAGTCCCTAATGTATCGTTTTCTTTATTAATTATACACAAAGACGACTAATACTATATCTGTAATACTTACACAGTGGCACTAGTAGACCAAACCACCATCAGACATGGGTGTCATTGGCAAACTGAGAGGGTACTTTTCCATCAAAAGTACCAAAGACTAGTGGTAGTGGAAGTAACTATGGTTCAGTCGGCCTTATTGGTATGTGGATACAGCATGAGTGATTGCAGTTTAGTCTCTGACCTTGTTACTGCCTACGGTATTCATTTAAGCCTGTAAATAGGGAGACTGGAGTAGTGACAACAACAAATTTCTTCTCCAGCAAGACTAGAATTGAAGCCTAAAGGTGGAAACGGCCGATGGTGGAGGTGATTTAAATGCAAGTGATCAGGGGCAATGATGAATGTGGAGATCCTTACATTGACCGTTGAGGCACTGGCAGCAGGAAAAATGGGCAGAACATTGACATTTTGAATACAACATGTAATAACAAAGAGGTTCATGAATATATGTTGTGGGGAGAGAAGTATGTCACTTGTAACTTGTGACTTTAGTTGGCTCCCTGAACTAGCTCATAGGTTTGTGCCCTACCAATGGGAGTTTTGTAGTGGTCCCTGCAATCTTAGTATAGGAGTGACATTAATAGTGTTGTAGTTCTAGCAACAGGTGTAGTAGTACATTTAGTAATAAAATAAATTCTTCCATGGGCACAGTATTTGCCCTGCTGCGCTGTTCCGGGAATTCATTTCAACTGCAGGGTATAACTACACTGACCCGCGCTGTATGGTCCTACGTGGTACTGTGTGGGGGGCCAACTGTGACAGTCTCCTCCAGGGCTGCAACAAACGATTATTTAAAAAAAATATTTATCAGTTATTTTTCTGCAATGTCAAAAAAAAGGTATGTCACAATGTTTACGAACCCAAGGCCACTTCTTCAAATCCCCCCGTTATGTTAGACCAACATTCCAATACTCATAGATTATGTAAAACTGTGACAATCGGAAAATCCTCACATTTGAAACGCTAGAACTACAGAATGTTTGGGTGTTTGCAATTGCTAATAGACTTCAGCAATTCATTGAAATTGTTGACAGTTCATTTTCTTTTGCTTTACTAATTAACTAATCAATTAAAACACTCAGTACTTTTGTTTGCATTTCGCTCGTATCTTCCAGTTTGTACTTTCATCCACCAGATATGTGCCTCAGTGTGTCCTGATTGCTTTCCTAAAGCTAAGTCAGAGGTGTTACTTCTGCTGCTACCCATTAACAGCTGAACCACCGGGAGGCTTTTATTGTGAAGCACCTATTAGGAAATGCAATGTATTTGTTTCCAAGAGTAGCAGAGCTTTGTTAGCGGTGCTGTGGTTTCATAACAACTGGTCTACGCGACAGGATTTGTTAATACGAATAATAGTCCTAATAGTAATAAAATAAGTGTTAGTGGTGATAGATTCAAGATTATTTGATTCGGTAACAGACATAAGTGCATAATACAGATAGTCATAGTTTGTGCTCTGAGGGGAATTCCCAGTGTTCTCTGTATGACATTGTCCATTTGGCTCTGAGGCAGAGGAAAGAGAGATGAGCAAGGAGGAGGTTAAAGTGGAAAAGAAGTGACAGAGGGGGTCAGAGACAGGAAGAGAGGAAAGGATATCTGAGGATACAGAGAGAGGAAGGGTTCGGGATGGACAAGGACAGAACGAGGGCTAAGTGCTCGTGTGTATGTGTCTACCTCCTCCGCTGTACATCTAAAAAGTGTCTAGCTTCAAGGTGACCTCTGTCACACATTTAGAGAGAGTGAGAGGGAATGGATATAGATGGATGGTTTCATGGCCTTTGCTGTACACTTGCCTGCAGGTCGGGCCAAGTTTTTTTTCCTGGTGCTACAGAAAGACGGGAGGGAGCGATGCGCTGCTTCGGGGGGAAACAGGGTCATGTAAAGAGAACAAAATCAAATCCACTCTCCATCATTGGCTCCCCTAGTGATACTTTGGTACCTTAAGTGCACTCATATATTCATATGAACTACATTACTTCCATATATAGACTAATCTGCTGGCTGATTTGTGTGTTGCACTCTCTAGTGTTACAATGAATGTTCCACTGACTGAATATAACAGTGATGTAGCTTTTTGTTGGACCTCAACTGGAAAGATGTGAAAGTGTAGCATTCAGATACAAAGTATAACTTAATAAAACGATATATAGTTAGAATAGATTGGGACATTGGTTTTGGATGGAGCGTAGGGATTTAAGATAACAAGACTAAGAGTCTACAGCCATGCTAGCAGCTCGGTGATGATGTGAAGCAGGTGTAATGTTGATGTAAGGGCTGATGGGAATGCCATTAGTTTTGCAAGCATTTTAGTCATAAACCAAAATACTGGACAAGTGAAAAGTTAAGCGATGATCACTGAGTGATACCAATCCACATGAACGTCTGTGTCACATTTCACTCACACCCCAAATGTAAACGTCATGCTGATGCTAGGCGAAAAGTCAAAGGTTCACTAAAGTCCGTAAGCCTCATCCACTGGGAACCATAAATGTCGCTACAAAATTTCAAGGCAATCCATCATATAGTTGAGATTCTTAAGTCTGGACCAAAGTGGTGGACCTATCAACCAACTGATCGACTTTGCCATCCCCAGAGACGCACCGCTAGAGTGGATAAATATGACTTCATGGAGCAGAGACTCTGGATTTTCCTTTCCGTTTTTTTGCCCAGATGTGATGTTTATTATTGGAGCAGCTGATAACTGTCTAGCTAAGTGAAGCTTGGCTGGAGATGTGAGGATAAAAAGACATCTAGGTGTCCAGAGTACAACCTTTTTGATGACTTTCATAAGCTTTTCAAAAGATGCAGCCGCAGTGACGGGGTGTTTACTTGTGCCGACAAGGTAGTTAGTTTAAACAGACTGCTGACGGTCGGATACTGAAATCTAAAGCTCCATCCAGCCATACTGTATGTCTATACTAACGCTGAATTTAATGACGACCTGTAATGTAAGAGGTTTGCTAGAACAGTTGAGCCGAGTGAAAATTATCCTCACACTCTGCAGATATGTGCAGTTTCCAGTCACTTTCGGGTCATTGCTTCATTTGTTATTTTAAGCACTTCATTGTTAGTATGAGTTTGTTTTGTCGTCTTGTACTTTTTGCTACTTAATGCAACTTTAACTGTGTAACAAAAAACACAAGTTCTGCATTGTTCAGGAATTGCCAAGGCCAAGTATTCTCTTGAGGGCTGACATTTCTCACATTCCGCATTACTCCCTCTCTCTCTCTCTCTCTCTCCCCCTCTCTCTCTCTCTCTCTCTCTCTCTCTCTCTTTATCTTTCTGGCTTGTCCCCGTATCACTCCTCTGCTCGCTCCAAACCAACAATGGGTGTTCAAAGCTTCATCATGCAGAAAGTCTCCCCTCCTGTCTACCCCTCCATCCTTCGACAGTCTGCAGATAACAATCCATAGGTTCAGCACTCTCCAGATGTCTCCAATATTATTTCTTTTTATGCCTCCACATTTCGTGCTCCCTATTTTCTTAGTTTCTACATTCCGTCTCAATCTTTCGTAACATAGCTAATCTTTAACTTGCAAACTGTCTTCAAAAAAGGCGAAACGGCCCATGGCAACCAAAATGGAGGAAAAGGCCCAAAGCCGTTTCCCTCTTCACTCTCCTTCCTCTCTCTATGATAGCTCATTGTGTTTGTGCAATGCAATATTCAGCTGGGTCAAAACTTTCTCTGAAGTGATTGCTAAGATTCTTGTGATGGGTCTCGGGAAAGTTCTCTGTTCATTAATTCATTTAGATCAAGTGGGTTTTATTGCTGGACGCCATGCTGCTCATAATATGAGAAGTTGTTTTCATGTAATGTCAGAGGCAGCATCTCTTCAGCACCCAGCTGTTGCAATCACACTTGATGCTGAAAAAGCATTTGACAGGATATAGTGGTTTTATCTATTTCACATACGGCCAAAGTGTGGTTTTGCTCCAACCGCCATTTTGGTCCCTCTACCATTACCCATTTGCATGTGTCAAAGCTTTTCAGATCCACCAGACAGGCATGCCCAGCCTCACCAGTTATCTTCACGTTAGCACTTGAGCCCCTTGCCTGTGAGTGCTAACCAGAACATGACAGGTATCATACTTTTCAATCAGGATTTTAAAGCTTACTGTCATGCAGATGATATCTTATTGACAACGTTCCACATCTTCTTAAACTTAAAATCAGTGAGTTTGGACAGTTTTTTTGGTTACAAAAGCAATTGGTCTAAGAGCGAGGCTATCTCTTTAAATCGTCTTACCCCTATTGTGTGGAAGTCACAGGGCATGAAATATCTTGCAGTCAACATCAGATCTCCAATTGATAGCAATTTTGAGTTGAACGGCCCCAAACTTTGAAAAAAAACTGAAAACTTTCAGAAGACTTTAAGAGATGAACGGATTTACTGTTATCACTGGGGGAGAGCAGAAGTACTTTAAATATATGTGTTCCCGAGATTGCAATCCCACAAAAATGTTCAATCAGATAAAAAATATATATATTTAACTATTTTCAATGTTCAAGATAAAAATCCTAAAATTAGTAGATAAAAATCCAAGGAACAAAGGTGGGTTAAGGTTACCAGATGTGTAAATTTACTACTTGGCTCATACTGGTGTATATCTAATATCCTGGGCCTACAAGGCAAATCATGTAGCTGCAGGTAGCTGGAGATAGAAAATAACAAACGTGTTTCCCTAGCTTCCTTATTTTTGAACCCTAAATGTGGTAAGCGCATCAAAAGCCCTTTAATTTGGTTTTCATGCAAAGGGGTTAAAGCATTACATAAACGTCTTAAAATCGTCCATGCCCTCTTCTCCCATATGGAAGAACCCATTAATTATAGCTGGTGGTAAACAGCTTTTGAATGACATATGGCAAAAATAGATTGTTACTTAAAGTTACTAAAAGATAAAAGACACAATACATTTTCATAAACTTAAGATAAATTTTGGTTTAAATAATTCAAACTTTTTCCTTTATTTACAGCTAAAATCTATTGTGAGCATCAACACAATTAAAAACATTACTCTTGGTAATAATGGAACTATTGATATTCAATTAAAAGACGCAGCCTCTGGTCGAGGAACTGTCTCCAAACTATATAGATTGATATGCCAGACCTATTTTGACCGTAGTGCATCCATAGAAGCGTAATGGGAGACAGATCTTGGTGTAACTCTCACAACAGATCAGTAGAAAGCTATCTTTCGAACTGCGTGAGGTATACAGTAATACAAATGAAGATTTTCTTTAAGTCATATTTCACTCCACACAAACTAAAGATATTGAGCTGTAATGTTTCACATATGTGCTGGTATGGCTGTGGGTTGACTGGCACTTTTATGTATCAACTAGATTTGTGGTAAATTTGAAAGATGTTTTGTGCACATTATTGGATATCAATTTCCCATTATCTCCAACAGTGAGTCTACAGGGAAGTAAAAGAATTGGATGGAGTAATCTGAAACCATTTACAACACTTGGTTAGATTAGCCTTTATCTCAATGAAACGAACGACACTTATTGAAACTGAATTGTTTCTGTATAGACAGCTGGTTTAAAGATGATTTGAACTTGGAATCTATCTAACAGCCAGTTCTTTAAGATCTAGGCAGTGGCCACAAAGGCTCTTTAAATTAGGATTGGGCCGGTGTAAAAAAATTTCAACCGGTTGGATATTAAGTGATTAATGTGATATATCCAGCCCTGTCAGTATTTCTGTATATTGTTTTTGTTGTATCATAAGTCCAGAAAATAAGATGTTATTTTAAAATAAACCAATGGAGAAGAAAAGGGGAACAGGAGATGAAGATTTAAAAGAAGAAGAAAAGAGCGCACAATGGGAATATTAAGCCCTTTTACAGGGTTAAAGAAAAAACATAGGAAGGTGTTGGAGTTGAGGTGTGGAGCATGTTCAGCCTTTTTATAATGTATTACAGTCATTCAGTCTTGACTTGAGAATGACTTTAAAAAATGTCTTGCACGAGCCTGATGACTGGCCAACAACTAGACAGACAGATTATTAGTTCTTGTTATTAGCTAGATAATTAGCTAATGACAAGTTAGATGGTTAGCGAGATTGCTAGATAGATAAAAGGAAGCAAGACAAAAGAGGAATTTTTGGAAAAAAGATAGGTAGAGCCAGCAGGGGATGAGTGTAATACAGCTGTGTATTGTGTGTGTTCTCACTATCCGTCAGCTTATGGTTTACACAGGCTTTTCTAATGCATCAGTGCCCTCAGCCTGTCATAGCTTAGCAACGTGCCTGCCCTTAAATATATGAAAATCTGCTCCCTTCGAGCGTGCAAATCAGCATTTTTGGAACACGCACAGGCAGACACAGGCGCATGCAAACTCAAACACACAAAACCCACACCACAACATTTCATCCGTACAGAGATGCACATTCACACGCTCACCAGCATTACACACACTATGCCGTGCATGCACATACACACTCTGAAAGTCACATTGCGATGGCTTGAAATGCCTTTTATGCAGATTGAGTACAAGCCCTCAGCTGATGAGAATCTAGCCTTGAATTTGATATGCAACTGAAAGGAGCAATGTCATTTCAGCTGGGCAAGAGAGCCTGTCAGCCCACACAGCTGCCAATGCAGCCAGTGCTTGGCAAAGCAATTGACTTTGATTCTGTCTGAGACAGTGTGAGACCACATGCGTGTGTATTCTATTCTATCTTGTACTGAATGACATCACATGGACTGGAAAATGAAGAAAATCCTCCAAAGCTAAGACATTTCACCAATTCTGACTCCTTTTTGGGCGGGTTGAAGTCGTCTCGTCTTGGTTTGAAGATTGTATTACATTTAATGGTCCAGTGCAAACATACGTGTATTGGTTTACAAATACACATGCTCACCAACAAGTATTTCCTATCTCTAAGAGATGATATTTGCTCACAACCTGACCTCTAACTCCCCCCTCCCCCCATAGGCAACAGATGTTGGACACATGTGCGACACATGTGCTCCCGACAGAGTGATAACAAGGCCTACGCAGCAATATGCAGCTCACTTGTGTGTAAGACCTTCTTTGATATTCAGTACATGACTGCTGGCTGAGGTTAGCAAGCGGATCACATCTATTACCTTGCTAATTCCACAGCTTGGCCTTTGCATAGATGCATTTTCTCTGAGAGAGTGAGAGGGAGAGAGAGAGAGGGAGAGAGAGAGGGAAAGCAGGAGAGCGATAGAGATAAGGAGAGAAAAGAGACAGGGTAAGTAATCAAATATGTTGGCAATGACTTAATGAGTGAACCTTGCTATTGTAGTATTGGTCTCAGATGGTAATTGGGCTAATTAAAGTGTTTTTCCTTGCTTTGGCTTCTGCCTGATGACAAATGTAATGTTTCCACTAATTTTCACCATCCTCCACTGATACATTAACCCCTGCTGCATGTGCCAAACATGATTACATCCAAGTACCAAGTGTCTTGTAAATAATCAGGTTAATTGTGGGTCACTTTTTCACCACTGATTTTCCAGGTTTAGAGATGGTGATGATCTGAGTTGTGTAAACCCGGAAAATTGTGTGTGATCCATCAAATGTTCTCAACATCTGCCAAGAAACTCCTGAACACAAGATATTGTTTATTTAACTCGTGACACCCTAAATTGCTAAAGTCACCATTGCTCCTTGAGAAGTCACCGAGTGAAGTTGGAAAATTGATTTTGTTCTTCATGAATCATCCCATTTTTTTTTTTGGGCCAGAAAATTACTCAAATGTTTTGGCATCTCAGAAAGGAAAAAAGATTTATGTCTGCCATGTAACAATATTGTAGAATTAAAATGACTCAGACGGAACCACTCGTAGCTAGTTACGTAGCTCTTACGTGCTCATCTTTGTTGTTCCCAAAGCATTTCCAAAAGGACAGTAACTAGGAGGTATTTCCACTATTTAACTACCCCAACTTCATTCTCTCAATGTGAAGCATTACCAGCTCTGAGCAGAGATTCTCCCAAATTTCTGTCTTTAGAACAGAAAGAATGAAAACAGCGACCTCGCAGAACTTCATCCAAGCCCCTTTAAATTAATTTAATCTGATCACTACTGAAAGTTCATAACCATCACAAAATCCATATTTGTCACTCTAAATCTAAGACATTCTTTTAAGACCTTAACATACAGCCGGTTTCCCCGGGGAAGCTGAGCAATGTGACTACACAGTAGTTGGACAACCCTCCAGTTCCTGTTTTGGAAAATAGGGACCAACAACCCTGACAATCAAAGGGCACTGTTGCCCAGATCCATGTAACGCTGAGGTGACTTGTCAAACACGATAGCCCAACAATATCCGAAACCTTTAGCTGGTCACGGAGACATAGTTACTGTGGTATCTTTCAAATCACTTATATATTAAACATAAGTACGTTGTACGTATGTATTTTCAATTGACAGTGACACAGTTTGGCGGTGGTCTGCAATATGAGAAGCTTCACTACTCACCACTCTTTGTCCTTAATACCGTTATCATGTTACTGTTGCTTGGATGCATGCACACTTGCATATGCACACGTAGCAACACAGTGTTCTGTATCCTCATTAACATTCTGCGATGTCCTTCAGTGAGGTGTTTACTTTAGAAAAAGTTCAGCTTCAGATTACAGCTGATTACAGTCCAATTATCAACACTGATACTATACCCCATTTCTTCAAGGTAGCTAACAGGTTAGTCAAGGCCAACTCCTCCATGTGACATCCCAAGATCAAAGTACAAATACAAAGTAAAGAATTATGAATGAAAGAACACCTTTTCTAGATCAGCTTGCTATTCTTTTCACCTAGACGAGCACGTTGCCATAGTGGCCTTTTGCAATAAAACATTTAAAAGATACAATGGTGAAGTGGATTGACACTGGGCTCCTCCGAACAGCAAGACCACAAACTAATGGAGAGGCAGGCTATGTATATATGTGTAGTAAAAGCAGGGAAAACAATTCCCTTCCTTTTCAATGGTAAGGCTGAAGAAGAAGAAGTTGGAAAACTTAAAAAGTAAAAACGTTTCATTAACAGGACATAAAGAACGGGTGAGGGGAATTATGACAGCAAAGAAGAAACACCCAAGATGAAGAGGGTGAATAAGGTCCAAGTGTGCTCATGTTTGATATGGTGCATCATAGATATGCTACATATCAGGCCCTGCATGAGTACTGCAGTCTGGACTACCTGCCTGAAAGGAGTTTGTAGATGGATGTTGGTGTTATTGTGATGCAAAGCCTCGACACGCACTGGTCCACCTTAGTTTGTTAGCAAGATACATTTTGCATGATGAAAAAAACAACTTTAGCAGAAAATGAAAATTTCATGGCCCAGTGTGTCCATGGCACTTCCAGCTTGAGTGTCTGCCCTAAAAAAAAAAAAAAAAAAAAAAAAAAAAAGAAGAATCATGTTCTTGGAGAGAAAAAAAGGTTTGGTAAAAAATGTTCTTACCCTCTTTGCCTGTACCACATACACACACAAACACACACACGATCCTTAACAATCTCATGCAAATGAAATGAAACACCACTCACTTCTCCCATTTTCCTCTCCAAAAGTTTTTTGACTTCACTGTCCAATTGCGCATCTCTGAAGTACTCAGAATGTCTTAGAAACGGTTTAAAAGGGGATGCTCATTTGTTCCATCTAAATAGCTCTGTGTGAGGGTAATTTTGATGCCATTTCATGCTCGAAACAAGAATGTTGAGGGTTCAGTGCACGTCACCTGTGTCGTCCTCCTTTTTAATCAACAATGTGTTGTTTGAAGTCATGTTTCACATAAGAAAGCAGAGGGCATATATAATAAATAGCAGGCAGCTATTCAAGTGTCTGAGTGAATTAAACCTTATGCTGTGTTCGGGTCCGCCGTGACCCGTATCAAGTTAAAATTATATAATAACTACCATCTAGGTTTTTTTTTTTTTTTTATTGGAACAAGGCTTCATGATATCCTCCACAAAAGCTATATAAACACTACAAAACTGATTTTGAGCATTTTAGCCAATTCTGAAGGTCTCTCTAAAAAAAAGTGTATAATTTGTTTTTTGGGTCTGGGAAGACTCAGCAGTGCATTGAAATGTTGTGGGTAACTCTCTGGTCAAATTTGGCTCAATCAAGATTCATCTTTGACACCCCACCTCCACGGGAACAATTATTTTCTCGCAGTATGCACCTCTAGTCCCAATCCCTCTGGCACCCCTCCCCCCACGGGAACTCAACCGCTCTCACAGAATATGGACACTGACACTGAAATTTTCTACATCAATTAATTTCATTTAATTATTTTTTTGACGTACACATTTTTTTTCAGGAAAAAAAAGCTTTTTTTTTTTTTTAAATCCACAAAAAATTTTAAATCATAAAATTAAGTGTTTTCTGACATCCAAGCTTTTTTTTATGAAAATGTAAGTTTTTTTGACAGCAATTAATTTTTTCATGAAAATGAGGTCTTTTTGACAGCAATTATTTTTTTCATGAAAATTAGGGTTTTTTGACATCAATTAATTTTTTCATGAAAATTAAGGTTTTTTTCTACATCCAAACTTTTTTCAGTAAATTATGTTTTTTTTTCATCAATTCATTTTTTCATAAAAATTAAGATTGTTTTTGACGTTCAAGCTTTTTCTGGAAAATTACGCTTTTTTTTTTCTACATCCAAACTTTTTTCAGGAAATTACATTTTTCTTTTACATCAATTATTTTTTTCAGGAAATTGAGCATTTTTTTGAAATCCAAGCTTTTTTCAGGAAAATAAGTTTTTTTTTGACTTCCAACATTTTTCATGAAAATTAAGTTTGTTCTACATCCAATCTTTTTTCTGGAAAATAAGTTGGTCGGATCGTGACCTAAATGGAAGGACTCCCGGAGCAGAAATTGGTGTTTTTCACACAGATATAAAAACATTTTAAAATACAGATTGGAGTCACATACGTGTAGGCAAAAAAAAAAGATTTGGTTCATTTTTGTCTACAGTCTGAATGCAGCCGGTGTATGCATGAGCACACGTAGACAAGCATTCAAATGGAAGGCTTAGCAATCTACAAGGTCTGAAATGGGCTTTGCTAGCTCTTGCGGGAGACAATATAGGCTGAGAGAGCGTAAAAAACAGGACTAAGAAGACAAAGGAGACATGTCAAATATGGGAACCAAAGCGAACAGGCTTCGGCTTAACCCAATCAAGACGTTGCAAATAAAGGAAGAAAAATAAAATCACACGAGCCATTGCCTGCCTTGCCTCTCTTTATATTTTACTGAATTTTAGCTTCAGTATATCTTTAATCCTTTTCAACAGTGGAATCAGGTTAGCTGCAGTCAAGTCATGCATTTGTCCTTGACTTATCAAGTGAGGCTGACTGATTCCAAGCAATCATTGGCCCCCATTGATCACATTGATCTGACGCTCACCTCACTTACATTCTCTGACCTCTTAAGAGTTTTAGTCTGAGCTTCCTGTCTGGCTCTATAACTGCTTCTCTGCAAGAGACACTGCAAGCCATCTACAGCCATGAACACTTCTGACTACAGTAGTAGACCTGGGTCGACCGCCGTGGAACTATGTCGGGCCTTTGTCCTTTACGTTTCTATTCTTCTATTTAAAAAAGGAAAAAACGCTAACAAGCAGGAAAAAAGGAGACGTGAAGAGAGGTTACCGACTACACGGGAAACAACAAAAGAAGACAAGACACGACAAGGGAGGGGAACAATAGAAGAGAAACTGAGAGAATAGGACAGTCTGCAAGACCAAATCAATTTAGATCTTCTCGTCTTCTCTTTAAAGCCAGCACAATTTCTACAGCGAGGCAAGCAAGGGTCATCAGGGAGACAGATACAGTCATCCACTCAGCCTGAAAATGACTAGCAAGACAGGCCTGACAGAACCAGTGAAACAAAATAGCAAAGAGTCAGTATGGGTCCAAATGTACGCGAGACTGACATTTAGGCTGGAGACAAACTGAATCCGAGATGGACAGAATGACAAATCTCTCCCCTCAACGTCCTGCTTTCTCTGCGTGCTTCTTACTTTTCTCCACCAGTCATCTCAGTCACAACATTCTTCCCTATGTATTTGAATTTACTTGCAGTATCTTGAAGATGCTTGCTAGATTTTTAAATCATTTAAAAAAAGGTAATAATAGTGTATTAACAGTGGGTGAGCCATGACAAAGCAGTCCTCGTGACCAGTGGAAGTGCAAGCAGGTGCAAGCTTGAGTGTTCGGAACACAGCGAGTAGCACCGAGATAATTATGCAATGACTCGTTACCTTTTACTCACTGTAAAAATATTATCACCAATTATTTCACAGCAAACAGTAACTATTGACATTGTTAGTTGGATCACTTTCATTGCTTTCAGTTTATCAGCTCAGCCGACGTTAAAAACCACCACACTCACGTGCCAAATCTTCTGTATTCAACATAAGATAAGATAAGAGATAAGATAGAACTTTATTTATCCCAAGGGAAATTGTTGTGCAACTGTTGCAATACACAGTAGGAGACAGTATAAGATTCTAAAATGTACAAAAATGTACAAATAGTTGAAAATATTTTATACAAATATATACTGTATATGTAGAAAAATGAAAAAATAAGATGAGCTGAGATGGGGTAAGGTGCAATATTCTACAAGATGAGGTAAAGTGCAGTATTTGGCAAAATAACAACATTAAAAAAAATAAGAATTACCAAACCAAACTAAGTATGAAGAGGGAAGTAAGCTACGGGTTTTGGATTTTTCCCAAGCTAGCACGACCCGGACCAGATGTCTCTTCGCTGAACGTACAGATACAAAGTTGACAAAATAACATCTCTCATCCAACGTCCTGATATGAGGGAAAATAAATTGTAACACCACTTTTTCTTGAAAAATGTTACATAACTAAAACGCGCTACAGCTGAGCGTTGAGCGTTGCTATTCGGCCCGAGTTCTGACCGACATTAGCCCAGCCTGAAGCAACGCAGCCCCCTCATTCCGATGACAAAACGCAGGACAAAAATCGCTTCATTGTCCAGTCAGGTTTGGTGCAAGTGAACATTCGTGGCAGAATGGGGGCTTTGTAGCGGGAACGCCATACTGCTTACCTTTGTAATCATTGCAACAAAATATAAAACAAACATTTCAAGACTGTAGCTATACTTTAAGCACATTTTTGATTAGCCGTTTCGGTGGCATATACTATGAGAAACACGGACCTTAGCATGCCTAAGGGTTTAGCTATGTGACATCCCTCTGTGAAACTGTTTAACATGAAGAAATAGCCGGAGAAATGTGAATAGATGGAGGGAAACAGGGCATTTCTCCAAAGGCAACCAACCACTGTATCATTGCAACAAGAAAGCGAGAGCCTTGTTAGAGGTTGCCGTCTGCCACATGCCCCAGTAGTCCTCGTGCTGCATTAATCCCCCATGCTGGGCTAGTAAATTCCCCTTTAATTAGAATGCAAATACCACTAATAAGGTTAATATGCCAAGACTTGTTTTTGCTGTGACCAAGGCATTGAATGGGATGGAAATTAAATGATCCCAAGAAATTGAGCGGAGGTTCACAAATGTCACGTACAAGGCAGAAGTGGAACGATCGTGCTCTCTTTATATTCTTTCAAAACAACCTTCTCTCTTGTGTTCATATTGGAGATTGAAGTGAGAGTAACACAGACGGAGAGCAAGAAAGTGTAATGGGAGAGAGAGAGAGAGAGAGAGAGAGAGAGAGAGAGAGAGAGAGAGAATGAGGGGAAATCATAAAGAGAAAAAAGAAACCAACAGGAAGCAAAGAGAGAAATTTGAGCATCACTCAGGATTAGAGGCAATAAAACAAACAGCGTCCATCAGCAGTAAAATATAGCCCACAGGAAGGTTATGCTCATTTTCTTCTGTGTCTGCATGTCTGCATTACATGTGTGTTTGTGTGTGTGTGTTTGGCAGGGGGGGTGAGTGTGTGTGTGTGAGTGTACTCTGCCTTGCCTTCTAATACTGTTGAATGTTTCTCTCTCCTGAGAATAAAGCTTCATCAGGCTTCAGAAGTGAGATGGCATGTCATATTAGGATGTTTTGGTGCAGGGAGAAAGTTTGAAGCGATGCTTGAAGACCTATTACAGACGTTTGATGAAGGAAATCTGGATACCGCGAGTATCAGCAGAATGACACCTGTGAAATGATATAGTGGTGCCAGGGTAAACACTGACTCAGGGCTCATGTAAGGTTCACAGAGTAACAATTGAGCACAAATCGCTGAAGCAGAGTGCATCGTTCCACAAGGTTACCTTCACCTTCATAAAACTTTAAGGAGGCATCAATGTTTAAAATATGAGTTAAATGCCAAGTGATGACTCCTAAATAAATGCAAAGCTTTGTCAGCTGAATGTTGCAATAATCAAAGCTAATGTCGTCAACTTGCCAGATTGTTTTCCCCTCCTAACCCTCTTGTCTGCTTGACACTTTTCCCAGATTGATGTGTGTGTTGCAAGGTAATATCTTTTAATCGTGGGTCGGATATATAACCCAGCCAATCCTTTTTTTTTTTTTTTTTCTTTCTTTTTTTTTTTTTTTTTTTTTTTTTCTTTGATATCCTTGTCATGATTGATAGATACCATCAAAATTAAAGGCTCAACTTTGAGGTCAGGAAGAGTGATTTGCTGTCAAGCGCTTCTTTAATAGTGAGAGGAGAGCCGGCGAGTCGTTTCTCTTTAGGGACAGAGAGAGAAAGAAGAGGAGGAGGAGGAGGAGGGGAAAGGAAGGAGGGGTTGCAGAGGATGAGAAAGGTGGAGGAGAGCGTCTTATGAGGTTATTAGGTTTTAATCAATATGGTATATGGCCAGAAGATGATTGGAAAACAAACCTAATCTGGGAAGCAATACGTCTCTCATTCATCTCCCAGGCTGTCTCTCCGGTGGATCTGCCTGGCTCCTATTGCCACCTTTTTCCATTCAATACACAGCACAGCGAATGTCGGGTTCCTGTACATAACAAGCACTTAAACGAAGCAAGCAAACAAAACAAACAAGCCTTGCCGACATCTGAGAACCTTGCAGTTGATCTAAACGTGTTGTTTGTGTAGATTTCTTTTTCTTTTTTTTAAATCTACATAAATAATTTGAAATCCTTGAAAGCACTTCCTCTTGTTGGAGACATTCAGCGTCAGATTTACCAAATCTGTTTTGCATCAGTTTTTTGTTGTTGAGCAGAACACATAGGTTGTGCAGAAGTTTTAAAACACATGCGCAAAGCTAAAGTGGCATTTAGCACGTGTTTGCAAGGCGCATCCCTCACAGAAGTTGACGTTTTCCACCGGATTTAATAAAGTCATGTCACTTGCGGTGGTGAATTCTCAAAAACTTGATTTGCATTCATGGCCTTAGTGTAATTTCTCAAGGGGTGCATCACAAGGGTGTATGCTCTGCATTTTGCAAGAGACAATAGAAAATATATTAAGGGTGTCGCTGGGACTTAAACAGCATGAGATCTTGTGACAAGTTGGCTGTGATGTGAATGATGTTGGACGTTTAGTTACACGACTCATGTTTTATAAGAACGTTCATTGATTAGTTGGCGCATGATGCATTAACGGCAGAATTATTATTTTTTTTGCATTATAATAAGCGGTACATAAGAAGATTACCCGGAGAAGGAAAGCAAGAGTGCGGATTTACGGGTTGATATTTTTTTTTTTTTCACAAACAATATGGCGGATGCAAGATGAGATTTAGGACGACCACAATGCCAGGCGAGATAAGGGTAAGTATACCCCCCTGGGTGAACACCCCAGGGCAGATGCAGGACATGCTGGAGGGACTACAACTCCTATTTGGCCTGGGAGCTCTTGGTGTTCCCCAACTGGAAGCTGGAGGTAATTGCTTGGAAAAATAATGTCTGGGCTGCTCTGCTCACCTTTTTGCAACTGTGGTCCTTAATGAATATTCAAAATGGATAATCAAGTGGAAGCACACATCTCTAACTACAGCTTGCAAGATCTTATTATTATTATTATTATATTATATATAATTATACCTTCAAAAATAATTTACATTTTTTTTTTTACACGCACCACTTAACGCTGGTGTTTATTTATATGATTGAGATGAAACTGTTATTATAGGGATTTGACAGCCTGGAATGATTGGGCTTTCTTGTGTGAATGTTCTCTGAAAATAAACATGACACCGAATTTAAATGACAGCATCATGGTTGGTTCTCAGATCCATTTTATAGTCACACGCACAGACACACACACAAACACACACCCGAGTGGATAGAGTCACTCATGCATAAACACAGCGGGCACCACTGCTGCATGTACATTAAATCAGTTTTGCTCCTGCCATCTTTTCATCAAGAGGCCTTTAGATCACGTGAGATGTATTTCTATTCTGCATGAAATCACATTGTACATGACATTGGGGGGGGGGGGGGATTTGTTGAATGCATAATGTGCAGCTGGTTGCAAGACATCTGGTGTCTGGTGTATGTGTAGGAATGTGTTTTTCAAAAGTCACACAAGCTCTTTGCTTCAAATGTTTGCACTCATACCCATTCACACCTGGCTGGTACAATGTTAACACTCGCATTGGAGCAGTTGATGCTAAAGTGCCTTGCCTAAGGGCACCTCAGTGGGGGTTGGAAAGGGAAAGGGGAGCATTCAATAACTTTAACCCTGCAATTCACCCCCCCCCCCTTCCCCCTCCGTAGACCAGTGTTTTACATCAGCATGTTTTTGTGCACAGCTGCGGATGTGACAGTGCCCTTTTCCTCACAAACTGCCACCACGTCACCCCTTGGTCTTTCCACATTGTAACAAAGCCCAAAAGAGGGATGTTGCAACAGAGCATAACTAAATATTTCAGCAGAGCAGATGGCCAGGACTTTGTCAGAACTCATGACAAAATGGAAGAATTTAATTCTAATCTCCCAGCAAGTCAATTGTAACATTTGCTTAGCCCTGCAGCAGTTATTGTAGATAGTTGACTTGTTTAGGAAGTTTTAGCCCAATAATGTCCAATTAGGATGTAATGAGATGGCAGCCACACCATTTACGTATGGAATTCAGATTTTTGTGACATTGCAACAACAAGCAGTTTGAAATAAAAATGTGTTTTGTGGTCTAATTGTTAAAGGTTACTTCAAGTAAAAAAAATTAAAAAAAACAGGAAAACTATGAAAAAATTGGTTCAGTCTGAATACAGTAATGTTGCAAGAAACAGGCTTTGTAATAAAGCATCAGTGAGATGGCCAGATACTGCCTTAATAAATAATCTGTGAAAATAAAAAATAGATAAAAAGTGATTAAAATGACAGCAACTCCAGAAAGCAAAGAGGGCAGCAGCTGGGCTTTAGTAAAAATACAGAAACTAAAAACACCATAAGTACATTAAAATGCATGCATGCACTAAAAGAGTGTCCCAGAGAGGGCTGGGCTGAGCCAGATGGCAGTAACGCTGCCGGAAAATGCAGGAGGGATTCTTAACTGATAATCAATATCCCCAATTGACACAGTTTTACAGAGTAAAACAGACTCATTATCCCGCAATCCAATGTGAATTTTGCCCAGAACTACAATACCACAGAGGAGAACATCTTGGAGCATTACACCAACAGTTTTCTGTATGAGACGCTGACTTGTCTTCTAATTATTCCAATCCGCCACAGCTGCATGCTCGCTTTAAGCAGCTTGCCGGCAGACCCAGGAGAAGGCAGGGAGAGGGAGAGCAGGTGATGCAAAAATAAAAGCCTAACCAGCTGCACGCCAAACACTTGGACAGGCTAGAGACAGTTTAGATGTCTGCTTTACTGTTTGTGTTACTAAACCATAGGTTTCACCTTTAATGTTGGAGAAGAGGCTTTTAGGATGAAGACTCATGTGTTTGGTGTAGTGTACATTTTGTCAGGAGAGAGAGAGAGAGAGAGAGAGAGAGAGAGAGAGAGAGAGAGACTGAGAGAGAGAGAGACAGAGACAGACTCAGAGACAGAGACTGAGAGACAGAGACAGAGAGACTATAAAAAAAAGGAGAGCGTAAGTACTAAGCCGACAGCATCTTCTATTACAATAGAAACGCGTCACCCTCAGAACTCTTTAAATGCCTTGTGTCGCTCTGTGTGCACTAGGCTTTGATATTTGGAGAAATCCACAGCTTGATGGGCCTTCCATTAATACTTATCATCGCTAAACTGTGATTGGTTTAGCGAACGTTCAATTGTAGTTATGGTCCACCCAGGCAAATGTCTATTGAGCCTTGCCAAACCAGTGTGAGTTATGAGACCATCGATGGAACTAGTTAGTCAGTATGTGAAAAAAAAACATCCAAATTATACAGTCATTGTGAACTATGAACGCAAATTGTCAGTATCTTCAATATTTTTTTCCATTTTTCCTCTTTTTGCAACAGATCCTGATCTGGCTGGGAGGTACACACAGCTTCTTGTATTCTACAGCATTTTGTCTGTCCGTTCTTGATAGCTTCTCCATTTAACTGAAAAATGAAATATTCATTAAACAAACACATTGCCTCTTTTACTCGTCTCAAAGCCCTGGATAATGAGTATGTGAAGAGAATGACTATGTTAGGGAGCTGATGCAGTGATTTAGTATCGAGTTGAAAGCTTTTTTTTTTGGACTGCTCAGTCTTTAAGGAGAAAAACGGCGAAACCCAAAAACGGTTATTTGTACCCAGTTGTGGTCGAGATGACACTGAATTATTTAACGATGCCCTTCTGCTCTCCTTTTCGGAGGTTCTAATGCTATAATACCAGAGTCGGATGTTCAATTAGACTGAAGGTAGATAAGTGAAATCACACATCCCCATTCTAAGCATCATTAAATCCTGGCAGGATAACCCTTTGATCGGATTAGTTAATGGTGTCTAACTTTATGATAATGCATTATATGCAATGGGTGAAAAGGTATCATTTACGGCAACATATCTATAAAAAAAATCCTTTTTGAAATTGATGGATGTCATCAGTGGCAAGTCAACGCCTCACACGGGTGTTGATGGTATCTGTAACTGTGTCTGTTGATCTGCATGAGCACTCTCCCTCTTTCTTTCTCAGACACACACACACACACACATTCACAAGTGGCCACCCCGAGTGATGGAGCTTTCTGAATTTGGAGGAGGCCCAACTCATTAGGGTGATTGTCTGAGAAGCGCCTTTGACCACATATCATGAAGTGCATAATTGGCCCTAGATTAATAGTGAAGAGGGAGAATATTATAAATGTGTGTGTTGGTGTGTGTGCGTGCGTGTTTGCGAGGGAGTATTTTAGCTTGAAAGCAGGATTGAGATGCAATTAATGTTTTTTACCATAATGCACAAAATGATGCTCCCATATTTGTAAAGATGATAGATCTGAGATCAGAATTTTCAGTTTAATACAAAATTAGAAATGGGCTGGGTCAGTGATCTTTAATCTGCATTTCAAGTTTGAGAAGTTTCATACCAAAGTTGTCGACATTTGAATTTGTGCGGAATATATTATTGAGTATTTTTTTGGAGTAAGTTACTTATTGAATACCAAATTCTATCTGAAGGAGGGCGGCATTTTAATGACATACTGTAAAATGCTGCATTAGCTTTAGTTGACAAAATGACGGATTATTCTGTGTGTTGGAGGACAAAAGAAAATTTGCAGCAAATTGTGAAAACTTTTGAGTATGATGCCAAAATTAATAATGCAGCTGCCTCATTGGCTGAGATAGATATATAATGCATTAGTGCAAGGCAGGGGGTCAATGAATCATAAATAAGACTTTGAAGATCAGCATCAGCAAGAGGAATCTGTCTGTTTGCCACTGCCTCTTTCCCTCTCTTTCTCAATCTTCCACTTTTAAAAGAGGAGGACCGGATAGTGATGGAAGATGATGAAGGAGGAAGAGAAGCATGCAGCAACAGTTTTTTTTGGGCGTTTTTTTTTTGTGGCAGGATAGAAAGAGATACAGACAGATAATAGATGGTGTTGTAAGCACAGGAAAAATAGGAGTAAGAAAGAGAGATGAAGCAGGAGTTAATAAAACTGCATTAACACTTCCGTAATGCTGCTTTACACCCGAATGGGCATCTCTGCACCTTGATACATTTATGTTCTAATTATCTGCATCATTGAGGTTGATTGATTGGCCTAATATGATACGCATGGCACCAATTTAGCAAAGAAACCAATTTGTGACAGCTTTTTGTTGGCACTCACATCCTGCCTCATGATGTTAGAGCCTCTGTTTATGTCTCCTCTTCAAAGTCGGTTCGACTCGAGCCAACTTGGGTCGTTTACGAGGCTAATGATTGAACATAATCAATCACGGAAATATCTCTGAAGCACTTGTTTTGGTTTTGTTCAGGATTGACAATGATAAGATTTGCAACGGTAATTAATGGAAACATGACTATTCATTAGACAAGAACTCAAGATGTTTCAGTCGTGTATGAAGTGATCTCCCACTCACTGCCTTCATTGTGGGGTTGACAAGCAACAGGTGACAGGAATCAAATGGCTGATGTTTGCAATTGCCAGTTGGAAATTGAGTTTCCATCTCGGCAAGAATACCCTCAATGGAAAATTAAGGAATGCCCTTTTAGCATGAGCAATCAATGAATTATAAAAAGGGCAATATCACAAAAAAATGCATAATTAAGCAGAATAGAGAGTAATGAAATACTTCTTCTATATAACACTGTATGAATGTGATATTATGCACATAGTTCCAGTAAAACAAAATCCCAAGAGAGAGAATTAAGACCATACACTGGTCCGACACGAATTTAGCTCATATTTTTTCTAAACCTGAGCCAAACTAATGGGTATATTCAATGACACCCATCTAAATTAATGCAGCGTCCGACTATGGGGTGCAAGAGAATATGCATTTTGTATTTCCGCCGCCTACCCTTGCCCTCTACGAAATTATCTCCGGAAGCTCATCACATTGCAGCACATTAGAGAAAGGTCGCGTCCAGCATACTGCAAGCCTTAGCAGTAAATCATTAGCATTAGATGTACCACATACAGTACCTGGGTTCATGCCAAAGTGACCTTGGCTAGAAGAAATTAATGGGAAGTATGTTTAAATTCATGGAAACAAACATATAACTGAGCATACACACACATGTACTTGCCGGTGCACACACACACACACACACACCCGCACTATAGTGAAGTAGCAGCTCTATTTGACCGAGCACCAGTCACCTGTGGAGAATGAACCACTTTGCAGGCGATCAACACCATCGTAAAACACAATGAGCATGTGTACTGTAACACTCAACCTTTACTGTGATCGCATCAGAGAAAAAGCCGTGAGGACGGCGTTGCCAAGGGCAAAAGGGTCGCAGTTACCTCTAGTGACCAATGAAATGTGTTACAGCAACGGAAGCCTACGTAGTCTCTCCATTAGACACACTAGCATTGGAGGCTTCAATCCCCTGCTCAGCAAAGATTGACGACGAACATGAAAATATATTTGCAGTGGTTTTGTAGGCAGTAAAAATACTTTGTGAAAATGAAGCAAAATGCTTGTACAGCAGTTTTTCAAGTCGCTGGATAGAGAGACGTTGAATGGAGCGGGCATGTGGACATGCATGGAGGAAGGCCAATCTTGAAAGACCTCGCCCCTGGAGGGTAAATCATTTAACCGGCACAGGCACACATACTCAAACATGTTCATGGAGTGGGGTTGAAAGGGAATGGGAGTCTGAGAGGGCTGGGTGAAAGAAGAGCTTATACAAGCGAGTACACCCGGGAATGTTTTTTTAGAGAGAAGTAGAAGATGAAAAGCATAAACATTCAAAATCAATATTGTAGGGAGAGCAATTTTTTTCATCCATACATAGTTGCAATCATGAACTTGTGCACACACTGCTGTACGTGCGTGCGCACATGGACAAGTACTCAAACTTTGATGTTCTGAGAATCAAAAACTGTTAAGTTTAAGGCCCTAGGATGATAAATGAGTATTGTATTGTAACCTCGACCTATTCAAACATCAATGTATCCATCATTCAAAAAGAATTCATGGAGGAATGGAGTGGGCAAAATCAGACAACTAAAATATCGAACGATGTCCTTGAGCTTCAAGGGTTCATGATACAATGTTTCAAACCAATTCAATAGCTCACTGAACAGCTACACAATGAGATTTGTATTATTGTTCACTTAAAAACTATTTTTTTCTTGATTGAATTCTACACTTAAAGACCACTTGATGTCTTTGACAGTGGATGTCATTCAGTTTATTGCAGTTTTGGTTGAAAACAGCCACAAGACCAAGGTCTCATGAGTAAAAATAAAATCTTTGTAAGCAACACTGTAAAGTTGTTTTTACATTGCGTGTATGTGTCCAAAAATCCCCACATGAATAGAGTCCCCTGATCTGTAATAATCTCCCACTCTGGTCCAATTTCATGCAGGGCATGACTCAAGTACAATCTGGTGTGCCAGATAAATGGTAGACCCCAGTTGTCTGTCGCTGTGTAACTCGGGACGGAGCAATTTGACATCAGCAGAACAAAAGCACATCTCATGGTTAACGCATTGCCCCACTCAGATGACGCATGCCTACCTTCAGGTCTACACCATATCTATTACATTTGGGTCTAATTACATTGAACAGCGGCCTTGGCTTATGAAGTGTCCACATTTTTTGTGCTGTCCTCATACAGGAGCACCTTCAGAAACAGACTTACACCACCAAGATGCACTACAGAACGCCACAGGAAGTCCTTTCTCCCTGTGGCTGTAAGACTTTACAATGCATCCACCTCAGGTCGTGAGATGGACAGAGGAGACACAGTGACCTGAGGTCCTCACTCTCTCTTTCTCCTCTCTTCATCTTCATCCTTTATATTTAGGTTCATAGGTAGTTTACTCCGCTCTTCATACTTAGTTTGGTTTGGTAGTTCTTATTTTTTTATTTTGTCAAATACTGCACCTTACCTCATCTTGTTGAATATTGCACCTTCATATTGCACCTTACACCATTTTTGTGCATTTTAGAATATTATACTGTCTCCTACTGTGTATTGCAACTGTTGCACAACAATTTCCCTCAGGATACATACAGTTCTATCTTATCTTATGTAGTTTCCAGGCACTTACAAATTATTTAGTGCTGAATTATATACGTATAGTGAAGTTGAGTTTTAGAGAAAAAAAAAAATTGCCAAGAAGAGTTTCCCAGTCGTAGTTGTGTCTTGGATGTTGACGCGAACACCATTAACAAGTCAGAAACTCATAATTACGACTACTCATAATTAAATAACTCCAATATGACATTTATGCAACCACAATCGAACATTTGCTAATTAGCATTTAACCCAAAGTACAGCTGAGGCTGATGTCATTGTCATTAGATTTACAGGTATTTGCTTCTGACCAAAGTATTTCACAAACAACACATTTTGACCAGATGACTGTGCTCGATGAAAGGTCAAGGGATCACCAAAGTCATTACAATTCATGCCCTGGGGGCCATTCTGCCAAATTGTCTGGCAATCCATCCAATAGTTAAGGTATTGAATAAAAATCCCAAAATGTCAAGCTAACGTTGGTGCTAGAGAAAAAGGTTGAAGCATCGCCAAAGTCATTAGAAGGCATCATCCGGGAACCATGAATGTCTGTACAGAATGTGGTGTCAAGTAAATGTTGAGATGTCTGTTTCCTGTCCACCCATCATCCACTCTCGCTCTAAACCTTTACAGATCACCTAGAATGTTGCAGCATAGCTCACGTTCCCCTTCCCTAAATTCTCCCCCTTTACCATACTTCTATCTGAACTCCAGTGGCTCCCAGGAACTGCTCCAAGTCCATTCAAAAGACTGAGGTCAGCCTATGAAACAACCAAGGGCACAGTAGCTCGATAACACCAGATCATGAATCAAACCTGCACTCATGCCCAGTCCCTGTATGTGCTCACACACACACACACACACACACACACACATATACACACCAGCTACTATCCATCGCTCCGCTTGGTGCCATCTTCTCACTTCCTCAGTGGTGGAATGATTTTGACCTCCGATCAGCATTCTTTCTGCTTTTCTGTTCCACTTGAACCTTGCTCTCCGACATCCAGTCCTTCCCCCTATAGCTCATACAGGTGCGCACTCAACCAACCATGACAGATACAAAAATGTGTTATATGTAATTGAACATCTAAGAGCAGACTTTTTTTTTGTCCTTCATGTTTCTCGTTTACTTTATGCAGCACTTTGAAATATATAATTCCTTGTTGATACTTTGTGTACTGCACTTATTGAGTGATGCCATTTTGAGGAAACATGAGGCAATAACAATTACAATGAGGACAAATAGTCAGCCATTAAAAAGGAGAGCCATCTGCAAAATCATTAGCAATCCGAGATCAATCTAAATCTAAATGAAGGGGCTAGATGGAGCCATTTGAGGATAGTTGCTAAACATACTACTACAAAATTGAATAAACAGTCATTACTTGAGACAAAATCAACCACACATGTATATCATGAGCTTCATAAAGCGGGCATTTTATGGCAGAGCGGCCATTCACAGAATGCATGCATCCTAAAACAACTCATAAAGATGCATGTGGAACTGTGAGTAACACACCTGGGACAGAGATGATCTGCAGAGATGCTGCTCATGAATGTTATCACTCAACTTGATTTCACAGCTCGGAAGACGGAATCCAGGCTGGAAATCTTGGTGTTTAGATAGGCTTAGATCTGAGCTTCCGCAGCCACATCACGATGACTGCATCAGCATGTTATCAGGGTGAACTATTGCATCGGTCTCTTGTTGGGTCTTATCAAATTGACAGTTTCCTCATTTAGAACGCTGCTGCCAGAGGCCTAACGAGTACCTGAGCACATTACTCCTGTTCTGAAATCTTTACGCTGGCTTTCAGTCACTTATAGAATCGATTTTAAAGTGCTGGTGATAGTTTATAAAATCACTCAATAATCTCGGGGACAAAATACATTTCTGATCTCCTTGAAGAGTATAAACCCAGTAGGGCCCTTGGATCCTTAGGAAGCAGTGAACTGGTAGTACCTCATAATTAAACAGGGTGAAGCTGCTTTTAGCTTCTACAGTTTGCTGCAAAGACAACCGACGTCCTGGTGATCTCAAAAGGTAACACAACCCGAGCCACTTTCAAATTGAAATTAAAAAGTCCGTTGTTCTCCAATGCCTTTGATTAATTGGTTTCTGTACTGCACTTTTATTTCCTCAGTTGCATTATTACTGCAATCTAACTGTTCATTTTGTCCCATTTCATCTTATTTTTTAATTTTAAATATTAATCTTAATGGATTTCATACTGGTTTTTATTGCTTTTTAAGAAAAGATTTAATTCTAATGCTTTTCTTTGCCTAGGTAAATCATTTTGAATTGCGTCCGTGTTTGAAATGTGCTATATAAATGAAGCTGCCTTGCCTCGCATGTCTTTCCCTTTATTTAATTTTTTTATGGCTTGATACTTAAAGAATGCCAAAGGAAACTTTTACTCCATTTTCTCTGAGCCATAGTTAGTAGGTTCAGTGTTTTCTTGGCACAACTGGATGACAGCCATTTTCTTTAAAACCAAGTTCAATTTAGGTGAAAACACCACATGGTTCCTCACAGTATTTCCATAATAAGAAATGATAATGTTTGCATAAACTGAACATTATTAAAGAGGGATTTTTATAAATACTAGAAAGGAATTAAATGCCTGTCTAGGCATCCGCAATCACCACCATTAATCCTCATTGAAAGAACACTCACATCTCCCTAAACACACTTCAAACTGTATGACACCAACACAAGAAAGACAGAAGATAAACTGCAGACAAACACTATCACAATCCTCATAAAACAGTTGGTTTTGCAGGACATTGTGATTGTTTTGTGTGTCCCCTTGTATCAGTATTTGTATTATTTATGCATTGCAACTGATAGCGGTATGAAATCTCACCCAGGATTTGATGGACAGAAACACAAGAAGACAGAGAAAGAGAAAGAGAGAAAAAGCAGAAGTGCAAAGAGATGTAGAAATCAAAATAGTACAGCAGGAACACAATCTGCATATAGAAGATGCTGAGACCTGTGAGAATGAAAAAATGAATATCTCTTTATTCTCATACTTTAGAATAGGAATCTTATTATCCAATGAGCTTAACATCACGCAAAATAGGACCAAGCTTAATGCAAAAAGAGCTTTTATTACTGTAAATTAGCTTAGATTTAGATTAGAATTAGATTACCATAGAATATATAAAAGCCAAGGTGTTAGCACGAATGAAGAGCTTAAGTTGTTGTGTAGATAAACTGCATTTGAGTTTAAAATTCCAAATCTGTGGGAGAGGGCAAAATGAACAATGAAAATGTGCAAACAATTCAACTTCCTTTTTTATATGTTTGCAATAATTACATGGATTGCTTGAGTGTAGACAGTTTGCCTTTCAATAATTTGCAGATTACAAAGAGTTGTGACATTTGGTAACAGCAGACCCCTGGGGTGTCTATTTTTTTTTTTTTTTTTTCTCTCACAGCAGAAATCATTTTTAACGGCTGAATATCATCCCGAAAGGCAGCTTCAATAAATAAACCTCAACCACAGATCCACAGCCATCAAACCTGGGTACACTCTAAGGAACAGGGAACTGTGTGAACAAACTTGGAAGTGGCAGAAGCGGCATGTGAGAATTATTTTTAAGCTTCTGCAAAACACAATTCCTAGAGATATTTAGCTACTTTGCCATAAGTTGCATCGACAAAAAGCCTGTTTGTTTCCTTGTATACCTCCGTAAGGCATGATGGGGGACTGGGTGAGAATACAGATGTACAGTTTTGAAACGGGTGGATATCTGACCTCTTACTCTATGTTTATGCAACATCATGCTTCAAATCCTTAGGCCTCCTGCAGGGTGTTTATCATCACAGGCCTTTATACAGAAGCTCATCTATATGTGGACACATTCACACACATATATCACTTAATCATTTTCGCCAACAAAGTGAGAGCCTTGTTTCTATAGTCAAGTCATGTTTTTTTTTGTAATATATCCCAAAACCCAAAAAATTATGAATTTGCCTCAAAGGGGCTTATACTTTGTACAGGATATACAGCATTCTATCCTTAGACCCTCAATCTGAATCAGGAAAGATCGAATAATTTACCCTTTTTTCTGCAGGAAAGTACAGACTTCTGCCTCCAACAGAAAAAAATTGAGGAGGGAGAAGGCCATAAAGGCACACCAAGGGCAGAATGTAACATCCTCCTGCATATAGCACTTCCAAAAACATCCTACCAAACTGATCTCAGAAGCTGGGCAGGTCTTAGCAATTCAGCTGCTTTTTTATCACATTTCAAATGCAGCTTCTTAAAGTGTTACTTTTAAAAAAAAAAAAAATCAGTGTAAGTTGTATTATAGAATTACTCACATTTGATTTGCAGTATTTCCTAAAATGTTTGTTTGAGTAGTTACAGATATTACAAATGATATGCTGCGTTTAGTTGTAATGTAGCTGTTTGTGCTGTGGCTGCGCAGCATCTGTCGTTTAGTTATCGATGGATTATTATTATTAGCACACATTCACACGAGGATGTGAACCATCGACAAGAGGGGAGAGCTTGTTCATCTAATGAAAAAATTTTAAAAAGCACAACATCAAATAAATTACAGTTGCGAGAAAGAAAGAAAAAAACATCCGAGATGTATATGCTTTTCCAATGGGATTCCTTCATTATTATCTCTCTAATCAGAAACTGCAAACAGAAAGTAACGGCAAATGGTAAATCATTCGTTCCCTCATCTTTCTCCTGATTGGAAAGTGAAGCAGCTACTGTCTGCCCGCAGATGATAAGATATTGATCAACTTCACATCTCTGTCACTCGAACTATTGGACCAGTGATGAAGGTTCGAAAAGATAACAGGAAGGGGTTATTATGACAGGCGGCAACATTTTATTAACAATTTGTCTTTGCTTGCGTTGCTACTTTTATGCAAAAGTTTAGAGGCATGAAAGCAGCGGAAGAAAAAAAAAGTGTTCAACAGTGAGATGGACAGAGACACAGACTTTGTGTGTTGGAACATATATACGCAAGCCTTGGTGTTTAACATCCATGACATGAGCACTGGGAGTGTTTCCTCTCTTTGCCAGTGCCCTTCCTCCATTCAGCTTGTTAAAGGCAGCCCCATGTAAGCACCCCGCCAGCCTGTTAGGGGAGGGATAATGAAGTAATCCATAGTCATTACTCAACCATCACCCTTGGTGTGCACAGGCCGCTGTGGACCACTTAGCTGAAGGTGTGTTACTGTGTGTGTGTGTGTGTGTGTGTGTGGAGGAAGGCAGCCAGCGAAGGCATTAGTAGCGTGGAGGGTTAGAGCAGGCCGGTATGGGACACGGGGACAGCGTCCATAGGGTGCGCTGAGGAAAGGGTGAGGGACAGGGAGCCTGCCAGTGTGTCAGTGGGGCTGTTTTGGTGTACTTTAATTACAGCTGAAGGATAATTTGAGCAGTTATTGATCCCACTCGTATGGCTGGGGAGTAGGATTTCTCTCTGTTGTTGTGACCTGCTGGCCTGTGGGGGGAGGGGGGGGGGACGCATGGGTGAGGAAGGTGGGAGAAGAAGGGAGGGAAGTTCAGGAGGACAATAGGAAGAGGCGGTGGCAGGTAGGCGAGGAGGCTTTATGTAGCCATAAAGTTCAATATTATCACCCTGACCGCCTGTCCGGGGACTAAGCCTCTAAATAAGCAAGGCGGCACATGCTACATTCCTAGGGAGGCTGATTTAAGATTATTTGTTTTTGCCCGTCCATTTATTTATTTAGCATGATGGCAAGCACGCAGGCCTGATACAACATGAAACACAAAAGCATGACTCACAGCCAGACCCAAAGCCAATTCCCAGGTATTAGAGTGCTTTAAGTTTTATGATCCCCAATCACCAAACCTAATATAATTACCCTGCAAGGACACTCTGTCTTTCAGCTATGGGGTGCAAAATGGGATGCTTGAAGAAAGAGGGTGGATGCAGTGGTGGGCGGATGAGTGGCTACTTGGTAGCGAGAGAAGGGAATATGTCGAGAAGAGATTCACATCATTTTTTTTTTTTTTTAATGCATACCAGAACCCGACGGTGTTAAGTGGTAGTCCACCATCATATGGGCAGTGACCTTAGCCGTGTTTTTTATTAATTGGCTTATTATTTAAATTAAGGAGTAACACCCCGTGTGAAGTTGAATTGACAGGGCCGCCTAAGAGCCTGTGTAATTAATAGAGTCCATTCTGAAGGTCAATCCTTAGTGTGTCTGTAAGGATGAAGATTATGTGTGTGTGTGTGTGTGTGTGTGCATGTGTGTGTGTGTGTGTGTGTGTGTCTCCTCTCCTGTTTTATCACCCTGCATGTTGTCGTATGAGACTAGTATGATTAGCTCCTGTCACACAGACCCATAAGTCATTCCATCCCTGACACCTCAATCTCTACCCGCTCCGCCGAAATGTGAAATGTGTCACTGTGGTCACAAGTGATATACACAGCCATTATGAATAAAATAACCATCGTTAGGACGTCCAATACGGCATTATCTCAGTCCCTGTCTCTCATGCTTGCGCCGTAAGACTCTAGCGCCACAGCCACAAGGTCAAGCTGCGAGGTCAGAGTTTATGTTTTTGTCCTTTGTTCATCGTCGAGAGGTCAAGCAGCCGTTTCGGCAACAACTCAATTGTCCCTTTTGGCACACTTATCCTCTGTCTGGAAACTGGCGTCTCCCTCATCTCTCCATCATTTGTGTTTTTTCTGTTGGTTCTGAGCTCGTGTCAGCCGCGTTTGTCTATCTTGAAGCTTGATGCAGAGGGACACATAAAAAATTCATGCTGAGGTAGAGCCACTGAGAAAGACGGGAGGGAGAGAGACAGGACAGCAATGTCTGGGAGAGTGGCAGAAAACGATGAAGAGAAGGTTAAACTGGCAACTAAAGGAGAGGTAAAAAGGAGAAAATCAGGGAGAAAGTGTAGATCACACATGACGGATGGCGAGTGAGAATACACAGGAAAAGGGAATGCTATGGCAGCGGTGTAAACAGTAAATGGCTGGACAGGATTCTTCTTTTAAAAAGGTTAATTACACATTATCTGTGCACGAGAAGATGTGTCAGAGAAGGAGACACTAATAAGGCATGACAAGGCAGAGGAACAGGTAGGGCAGCAGTCTGGGGAGTGGAGGGACAGCCAGACAGTGCCATCCACTCCGGCTATACCAGCCAACTAACAGGACTAGATAAAAAGACTAATCAGTCATCAGAGGGAAGAGAAGGAGAGATGAAAAGAGGGGAAGTTGATCAGAGAAGAGGGATGAATAGAAAAAAAAAATAAGATCTCCATTGGTTATACAATTGCTGCTCTTGCTTAGCTGCATTAATATACCATTTCTAATCTAGTGTATATCTGCGTTAAGATCTCAAAGAGAATTTCCGGTAACAAAGGCAGTTTTTGTCTTTAAAACGTCTAACTCAATTCCCTGCACCTATACTCTGAGAAGACAGCCATCTGATAATGTTGCATCCCTTTGGGGTAAAATACTGCTAAGAAGTGAAATCCAAGAAAAGAATGCTGAAAATAATCTCTTAGAAAATCAAAGCAACATAAAAGGGAAGAAAAGGAGCCTGTGCTCCTACACTGCATTAACACAGGAATGAACTCATGTGCATTTTGTACATGTAGAAATTGATCTTTCTACGCAAATGCTGCAACTGCATACAGGTAGGTTGCATCTGTAAATGTATACATTCAAACAAAACCAGCACAGCAAGACCTGGTTCTGTCAGTGTCACTGAGTCAAGTCTTATATAAAAAAAAACAAGATCTGAGTCTTCTGTTCCACGGTGAGGCTTTGTTTTAACTTCAGACGGAGACTGGAAGTGATGGGTGTGAGACAACAGCAGCGAGACTGCTCTCTGCAGAGACACTAATCCTTGTGATGGCATTATCATCCACACATCAGCCCACTATACAGTAGGCAGGCACGAGTGTAGGACGCGCCGCTCACGGTGACAGCTGGGGTCTTTATGCTTGGGAGGGAGGAACAGCTCATTACTGGAGATGTTTTTCAGTGTTTTGATGGGTAAATAGAAAAACTGCTATCAAAAGCCAGCACTGACAGCAACTGCATTGCCTCCCACTTAATCTGGATACGCATGGATGAGAAAAAGGATAATATCATCAGCATACTGCCATATATATATATATATATTTTTTTTTTTACAAAAGGAAGTGAAAATATCCGCTGCCCCTCCAATCAGTGATTTGTATATCAATGGGCAGCTGTCAATGGGGGCACTTTGATGTGGCCCTTGTGTGATAAGGATTATAATTGGCCCCTACCGTGAGTAGTTGAATGAAGCTGCAGGTAAGGAGAGGCTGATAATGTCTCGTGCCTCTCCCCTCTTACTCCTTTGCCGCCCACTTCATAGATTGAGATGAGAAATCAGTAGGTGTAAAAGTCAATTGCCTCCAAAAAAAAACTTGAGACGGATGGTTGCAATCCAACTGTGGCGCGGTGATTGCGTTTCATCGTTCAAGTGCTTCAGTCTTAATGTGTCGCTGTGTCATCAGCTGGCAACTCACCCTTGTACCCCTCGCAGATGCTCCAGGCAAATTCATTGCTCATCAATCCATCGCATGGGTGTTTATTTAGCTTTTTATTTGGAGAACGATTCAGGAGATGGCGGATGGAATTATGTTGTTTTTTTCTCCCTCCTCCATGGGAGTGAGAAGGAAACACTGCATCCCATTCTAACCAAACGTCAGGATCAGAGACTGAGGACTGCCAGGTAATTCTTAACTCAATATATTTTTGCAGAAAGAATATAGATACATACATTGTGTTAATGTGTGTTGATGCCATAATGATAAAGGAATTAGAGCTTAATTTAATCTGTTGTTTAGGTTTACTTGCATCTTTGCTCGTCAGCTACTGCAAAAGTTTATTTCAGACTGTCCTCCCTATTATGATCCATATTTCCGTTCATTGTTATACAGCGACCTGTAGTGAGCGTCGTAATTATGAGAAGAGCATAGGTGGAGACAGGTGACTTAGCAATCAGAGCGACTCAAACGAACACAGGTCTTTCATCCAGGAGACCGCTGCTCGCGTCCCATGTGAAAACTATAATCAGTGTTCTCCTATTTTACCTTATGTATGCCAGTCAACTTACATATGGTACTTTAAATTTACGTCACGTACGTAACATATTGAACTTATGTACCAAACAAACACTTATTTTATCCCTAACCATGTTTTCCTTAACCTAACCAAGTACTTTTTTTTTTTTTTTTAATCCTAACCTCAGAGTGTCGTTTTAAATTCACAACGTTAACCACAAGTTTAAAACCGTGTGACCGTTTCATACCGTGCGCCGGTCGGCGTCATTGACAAATTGTGGACATGTTGCTTTGTTTCTATCAAATCGACTAATGGGACAAAACCTTCGGCAGGACATTCAGATCAGTCAGCAACTGAATCACTCGCCTTGTCATCTCTGACTGAGCTGCTTCTCGTGCACTTTTCCTCAACTATGCCAAGTCATGGCTGCCCTTTTTATAAAAGGGGCATCCCTTAGAGGCCTGATTAGGCTTACCCTGATTGGCTGAATGATTCAAATTTCAATTCAGAGACACGAGTGCCTGATGGCCAGACATCCCCATTAAAACAGTGAAACCTGTGCGGAATAGAACACTGTTAAATTGTACATTGCTAATACATTCTCTATAATTATTTTTATCAGAATGTGTGTGTTTGAGGTCAAATTACTACTGGCATCAAAAGCAGACAAGAGGAGAATTTGAAGTTTGTCTGTTTTAAATGTATTTGATCAGGGTATCTTGGAAGGTCTTTGCCCCCACATTTGTGTGTGTTTTTTATTTGGCAACCAAGTTTAGGTCAGATCAGGCTTTACACCATGCATTTTGTTCTTGGCTGAATTTGGTCCCATTTGCTGGATGCAAATTAGAAGCATTGTCAGCGCTCCTAATCCAACACAGCCCCTCTTCCTTTAAAAAAATGTGAGGCTTTTCACTAAAAATGTTAATAGATGGGTAGCTCTCAATAGATGAAGTGATCCTAGATAACTATGAGTAATGTCACCAAGACTAAGTTTCACTCAGTGGGTGCAGATGAACTTTTACTCACACACTGTAGTGTCGACTCATGAATTTGTAACTCATTTTGAAAAAGGCTACTTGCCAGCAAATGTGAACGGCCTCATACGGATTCATATAATCAATTTGCTTTCTGGCAAAGAGAAAATATACTTAAGAAAAAACAGACCAGTGTCTTTTTTTTTTTTTTTTTGGAATAATGTACAGTATGTGTCCTTTTTACACAATTGTAACAAATCCAGAGAATTCACAAGTAGACGGTATAAACTAACTTAGAAAATAGTTAACCACAGCAGAATTCCGCAGATCTCAAGTGATTTGTTGCAAAAATAAATCTTCGAGACAGCACATCAGTAAGAAATAACCCATATCCATTTGCAAGGCAAATTTCACCTCTAGAGAAGTAACCTAATGTACATTACAGAAACTTGATGCCTTTTTGTTCAAAGTGAAAAATGACACACCTAAAAAGGATGCTGCAGGATTTCAAGTGTCGCTAGAAATGTTGGATGACGACAAATCTGAACCGTGGCAAAAACGGTGCACACTCTATGCACACGTTTTTATTTTACTTTAATTTTTTAAGCATACATCGCTGTCGCCTTGTTCAAACACTAGGAATGCTGTTGTTCGTTGTCGGGACCTTGTACGTCTCTTCCGTAATTTGACGTTTTTAATTCATATAACTTGAATTTTGCACATCAATTCTGTCGTTGTTTAACTTTACAGATCGCAAGTTGCCTACATGATGATGAACCAGTCAGTTAAAAGCAATGGCATGGGAGTAAAATCACAGTCTGGTCTGTTTCCAAGCAGGATTATAACATTGGGGTCAGTACAGTTATCCATCGTTTTGAGACTGCAGCAGAAGTGTATATGATCACGGATGGACACATGGAATGGCTGAAACGAGCCAGAAATGGGGAATTGGGTATTAACTTGGAGACTATCATACATTCCTATGGGTGTAAATTTAGATTATTGGGGAAACTGGGTTACTAGAAACTATATAAATGCTTTAATCTCAGTATTACTTTAATCTGGTTATCCAGAGTAGCCAGGTTATGGTATAGGTGAAAATATACTGGGGTGATGGCCGACATATTCCAGCCAATTTTCCTCCCTGTCATGGTCGAGAGGCCCTTCTTAATCTAACCTTTAATATTATGACTGGACTCAGGGAAGAGGAACAGGCGTAATGATGACTGGCCCTGTCCGCCATGAGAGCCGTAATCCCCAGGGAGCGAGCACTTGGCAGGTACCAGGATGAAGATTTCATGTCCGTCTCCACCACATTAACAGAAGCACACTTCGGCCGTGTCTCGTCGATATGACAGGTGTGATGTATTGTTTACGTCACTACATGACAGAGGGAGCAATACTGTTAGACAATCAGTCCATTGCCTGCGTACGATGTGATGCTGCTTCTGCCGTAGCTTCCTGAACATGTATCTTCCCCCCTTTACCAAATATGTTTTTTTGTATTTTTAATAAAACAGTTCAGATCGAGTTTATTTCATGAAGAATTTTTGCTCAAAAAGGGACATTTTACATGAATAAACAAAAAAAAAAACATGTAAGGCTATTTCTGTGCTGCAATTGCACTTTGTGATACAGGGTGTATAAATAAAAAAATTAAATAAATGATTTTAATAAATTTTGCATCTGTGTTCTGCATTGTGCTGTATTGTTTGTGCAATGTAATACACACTATATATTATTATTACTGCTCATAGTTTTCCAAATGAATACCGTTGTTTACCACCAACATGTGCAGTCAGCCTCATGAACAAACTTAAACAATGATCTTGATTGACTGTTTAATATTCTGTGAATGATTAGATTGTTTATCACGCGGCACGACTCTCTTCGAATGCGGGACTCCTTGGCAAATAACAACATTTTCACAAGTGCCTATTGTTTCCCCCACGTTGCTTCGACAGATGTGTATTGTGGGAATCAATTTCCATTTGGATATAATATAAATATCAAATGCATGCAGATGTGTGAACGCTAAACTCATTTTTATTGGATTTATTTGACTATTTTGTACTAACTGCATCTAAATGCATGCACTAAAGCTGTCTTGTTAAACATTTGTATCCATTTTGATGAATGCAAGCTATGGATTTCACAGATCGCTTCACAATGGATAATCATTGGTGGCGAGACTGAGTTTCCTTAGTATGCACACATGAGAGCGAGTCTTACAGAGAATCAGCCAGCCAGTCTCTCTGTTATTTCTCACTTAAGGGAGAGAGATAGGGTGACACGACTAAAATCCTGACTCGCTCCCCAAAGGCGACACATGTCAACCATATTCTGGGGCCTTGTCAGCAGCCAAAAGGTTTTAATGGAACTGTGTTTTGGGATTTGCACATGTCGTCCGTGTTGTTCGAGAGACTGAGAGTGTCAGGGGGGAAAGAGAGAGGGGAGAGACCTCTTTCAGTGTCAAGCCGCTGAAAGGAGACATGGCGTCCGTCGAGAGAATAGCTGCTTCAGTCCTCTTATCCTTTCCCGCCGACTCACATAGATGCAAACTCACATCGTCGGCTTCTCACCCAGAGATGTTCTCTGTGAGCGTCGGCGCTAGAGATAGGCCTGGGTGTTAAGTGATAGGTATTTTGCAATTCATATCTTCATTTAGCGAGATTGAGCACCTGCTGTGATCGGGATGCGATACAGCTTTGCGTCCTGGGCTGTGTGCTTCTGCTGCCTGTGTGCCAAAGTTTGACTGAGAGTTCGTATTTCTAATATGGTCCTCGGATCCGGTATTCATCAAAACATTACATTGGATGCACATTAACTGGTTGTTAACCATTTTCATTTACATTATAGAAACATTACTTTTAAATGTCAGGATTGAATAGGGCCGTTTCATATGAAGTTTCCCATGAAAATGCAGCCAGTTTTCCATCTGTTTATATTGTCTTAATAGCATTTACTATTGTCTGTCCTTCTGCCCCGCTGACATTTGTGTCATTAAATCGGAATAATAGAATTTATGCAAATTCCCTACTGAAAAAACAGCTGTTTGTCACATTTGGCCCTTTTGGTTATGAAGTCTGATTTTAACTTACTTTTATGAATTAACAGAACACACATAATAAGCATTCACTGAATTTTTTTTTTTAAAAGAAAATCAAATACCCTAGTTCTCCTGCAGGCTTTTATTGTGAAGTCTCCCAAAGCATTCATGTTTGTGTGTTTATTTTTAAATATCTATTAAAGCTATAAACCTAAACTATAAAATGTATTTTGATTGAAAAAAATCCTTCCCTTGAAAAAGCTGTCTTTTCACATGCTGTTAATGCAACTTGAAAAAAGCCATGTTGGGCCCCCCCTCCATTTTCCTGTATGACCCTTCTATCTGTCACATTAAAGCACAACAGTGTGTTGGCCCCAGTGGGCGCTTATTGCAAAAACAATTACACACCAGAGTCCCGTGATGGCCGTCACGTCTGCTTAGAACGACTCTCGCCGCAGATAATGCCTGTGGGCTGCATTGTAAACAGTAAGCAAGTTAATGACAATTAACTCGGCATGATCACCACTGAATTATGCTGAAACCATCAGGGGGCATGTCTACATCAGGTCATCCCATGAAGGTCTTTGATTAAATATGTTCTCATTGACTAATCAATTGATCGACTAATTGTTTCAGCACTATTTGTATTAAAAAATAAATAAATAAATGTGAGGACAGTATTGGTTCACACCTCAAATGAGCGAAGAAAAAAAAGAAAAGAAAAGATGTTTATGTTTTCTTGACAGGCGATTTGTTTTTACTGCAGTGTGAATAATGACTACTATTTAGAGGCACATGCTGAAGAAGCGTGGCATTGTTCACGCGTGTGAACTCAAATGCTGGGACAGCGAGAGGCCGCTATTTAACGTGCAAATGTCCTGTGATGCAATGCAAGAGACGACCAGTCGAGAACCAATGGGGCTAGTTTTGATTCCCACAGAAACTACGCTCCTCTAGTGGAATGGGGGCCGCTTCCAGTGCAGATACGCTGTGGGACTGCAATGCCGATCAGTCTTGCCAGATCAACTGTCACTGTTGTATTAAAACAGTATCGACACCCTTATGTGGATGTGCATTGCCGCAACGTAAAACTGAACTATTCTGTTCATAGGGAGACACACAAGGAAATAAACAGTTTCCTGGATTACGCCAGAAAGCAACTGCTCAGTCGAGCAGAGTATGTATGAGGTGTCAGGACATATAGCGCTCTTGTGAATTGTTATATTCATTATGCCCAGAGGATGAATCATTATGTTTTTGGTGACCTTCTGACGTTCCCTCTAACACAACCATCAGAGCAAGAAATCCCAAGACAAGACATACAGTATCAAAATCTAAATGTTGGAATGCATCCTCTTGGGGGCCGCTGACGGGGCTTTTGATTTTTGCAGCTACGGTCAAATGAACCTCCATTAATGGGATGTAAATACTTACTCGCCGTTGCTCTATATTAAGTCAAAAAAGGTCACTATCAAGACAGTAAATATTGCCCTGTCCCTACTGTGAATCAAAAGAGTGCACAGACTTAATGCAGCAGCACCAAACCTCCCTCAAAATCAGAGACGTTTACCCAACTTAATGTCATAATCCCTTCCACTTCATCAGAGCTGCAGAACTACCACCATGACGGCTCAGCTCGCTTACCCCGTGGAGAGAACACTCAACCATCCAGCCTCATCAAGTCTATTTATCAGAATGATTTCTTTAAAGTCAGCTCTCCCCATCCCGACGCCCTACTTAAAGCCATGTCGTGTTAGCGCCCATAGATCGTCTCCCTCATTCATGTCGCCAAATCACTGTGCTTATTCTCTCATTATAGAGCGCTGGGCATCAACTCTGTCTTCGCTGGGATTAATGTAACTGGAGACTTTGTCAACATGTATGAACATCTCAATTGGAGAAACTTCGCTGCCATTACCTAACCCTCGTTTATCAACCAGCAGTACTTTTTTTGCTGCTCAAAAATAGGGTTTAAAAGGATTCCGCTTTTTTTTTCCCCCCATTTCTGATATAACTGTCAAAACATTTAGGCTCATTTAAGGACGGTTGATTGTCACTCTAGCATTTTGACTAAATGTTTCTCAATTCTGGGTTGGAATAGAGTGTGACTTTCTATTAATTTGCGGCCCATTCGACTTGCTCCGTTGTCCCTTAACAATACCCACTCCCCTTTTCCTCTCCCATTAGTCCCAGACATTCCTAAATGTATGCCCACTATCCGGTTTTACCCGATCTGCCTAATTACTCTCCCAGAGGATTCCAGTCCTTGGACGAACCATGTTTTTCTCCTCTCGCTTGTTAAACATGCTTTTCCCACATGGGGAAAAAAGAAAAACAACACGGTACTTTGGAAGACTCTGAAAAGAGAACATCAGTGAACCTGCAAAATCCGATGCTGAAAACAAAGCACTGTACCGCGTAAATATGCTCCGTTCACGTTAGCTGAATTTCTACCTAACTTATGTTAGAATATTGATTCAAAGTTAAATGTATATAAGGCCATTTGTAATATTTATTTGTTTTCCATCAAGAAACATACACAAAACAACACAGTACACTGTACTATTTACACACTATTGCACCTTGTTACTCTTTAACAAGCTTCAGAGAGGTATATTATATTGTACAATTGGATTCTGGTATAAATATCCATTCAAACAGAGAGGCCTGGAGGACAGTTTCATTTGTATTTCCATCTTCATGTATACAAATGTAAACAATTCTCTTTAGGCTACTGGAAACACTGATCCTAAAAAGGTCACTGAATATCAAGGTCAAAGCGAACCATACACAAGCAGGGGAAGGCTTTATGAGGATGATAATCTTACGCTCAATGGGTGTTTGTAACCCCGGGCCAAATTGCATTTAGGCCATTATGTAATGTACTTATCATAAAATATCACTGCACGCTTTTATCAGCAAAGTGAAATATCCAGGTGATTTTCTAAATAGCAATGGCATAATGGCATGTCAGAAGAAAGCCTCGAAAAATAGAAGAATCCTCTTTGTCCGAAGATAAAAAAATAAGTTTGTCGATACTGTTCCGCTTTGAGTGGTTGAAGTCATTTTTTTCCATACACACGTTTTGGAATAACTCCAACACGACTGGATTTGCACTCGAATGGCATGAATTTCTCAAGTCCTTCCAATCATGCGGCGTGTGAACCGACACGGGCAGTGCAGCACCTCCCCTCAGCAGGTTTGCCTCATTGCAGTTAAAGCTTCCGTTAGTCGGGTATCAGTAAAATGTTTCCCACATCTGTGTTTCTGTTATTGCTCGTATTAAGTATTAGTTTAATGAGGATACTCAATGAAACAGAACAACCTGCACTTACCTAAACCTCTATTAGAGGGGCACTTTCATAAAGCTTAGGGCTTGTGAGAAACACAAAAAAAAATAAAAGCAGCAGAGGCCGAGATATCCTGATCTTTAGTCCCTTGGGTGATGCCCCGAAACATGGATCCTTCATTTCCCATAATGCAACGGGGTGGCGTCTCTTTAGACCCTTCCTCTCTGATAAGCTCCTCACATACAGTTTGCGAAACAAGCTTTCCGCTATAATTTTGAGTTTTTCCAGACTTGACAAAGCTCCTCCAAAGCCACAACAGACGTTTCTAAACTGCTGCACAAGCTGAGTATTACTCTCCATGATGAGTATGACAGACCCTCGTGTGTAATATCAGTGGATTGGACTTTCAGCTATATTTCAACTACATTGCTAAAACTAACTTTCCATTTGGAATTTTTGAAAACATGCATCGGCCGTTTGCTTCTAATGAAGCGCGTTCAATTAGTTGACAAAGCTGCAGTCATTCAGATTTAATTAGTTGGAAACATGAACATTTTTAGCAGTGAAATAAATAGCAGAAGTCCTTGATGTCAGAGCTTTCCAGCAGCATCACTACATACATACAAATATTCTTCAAATTAATTTCTCTATAAACGTCTAAACTGAGGTTCATCAAATAGCGTAACAACAATGAAAGCACGAGTCTACCATGATCAATAGTGTACTACATAAAATAAAAGATAAAAACATGAAATCAATATGAGACTTTGAAAACTTACTGAATGGGAGTCCTCGGTTTTCCCATACCTAAGGTCAACACATAACATTTTGCAAGTGTTGGGTAATTTCCTAAATACAGCATATCTTTCCAGCTAATTTATTAAACATTTATGCTGCCTAAACAAAGTGAGACCTTTTTTTTTGCCGTGCCCCTCGCTACGGGCACAATGCAGTTGGAGAGAGGTCACCATCCCCTGCACCTGCTCAGGCTAATCACCCACTGTGAGACTGTGGGGTGAGAGGGCGGAGGGCAGAGAGCACACACACACACACACACACACACACACACACACACACGTGTGCCAGCCTGAACCCCCACTTCACCTTTTCACCCCCGTCTTTTTTTCTTGCCCCTCCCGCTGTCTCCCCCACCACAGCGCTCTCTCACCCCCACCTTTCCCTGCTGATCTGCTGCCTTTCCTGCACTTGACTAGCTTTGCTGCTGCAGCTGCCCCGGAGTGCCAAAGCCATCATCAGAAATTCAGATGACTCTGCCCCATGATGCACCACACTGAGTCGCTCTGTTGCTGTGCCTCGACGGTGACTCACCTTTTTTTTTTTAATTTCTTTTTTTTTTTTTTATATGTACCATTTTGTGACTAAAGTTTTTGTTTCCGTCTCACTCCCTTTTCCTGCATTCAAAATGCTGCTTATTAAAAGTACACACATATCATCAGAAAAAAGCACTTTGTTCTGCAGAAAAATGGCCCCTGGTACTTATACATTATTATATACCATATCGATATTTATTTCTATTATACAACACATTCTTTTTTTATTTATTAGCAATACGTAAGTATTATTTTGAATGGGGGGGGTCACAAGCCAGAAAGTTTCAGAACTACTAGTTTAATCTTTAATTATTATTAAATTATAATTTCTTAATAAGGTTATCAAATAGTTTTTATGTAAATGTGAAAACTAACTAATTACTGTCAGATAATAAAAACATTTTTTAGCAACATAAAATGGAAATAGTCAAGTAAACTACAAGAGAAATTTGTACTTCAGTGCAGTACTTGAGAAAATGTATTTTATTACTTTCATTGGCTGGATTTAACTCTTACTCTCTCTCTGTACAAAAATTTAAAAGAGATCTAATGTGCACACCACTTGAGTGGGTGTATGAACCTGCACCTGGATTAACCAGGTTGAAGATATTGCAAAGCTAACATGAAGGTTGTCAGTCCAATACCAGGCTGCCACCATTGTGCCCCTGAGCAAGGCACTTAACCCCGAATTGCTCCAGGAGGACTGTCCCTGTAGTTAGTTCACTGTAAGTCGCTCTGGATAAGAGCGTCTGCTAAAATGACCTGTAATGTAATGCATGTGGGTGTGTCTTGTAGAGACCGACAGATTATACCTTGCAACCCTCTGTCTGAGTAAGGAACTTTAGACGTTTCCCTAATTCCACTCAACTAAATACCTTTCAATTACTCTTTTAAAACAAAGGCAGGCGATGACTTCAGATTTATAGCAAAACCTACCTGTGTCTATCCATTAAAATCAGACAAAAGAGTTTCCCCTGCGTTACCTTGTGTTTTATCTTTAAAATTTGAATAAATATAAGCCTTAACTTCTGAATCTTATCAAATTGGTGACAAAGATGCTCAAAATGTAGAAAGCAGGAAACTCAATAGAATCAACAGTGTAGTGGGTGTAAAACAAACAATGGTTCCAGATGGAAAGAGTAGTGTTATTAACGTATTTTCCATTCTCATTCTCAAACATAGCCTCCTGTAATTGTCCGGGGAGATTTCCAAAGGTTGTAGTTATTGATATTTGTTAAATATTGACTCAAGATTGACATTGGAATAACAAATGGTGTGCACTTTGATATTGATCCCTGCATGCGAACAAATAGTGTGAAAACATACCGACCATTTGTTCAAATTAGACAAGCTTTGATCTTGGCATTTTGTAGACTTTGAATAAAAACTGGTTGCCGGCACTGCTGGTGCGTCCTGACAACGCTATTAAACATCAAATGGGCATTATGAGGACAGTAAGCTACGCAGTGCTTTTGAAAGACTGTGCTGATTCTGACAAGAGCACAACACAAGCCAAAAAACGTTGAAAAAATTAAATGCATGTCATTATTTTCCCCTGCAACGAAAAATATCCACCCGAACAGCCAACACTAAAAAATGTGTCTGGTTTCACCAAGTGTTCCCACTGAACAAAAACACATTGATCATGAAATGCAGCCGAGCCTTTTTTTCTACCTGCTCTTGCATTTTTATTTATTTATTTTTTTTATCAAACACTTTGCTGTGGGGAAGTTCATGGATCATAAATGTGGAACGTCTTAATGCACCCTATAGCGGGCTTCGTTCATGCTCTGAGAGGCTGCCTTGGAGCCATTCATGGCTGGTTGGAGCAGGTCTTGAGAACAGGAGCATGACATCAACACAGTAATTCCATCCCGCACACTTGAGATGTACTGGAGATGCAGTAGCCGGCAGCTGGTGGAAGATATCTACGTAGATACACAACATAGAGTGCCAGTGAATTATTAAAAAGGGAAACAGTCATTTTGTAAATGAAGAGTGTTATACAAAATAAAAAAACACCTTTCACAACAAAGACTAGTTTTGAGGGCTATAAAAGCTAATATCCTGCAGGCATGAAGAGCTTCACTGTGAAATAAAGGGGCTGTTAAACCAGCCTGCAAAGTCGTGCCCACTGGGCAACATTAGTGTTATATCCCATGGAAAAGAAATGCAGCTCTGCTCACAAAAAGGAATGCAAAGAGTGATGTGGAAAAGACACGGCATACAGTATTGCCAATGCCACTGAAATAAAGAATTAATTACTGTCACTCACTGTCCATTTTGATTTCATTCATTCATTTGAGCTCAAAGGCGACTACTTATAAGTGTATAAAGGTTGTTTGGCGGTCTACTGGTGCCATCAGTAAACATGATGACTTTTTGTGGGTGGAGTGTGGGTGGAATTCTCTGCACACGTTAGCTAATGCTAGCTAGCAAGTTTTGTTGGCTTGTATTTGGAAATGGCTGTAGAAAATACCAGTTTCTCTGGATATGCACAGCCGCTAACTATCCGGGTCCATGACTGTTACTTGAGAAAGTTCACATTTACCTACGGTAGAAGGGCAAGACATTTACACACCTGATAAAGAAACCAAGTATAGTGAAGAGAAACTGAGGACGTAGCAATTGTTGGTTGCCTATAACTATCCTGCAAAAGCCTAAACAGCACTTTCTCTCCATCTCTTTAATAGTTTAGCCTATTGGCAACATTTTCTTGCTATTTCTCTTAAGCCATCTGCTTGAATGGTGAGCTCACTATTGCGATGCAGCAGCCATGAGCTGCCACGGTTAACAGAGCAGAGCTAAACTATTAGCAACATTTTCTCTCCATCTCTGAAATGCTTTGCCAGTATTATAGCTCGCTAGAGCCTCGAACCACAGTTTGTCATCTCAAAAGTAGAACAGTAAAATCTCAAGTTGGAGCAACACTCCTTCGATTCGGACACCCAAAACACAGCAAGATGATGTTTTTTTTTGTATGTAACTTATTACTCTGGTCTAATAATGACACAACAGCTTCGCCTTGTAGATTATCTGCATGACGTCCAAACGCAAGATTGCAAATAACTGAATTCCACAAGAAGGTATTTGGCACCTGAAAGTGTTTCTAAGAGGGTTTCAGAACTGGCAAGGTCACCTGAATAATGCAGCTATAAATAATATTTCAAAGGCGGTTGTACTATGCTGCTAGAAGCCAAACTCTCAGACCAGCACGAGAAAGACAAAAGTATCCGAGATAATTATTTTGCATTAATGGAAAAAGAAGGAATTGAAGTCTGAGGTTTGAAGACAGTCAGGTAAGTTATTTCTTTCTGAAAATAAATGACGACTAGCAATTTAGCATTGTAAATCCCATGACCCATTGGGTAGCTTTCAAGAAGTCAAAGTCTCGGGGTTCCAAAAAGGAGTATGAGTGCAGAGCTGAAACTTAAAAAGGTACTAATAACACCAGGAGTTGAAACCTCACCTGACCTGGACTAAACAGGCAGAATGATAGCTCTCTCACTTCTGTTCGGTGTCCAATTTATAGTGACTCTGTTGTGACCCTACATCAAAACTACTCGCATAATTCATTTTGATTGAACTTTTCTAAAGTTTTAGCAATTGTACGACACCTAGAAAGCCAGCTGAGTGGCGATGCCATTAAGAATTGGCATTCTTAATGGTCTAACGACGACACTCATAAAGAGTCCATGAATCAAGAAGGCGGCATCATTCATGGTGGATGACATTTTTACTTGGGTTGAGGATAAGAGGAATATGTAAAAGTGTGGAAGAAAAGACAAGGAAGTAATTGAAAGACTGATCAGTGTGTTGAAGCACGTCACTAATCACTGACCAGAGTATTTCTTCATGTCTCTGACAGTGGAGACGAAAGAAACTAATGGATTTAACTAGATGGATTTGTTGGTACATATAAAATCAATGCACAGTCTCAAAAGCTGCGGGCAACACGGAATAAGGGAGTGTTTATTGAACGCTTGCTGTAATCAAAAATACCCCAATCACTGACACAACATCCCCCATCTGTTGAATCGACTGCATATTAACAGTATAGGTTCAACATTTATCTGTGTGTTTTGTCGCTACGACAACAATTGGCTTTCTGAATGTCATGGTAAAATGCCACCCAGTCAATGAAAGTGCATGCAACACCGATATTGGTGCATGGATAACTTTTAAGTCAATGCATGTGGCCTGAACGTGAGATGCACAATATTTTCATTTGACTCCTTTAAATGATTTTCTGATTTGACAGAAGGAAAATGTCAGACTTTTCCGATATCTGACCGAGGAATTGCCCTTAGTGGCATTGCCACCGTATATCCTCAAACAACTCCGACAGGCTGTGGATTATTACAAGGGTAGAGAGGCACAAATTGAGTCATGATGGGAATTATTGGTGTAATATGACACAATATAGGAGGGAACCCTGAGCTCAGAGATAGGCCATCAGGGGTTGACATTTTAAAAAACTGTCTTGAGGGAGAAGCCCATTGCCTCTCATAGTGGGGAGCCTTGGAGACATCCTTGGCTGCTTTAACGATCCTTATTCATCTTTACCTACTCACCCAATATGTCACAGACACACTTACACAACACACTCATTCCTGCACGGACACACAGGCGGACACATTTTTTATTTTTTTTTTATCAGTGATGCATTCTAATCTTTTTCTACATAGCATAGCCCATAAATGATAGAACAACAGGTTCCATGCGATTTTGTGAATGGTGATAAAGAGTATTTTATTCTGCTACACTCAGGCCATCCATATTTTCCAAACATACTCTCTCACACTCACATATTTTGTCTTCACATGAGTGGGAGACACGTTTTACTTCACCGGCTTTGGGAGCAGGAAGATAAGTGAAGATGTGCAGCACTTTATTTCCATGTCAGGAGCCTCTTTTTCCACTTGATTGGCCTTTCATCACACAGCATGTGGTGCAGACAATGAGGCAACAGGAAGTGGAAGCGAAGAATAGAATGCATTGGAAAGGAGATGAAGCACAGACATGGGATGAGAGGAGGAACGAGACTTGACTGCCGATATTTGATCAGGCATCGCACAAGACACAAGGAGATTGTTCAAACCGAAACCTTGCTCCATATTCCCTCATGCACGCGGCATTCTCGACGTATTCAGACATTGTGTTCACTCGTGCACAATATCACATAAACTTGAGAGTCCAAGGTGCAAAACACCCTCACGTGGAAAGTAGAGAGACTGCCTGTCATCCATTTCCCAAAATGAGCCAAAACAGACAAACCTTCATGTGGAAAAATGTTCTCTTCCTTCCCCGTCTCTTCATCTAGTCCACCTTGTCACTACGTTGAGACTGTACAAAAAAAAAAAAAGAAAAAAGAAATCGGTTTAGCAATTCTTAATCCTTACATTCAGGTAATCTACTATGATTCCCCAATATGGCAGAAAAATGTCAATGTTACAAGCTGTGCTCCTCCTGCGTGCTTCCATGTGTCCAACTTTCAGTGTCAGCATTGTGAGGAAAGAAATCAAAATGCAGAAAGTTGGGTGAATGGGGGTGGCGGCTTATTATAACTCCCACTGGAGAATGTTCAAAAGGGCTGCGCTCCGACACCCGATGTGCCGGGTTTGTTGCTCTCTGTTTTAATCTAGCCTAAAGATATATGTTTATCAAAGTGAATTTTCAGTGTCTGTTTTCAAGGTTTGCTGAAGCTTTCAAATCTGCCAGAATTCAAAGGAGCGGGCCAGAACATGAAATGATGAGCACATCACCGGCTCAAACTCAGAGATGCAGCAACACATGGCAACAGCAACACGGCAGAAATGTGATGACTCTATGTCTGTATATTGATATAAAGCTGATGTCCAAGAGATTGTGTAGGAGGGGAAAACACTGCCATCAGTGCCAGAAAAATGTTTTCTGGGTAGCTGCAAAAAAAATTCACATCGGTTGAAGTTGCACACAGCAACTTCAACCCTCCATAGGTCCTCCGCTACGTGCCGACGGCGAAGACTATATGCAATTCTTTACAGTAACGTCAGGGCCTTGTTGTTGCGTTTTCTTCTTATTGTGAATTAGGTTATATTGTACAGCAAGTGGCAAAACAAATCAATTTAAAGCTGCATTACATTAGATGATTTTTTTTCCCAATATCAGTGTAAGCAATATCAAACATTTGCATTTTTATCTAGTTGCATTTGACCAAAGTAGGTCCAATATCTACTCAACTTTTAGCTCCGTTTTAGTCTCCACCAACTCCTAAGAAAGATGAATTGGTCTTTATCTGTCAACAGTTTGCTGCAGGGCAAGTACAGTATAATATATTGGGGTTATCAGAAGATTTTTGTTAAAAACAAGCAGCCTGGTGCAGATGGAGATGTGTTCGGTTAAGAGTGGAGTTGTGGCCGAAGCAAAACAATAAGTAAGAAGTGAAAATGCTGCGCGGCGCTGAAGGGAAACGCAGAACTTGCCGTTTCTTTTCTCTGGGTTCATAACAAGTAACACCTTTCATAATACGAGGAGTCATTCAATCGATTGTTAATACAAAAATGTTGATTTAAATAAGTTAAGTTTTTCAGTTTTCCATTCGCATCACTTTTATCCATACACTTGTAAGCAAAAGAATATTATTATTCCTGACTGTAATGTCAGGGTGGAATGTTCGACAACGCCTCTGGATCCCAAAGGAGGTGGTGGAGGATGGATTAAATCTGCACTGCTTTGCTGCGACTGATGTGAATAGGGACAGGAGCATACAAAGACGGAGCTTCGACCTTTCAGCACCCTGGATAGCGAACGTACACTGATCATTTGTGCAGGGACCTTGACAGCTCTAAAGTGGTGGTATCTCTCACAAGTGTGCGCCTAACCTTTGCTCCTGTGCATCTATGTTGTGTGCATGTGTCATACAAGTGTGGCTCACGGATGAGTTCTTTATCTTTTGTTTCGGGAAAAGCCTTTTCCTAAGACCCCCACCGTGCCATTTGCAGTACAGCCCTACTTGTCATTATCAGATCCTCATTTGTTTATCACGATTAACAAGATTGTGTTTTGTATTCATTAGGTATTCAGCATACTGTACATCTGAACATGCCACTGTGGATTTTTGTACTTACATATACTTGGTCACACTGTTATGTTTTGTACGATCCAAACTTGGATATAACAATTTAACACTTTTGCAACTTGAGTTTTTATTTTTATTTTTTATTTTTTTATAGATTGTATTTAAATATGTTTCTTCTTGCTTCTTTTGAATAAATAAACAATATTTACTTTCAAAAAGCTTTTTTTTTCTTTTTTTTTTTACAGCTTGGCCCAGATAATTAGACAAATCTTCTCACCAGTGGTTGAACAATACTACAATATACAGCACATGCTATTTGTAGAGTTCCCAGGTGGTTCCCTGCATTGTTTGATTAATTATCATTTCTTGATTTTGTACTTATGATCTGTAATGAGATTCACGTCCCTTCTGAAATTTGGAGTTCAAAACAGACGAGACAAAACGTTAGGTTGAAGGTGTGCAAAAGTAGTATGTGGAGAAATCTCACACTTCTGTCCTTGACACATTAACTGTTTCTTATCTACTGAGTGTATATTGAGAGGAATAGCAAACATTCAATGTGCATCTTTTTATGATTAATCTTTACATAAATACATGCAACTGGTTTACCTCTAACCAGTGTGTGTGTTACCATTAAAGGTTCAATGTGTAAGATGTGCCAGAATTGAAAACTTAACACATTAAAACAATGAACTAACATTATCAACAGAATGTGAAGAGGTAAGAGTGTTGACATTATGTCAAAGACGTATATGTGTTGTTTTGCAGAGATATCTACTGAAATCAGCATCTAAATGACTAGTTCCGCTCCGTCCAGTCTTGTAATACCACTTGTCCCTCTGGAGGCGATAGTGAGTAACTGTAGCTCCAGTCTGCCTCAGTACAGAGGGAGAAGAAGTACAGCTGCCTGACTCGCTTGGAAATATCACAGCCATGTTCTGTGTCTGTTTCTCCGAGTGTATATGTGTCGACAGCCCCTGGAAACACGAATATGCGGGTCGTTTTCTAGTTTCTGCCACTTTGGATTTAGTCCAATAAACAACCTAATGTTAAGTTACACGGACTACAGCCCCCGGTTAACATCAGTGCCTCAGTAAACACAGATAGATCAGCTCCACGTGAAGATTATAAGACAGCAGAGTTTTTTTGATCAGCTCTTAGAGTTTCAGCAGTTTGGTCGAATTTTGCTATTCTCGCCCTGCTGACTGACTAACAGGCATTACACAGGAGTAAATGCAATACACAATATAAAGAATACATTAGAATACAATAAATATGCCAAACTCCTACAACTAAAATATAAACATTAGAGATTGTATGGACCCAGTTTAGAGGTGAAATATTGCCTCCTATTTCTTTGGAGCAGGTGGCTCGTAAATTACACATTGAACCTTTACGCTATGTGTATTTGTTTTGAGTAGTGAGTTTTTTTTCTTTTTTTCTTGAGTTTCTTTTGACAATAAGGTAATATTATGGCAGCTTATGGACTACATTTTAAGACTAACATTAAGAGATAAGCTATGACGTCATCTGACATAATCGTCATTTTTCTGGCATCTATATTTTTTGTTGGTTTTTACATTTCACCTCTTGAGGAGATCCCTAATAGTGCATCTGATTCATTTTTATAAGTGTTGTTATCATCTTGAGTCAGAATTATTTGCAATAAAAGATGCATCTTATGATTATCAGAAAATAGAAGAATAGCAAATGCCAAATATTTTCTTTAAGTAGTGCTAGGTTAAATCCCTTGTTATTCATTTGAAGTAAAGTGAACAGGGAAATATTAAATATGAAAATTCTGTAAATTAAACATACATGTCATGTTTATGAATGTCATTTTTCCACAACCTGCGGTTAGCAGGTTTGTTATACCTGAAACCTGGATGACTGTGGTTTCTCCAAGGTTTTTAATCCACATTTTTACTCAGCATGACATATCGCAGTGAACACATTGGAGCCGTCGCGTCAATAATGTTGTTAATAATTTACTGCTCATGGCAGATAAACAAAACATGAAAAAGCTGCTAGGAAATGTGGCTTTAAATGTTTCAGTCTTTTACTACAGTCAAGTCAGTCTGCCTTCTAAAAGCACATTATTGCAGGGTATAAGAACAGCAGGTAATTGCATAGGATATACATGTATTAACTTCTATGCCAGTTGGTTGAAAAAAATGCATGAAATTACAACCATTATAAGTACATTCATTAAATATTTAGTCATTACTGGTTGAATTAATCACTCCCTCAAAGAAAGTCTGAGAATATTTACGAAAGCATCTACTCCAATATATTTGTCAATATCACACTGCTCTGGAAATTGTGCTGTCACTTGCGAGAGAGATGCTAATTCAACTGTATGGTCATTTTTAAAGATGCAAATTAATGTTATTTCATATCATAAGGTGTTGAGACTTGTAAAAAATATATGTATATATGTGAAGTTTTTAAAAAACCTGGTGTTAGAGCAGAGTTTCTGTTAGGGCTGCAATTAACGATTATTTGCATTTTTAAATCATCAATCAATTGATTTGCTCAATTAATTATTTAGTCTATAAAATGTCAGGAAATAGCACAGAATGTCTCTCACGGTTTCCCAATAGTACAAAACCCACTCGTAATATTAAAGCAAGAAGAAAAAGCAGTAAATCCTCACATTTGAGAAGCAGGATCTGGAAAAATGTGTGATATTTTTCAATATAAAAGTACCAGGTACAGCAGTAACCACAGTTAAAATAGTGAAGGCATAAAAGAGTCAAGTGCCACTAATGCTCAACAGGATTTTCAGGAGTCGACTGGTGTGGGAACCTCTTACTGTGTTGCTCCAGCCACTTGACCCGCGGCTCCACAGACAAAACTAAAAATCAGTAAGCGGGAGCTGCTGTAGCGACAGGGAACCACCTCTTCCTCACGAAGCCCTCGGTACCACGGAGCGGGTAGAGGAAGGGGAGAAGAGGGAGCTTGGTAGGGACATTTTTAATGAGAAAGTTTTAATTGCCACATTTGTTTGAGGAAGAGAATTTTAAAGCACTAATGAAAGAAAATTTAAAAACGTTGCAGTTGCGTGCTCAGGGAAAGAGGAGCAGAGAATAGGGAGGTGTATAAAAAAAAATAAATAAATAAAAAAAAATAGTACAGCCTGTTAGAAAGGCCCTGAGGTAGAAAGAGGAGCAGGATTGAAGAGGAGTCGAAGGGAGAAATGGTCGTCATGCGTAGTAGCCACTCCTCACGGGAAATGATAACGAAGCGAGATGCTATCTAATTATATATCGCTTACCAAATCGATTTGAGCCAAAAAACTACAGCAAGTGCAACAGGCGAGAAATCTATTCCCAGCACGGCGCGAAGCGTAAAGGAATCACACAGCAAAATTGAAATCATCAATGACCGTCAGCGAGAGTGGATGGTGGGATGGGTACTGGCAGCCCAGTGGTGATCAGAGTCCTATCCGCACATCTGCTATACACCAATCTTGTGCAAAGACCTGGAAGCACTCCCAGTCCCTTAGACTGAGAGAGTAGAAGTGCAGAAACAAACCAAAACCACAGGTAATCCATTATCTCACAGCAAGTTTCTCAGCGATCTACTTTCTTTGGAAGTCTGAAGAACGAAAAAATAAATAAAAAATAAGCAACTAGATGTTTCTGTTGGATGTGTGAAAATCTTTAGTGCAGGGGAATAGTTGTACTTTTCTGACAACAAAAAGCACCCACAAACAACGCAGTATTTCTGGAAAAGGGAGAATGGATGTTAATTAGCAGCAGTGGAACCCATCTACCTGACAGGCCTGTAGGCAAGTATTAGAATATACAATGCTGGGCACGCTGAGGCTACATCTGCTTTAGAAAATCCCAGAGATGTTCTGTTTAGGTTAATAGAGTCAGTTGCGTGTGCCAAACATGTATCAAACATGAAGTGCAGTCTCTCCCCAAAGCTTTACCAAGAAGCCACTGTGAGCTGCCGCAGCTGCCTGTGTGCCGACTTTGATGTTTTATTCATTTCCTTGGTAGCTTGTAAATGCGTCTTTTATAGCAATGGAACATGAACCATGTGTCTCAGAGTGCATATATGAAATGAAAAAGGTAGAGCCAGGCAGTACCTAGCTTTCACACAGCATGGTTGTTTTCGTCCATTTCTTCCCTTGCCTGTTTCACGGAATGGCTCCGATTGCTCTCAAAAGAGAAATCAAAAAACAAGTCTTGGAAACTTGAATGTGCAATGTCTATGCCCAACAGCAACATATGGAAAACAAGGCCTGTGTGTCATTGTTTTTATTTTTTTCTGAATAACAAGTTTAAGACTATGATTGTCGAATTGTTACCATGGTCTCCCAATGCTACTTTCAAGAACTTATTTGACAACTTTTACCTATATTTCTCTTATAATATAATTTTTCTTGAACTCCAAAAATGGCAAAAAGCGACTATTATTGGCAGCTTCTGTCTCGTTGTTTCCTTACTATGAAAAACATAAGCTCTGAAGACCCATGTTGGCCTAAAATTGTCCTCTCAATATTCCTCTTTATATTTATACATGTTTTAGACTTCATTTGCTTCCAGTAATGCATCTTGGGTGAAAAAAAAGAAAAGAGGTAAATGTAAGAAGCATTTCACACCCACTAAACCTGCTCCAAATACAGTCCGCATCTCCAGAACAGAAAAGTTGTAACTTTTCTGTGTAAACTAAGCCTTGCATAAATGTCCCTGGGTCAAATCCAGTCGAAGATCTTCGCTGCACGTAACCTTCTCCGAGCCTGTACGAGGCTGTATGCTTCAGCAGTCTGGAAGATATCCATTTGATTTGACTAACTCAAAGTTTGAGTTTTTAGTAGCGCCGCAACTTACTATTGTTTTCATTATCGATTAATCTACCAATTATTTCCTTGAATGGTTGGGTCAATAAAATGTCAGAAAATAGTGAATAATTTCCATCCCAGTTCCTCAAAGTCAAAGGTAATGTTTTTTTGTCAGTCCAAAAGCCCAACATATTTAGTTTAATATGATAGAAAAGAGAGAAAAAGCAGGACATCTCCATACTGTATGTCAGAGGCTGAAAATAGCATTTTCTGCTAGTTTTCCATAAGAAATGACTTCTAATCATTATTCGATTTTCGAAATAGTCTGAAAATGTTTTTTTCCGTTGATCGACTAATCGTTGCAACTCTCGATTCCCGTACGAAATTGAAGAATAAAAAAAAGTGAGTATTGCATTGATATATATTGATATATATATATATATCAATATATATATATATATATATATCTTTTAAAATCAGTGACGTGAGACCATCTGCAGCCTCCGAGCATAAACTGAAAGAAAACAAAAAAAAAAAATGTCGAACTGATGCTATGTAACACAAAAAAAAAAGAAGGAAAAAAGAAGGAAAATTTAGTTGCAGCAAAGATGTATTGAAGATTCAATGCAACATGCTCCAGAGGGCCAGATGTTGATACTGCCATCTTCAGTCCCCAGAGACTGTGGTGTCTCTTTTTGAAGATGTGTTCGTCTCACCGAGACACTTTCTGTCCGTCCACTGAAATGGCAGTGAGCAGTAATTAGGACCACATTAACGCATGTATTCATAGTAAGCGAGAGACGAGGAAGATAAGTATAGATTCAGGAAAACGGAGGAAAGCCACTCCATTTGAGTGATGAAAGAGGTGAAGGGTAAGAGACAGAGCGAGGAGGTGATAGATGGAGGGAGAAGAAGAGCTGACGCTGATAGCAGTCTGCTGATGATGAAAAGCTGTGTTCGGTGCGCAAGTGTGGACCCGTTAATGAAAGGGAAACAGCAGCATGCGTTCCCATCGTTAGCCCTCATTAGCCCCCTCTCTGGGGGGTCTGTTGTGAACGCACTGAGGAGGCGGCTGGATGGAGGGAGACGCGCCGCAGACTGGTAAAAGGCGTGGAACGGAAGGGAAACAAAAAGGGGAAGGTGGGGGTGGGAGGTTATTTGAGCTTTGTTCTTCTGAACGCATGCATGTAAAGACGATCTGAACATAGTCCCACATGCATCAGTGTGCATAAATATGTAGCTCCTTTGATTTTTAGACCGTATGCATACACTCTACCTCACACATCACAAAGAAATGCTCTCTATGTATAAATATATATATTTATATATGTATGAGACTGATACAGTAGTGTGACTAATTATCTGCTAAAACACTGTATTAGTTGCATGATTACCAAGCTCCTCTATAGCTAATTACATAGCCTGCTCTTACCTGACCTCTGCCAGCATGATACATTACTCTACTTCTCCATCTCCCGCTCCTTCCCCCCCCCCCCCCCCCCGTTTTTAAAAGTTCACTTTAACTCTCTTCACTTCAATGACCTTTTTATGCCTTATCTTAACTATCCATAAAATATGGCCATAAAACATATAAAAAGGAAAACTTTACCCCTGAAGTCAAAATCAGCATAACCCGCTACCCCAGTTAATTAAATGAACTGTGTAAAGGCGTAAGAACGTCTGCTACCTGTTTGGTTGCAGTCTCATAAACTCATTTAAACCAAGATCGACTGCATAAAGACACAGTTTTAGGCCAGCCAATGGTATGCATATTCAAATGGCATTAGAGGATATTTGTAATTTGCACTGAATAAGAAGCTTTTGTATTTTCATTAAACTTAAAAAGCCAGCAATGGATCCAATTTATGTATTTATTCGTAGCAGAGTGCGACAACAACACTGAAGCGTTTCCCTTCCGCCATCATAGAAAATGAGTTTTTAAAAGATTGTTTCATTTGTCAAGAAAATTTCCCTCCACCGTCTCGTCTTGGCAGGGGCAACACGTGGAAAAATACAAACGTTGGGTGAACAAAGTTCCTCTGACAGATGGATGGAAAAGATTCAAGCAGGGAAAGTGAAACCTCCACCAAGGATGAGTGTCCAAATAGTAAAGCTGGTATCCTCTTTTGTTCTTCCATCCTTCAAACCGATTTGATATGTTTCACAAGGTTCAACTGCTCATTTACTGCCAAGTGTCAGATGTATTGATGTCACCTATCAAACATATTTTGGATCAGACAGGAGAAGGAAAAAGAAACCGTAAAACAGGTTTTTTTTTTTTTTTTCTGAAGCAAGACTGATGTCTGCTGGAAAGGTTGATGTGAAGATTATCACTACCTCCCGTCACTGATATATTCACTGGGCCATACTTACTCCCCTAATGGTTGCCTAATGTTATTTAGTTCAGATCATAGAGATACGTTGGCTAAACGTGAAGGAAATTGCCTTTAGGTATTTGGTAATGGCTGTTTGACCTGAACCCTTCTGCAGGAAGAAAAAGGACCTCCACGGTAAGTGAGCACTTCTGGGGCTGGCAGATTGCCAGCTAAGTATCTCATTGTGCACTGGCAAAATTCATTGTACAAGCTTATTGTCACTTTACATATAGGACAAGTACCATACTGTCGCAGTATATACTAATAAACCATGATAATCTATAACCCCGGATAGGCGTACCGGTATTGTACCTGTAGAATATGATGTGTTGAAACTTTGCCACTATTTCCATTTTATATTGATTGAGTCACTGTAATTTGTCCCACGTGGGGCCACATTTAAGACCTCCACGTCTGTTCTCCTACATGTATACAGCCCCTCAATTTGCATGTGTATTGAATATTTTTGTTTGTTTGAGAATCAGGTAAGCAATTGTAGCATAGGGGTGTCAAAGGTAACACAGAAATGGGGCAATTCTGCCTTAGTGGTGCAAGTGGGAACTGCAGGTCACCTGACAGTGTGGCCTGGACTTTTTCACCTTATATAGAATATCCATTTACAAAGAATGGCTTTTAAACTAAGATGTACATTATAAAAATGAGCCTTTCTGCTCATATTCTATGATATACAGTGTATACAAGCCACCAAAACCCTTTCCAATATGTGCAACTTCAACATATTACAACAGATGGAACGTAGCTTTAGTTCAGACAGAGTCCTTGTGGTCATCTGAAGTATGAGCTCTCTCTGTGTTCCACCTGCAGCTTGTAATTGATTGATGTGCTGGATGTTTTCAAAATGCTGCACAATTATGGACGTCTCATTCAGTGTGGAAACCCTAAATGAACCTTGTGAATCTGACAAAGTACAAAAACATCGGGTGTTCTCTCCACAACAAACCTGTAGTGCAAATCATCAGGAGTGTAGGAGTTCAACCAAACTGTCATAGCAACCCGTTCCCGTCTATCCTTTGCATCTTTGTGCAAAAAAAGGCCACGATGCTGGTTGCAAAACCCTCATGGTTTGAACAGGTTTTGTGTTGAAGTAGGGTTTGGCAGAGCGTTTCTCCCTTGATGGAAATGGGGGAGGAATCATCACGAGAGAACCCTGAAGTTCATTTGAGTGACTATCCAAAAACATTACAATTTACAATGAAGCACATCTACAGTAAATATATAGTTTTGTAGAGAGTGCATACGTACCCTATTCCACTCCACCACACCCAGGGGACAGGGGCTCTTTAGAGGGAGATAGCAGTTCGACAGTAGATGCCACATAGACGTCTTGCACATAATCCGAAAGCTGGGAACCTGAATAATTTGAGATGCAGCTCAGCAGTGCGTGTCAAGTTTCTAGCCATAAATCTGGAGTAACCATCGTGTTTTTTTTTACGCACCTATTGAAATGTTGAAAGTTTAGACTGTTTAATGGCTTAGAACATTATTTTGGAAGTAAATGGTGGCCATTCTCAAGCCCAATTATATCGCATAAGTTGTTGCAGCAATGTTTGAGTTGATACCATTTGTTACACAGGTTTGGTGCGAGATTTAACAATCTTTTTAACCACTCAAGAATGTATCAAAATGGGTCGAAAATCCCTCCAAAAATACCACATTAAGGCATCAAGACTTTGAGGAACACCATAGAAAATTTCATGCTGTGATTGGGATCAACAACTTTTGAAGAATACTGGGAGAATTGCAATCTTTTGCTGCGTAAATAGATCAAAGACGCCCTTATTGTCAATATACAGTGCGTAAGAAAGCAATGCATCCTCTGAATGCCATAGGTCTCTTTTTGTGGTTGTAGGCTGTCATTATCTTGGAGGTCACAGCAGGCGTTCACTCAAACCGAGCCTGATATAGCTTCTGAAACGTTGCAATGTCGCCAGCGTCCTCCCGGAGTTTTAGAGGTTACATTACATTACAGTTCATTTAGCTGATGCAAAATAAGCCAAATCAATGTAAGTGCAACATAAAGAAACAATAGAATAAAAATTCAACCATGAGCTTCAAATAAGCCAAATCAGGTTACGTTACAATAACATACAATAGTATTTCTTTGAGACATATTGTAATTCCCACATTCTCAACTGTTACCGTCAAGCACAAAGCATCTTAAAACCAGTTTGCATGTCACAGATTAACACAAATCACATCTGAAATGAAACAATTAAGAATAAAATGTGAGAGATTTTATGCGTAAACATTTATGGTTTTAGTCAGTTCTTGTGTTAAGTCATTGTTTCTCATGAATATATTATCTTTTTAACCTCATTACATCATTATACACCACGAATTTACTATGATTTTTTGGTTCTTTTTAACTCATCAGACGGAGCACATCGTCTTTCATCTCGAACACAATAGATGGCACGAGATGGGGATGCGGGTGTGACACACATCGATATTAGAAGAGGCCATGAGTATTTGTATTTGAGGCACTGCTTGGAAACATTGGAAACCCCCCCCCCCCCCCGGAAAAGACAAAACACTGTGGTGGTGATTGCTCTAATTTTAAAGTGGGTGACTTGATTTGATTGGCCGCGATTGATGCCAGCCCCTAATACACCCACGAACGCTTACATCAACCTCTTCTAAACTTAAGTGTCCCATGACAAATGTGGTCGCATTATTACCAAAAAATCTGCCAGAGTCTACACTTTGACTGACAAAAAAAAAAAAGGCCAAACCCTGTTTAACAAGATCACTCCTTCAAGCCATTAAATCATGACTGCCTTCTCTTGAGTGCTAATGAAATTGGTAGCCATTTAGAAGCCAGTTTATGTGATCATCCGTTTCTGTGGTCTACTTCCTAAGCTGCAAACAGATAAAGAAGGGGCTTGTCTTCACCTCTGATTGGGTCAGAAAATTGACTTGGTGAGTGGGCTACACTTACTTGACAAATGCAATTAGCATGTGCTGTATGTGAACAAGGTTATGGAAGAGAGAGAGAGAGAGAAATGAACATTCCCCACAGATACGTAAAGCCACCAGGGAGCATTGCCTAGAGGAGAGAGGATAAAAAAGAAGGTGATTGACATTCACTTTAATCCACAACTCACCACATGTCATCCAATTTTTACACCTGAAACACGAGAAAGAGCTATAGAGTACTACCTGGCAGACAATGAAAGTGGACAGCTGGGCGCAGAAAGAGAAAGAGGCAAAGAAAGACAGAGGGAGGGAGAATGACAGAGAGAGACTTAATTCCTCAGACTGGCTGACATACAGAGAACAATTGCAGGCGACTGGAGACATTTTGGCCTATTTAGGATTTGAAGCAGAGTGCAGGAGATAAGAGATGTATGAAAAATAGCATGAACAAAAAAACAAAGAGTTGCACGCAGGAGGTGGGATATAAGTCACATAAGTGTAGGGTGAACAGAAAAAGAACAGCAAACTAGTGGGTACAGTGCTGCTAAAGACCAGTGCAGCCCATTGTGCACAGTAATTATCCCGCCGCTAATGATGCTAACGCTATCCTGGCAACGCCATGGTGTTTAATTTTAGGACATCAGAGAGCAAATCGGAGGCGTCGTGCTGATTCTGTAGATAAGCCACCAAGGAAAACAAAGGAGTGGGACTACCACACATGAATGGTTCATCTTAAGAAGAGGAGAAACTCAAGCGTTATCCCAGGTTAAATTTGAGGGTTTTTACGCAACTTAACCTTCACAGCGATTGATGGCATATGTGCTGTAAAGTCCAGGATACTGAGTTCACGTAATATTTAGCCAAACAATACTCATGAATACCATACAAGCGGTCGACTTCATGCTATCGTAAAACAGGGCACTATCACTAATGGTGGCCTAGTTTTGCACATTAATGTTTTACCCTAACTTTTACCTACACTGTACAGTTCCACATATGGCCCCCGCCATCAATTTTTCATGCGCTCTCTGCTTTTATATACAGTCAGAAAAAAAACTCTTTATTTAACAGCTGAAAGTGTAAGAAGGGGTTACCTGTAAACTTGCCCAGAGTCTTTGTTGGGAGAGGAAAAGGCCAAAAAGGTAAACACCGTGTTTACTTTCCCCCCCCCCCCCCCCACCATGTTAATTTTTCTTCGAGTCAATTTCAAATTAGGTGAAGCTCACCCTCGGAGGATTCTTGCATTTCTTCTGGCTGAACGGGCTGGGTTAGTTTACAATGCAAACACTGCTCTCTCCTTCTCTCCCACACTCCTTCAGTCGTGACCCCTTGTTGCAGAAGCTTTTTCTCTAATTAAAAGAGGAGAGAAGCTGCCAAGCAACTGTGGGTGAAACTGCAGACCACTGAGCGTTCCAAACACCACACAGACGCACACAGAGGCATTTACAATAGATTGCACATCGACACCTTCATACAAATCTGTTTCCAGGACATGTCGCACCTGACAAATCACTTCACTCAACCTGTCTGCATACCCTATGTGCACCGTATCCCCTATGGAGAAGACCGATAAGAGTTGAATTCCATCACCGCTTCCTCCTTGCCTCAGGCAGCGTAGCCATGGTGAGTTTTGTACCGTTTTATCTCGTTAGCAAGTCAGCTGTATCTACTGTACAGTAGCTATATTAGATAGTTCAATTAGGATTCTTCCAAACTATGTCATATTGCATTCATGTATCCGTTGAATTATTCATTCAAAATCGCACACATCGGCTGGTTTGGTTAGCCAATTAACGTCTCCCAAAAGTAGAAACTTGAAAGCCAATCAAAACAAAAAAACAATCTCAACTCAAGGTCTATTTGGTTCTGGAGCTTTCGCTCATTTCACATGACCTTCATCGGCAGATTGAGTTTGCTCAATTGTCATGGAATTGTGGGTGTTTCATTTCCCTTTTCCCTCCCCCTGAAGAATTTAATGACTTATCTGATGTCTGTATTAGCTTCAAAGTTGACGGACATCGTGTGATTTGATAAAAAAAAAGCTGCAAATGTACATTAAGGTGTCAAGACTGAACTTTGAACCTCAACAACACTTGTTCCATGCAGTAGGTATATTACTCAGCCCCCAGTTGACTATTAATCTGTATTCAGAACAGAGTACCTGCAGTATAAAGCCATAAAGTAGATCCGTTTGACAGATTAAAGTGTAAAATAACTGTGTAACTGTGTGTAATAACTTCACTGTGTCTGCCAATGTAAGACTTTACTTACATGGACTAAACTTCATGTTAAATCAAAGTCTTTACTAAAATGGTTATAACCTTAACTGTATATTGACGTAGTCCATATTAATTCTCGATTTGAGCTCATCACAGTCGCTCGAAAATACTTGTTTATGTTAAATGAATATTGGCTTAAATATCATTAGCACTATTTATCAGAAAAATCTAGTATTGGCTGAGCTGTAATGGGGTATATTATTTTTAATGCAATACAAATACTGCTTGAATAGATGTTGCTGTATATCATCCAATAGAGTAATGTTGTATTTAAAAAAATATAATACAGCATTTTGTTTTGAGTTTTTTTTAAGTTTGCTGTTCCAAACTTAAACACTCGGCCTTTGCAAGGGTCATGCTGCAAGATTGTTATGCAATTTACAGTATTTCTAGGTCAGATTAACTTGTGCCCTGCTGGTGTAATAAGAATAGTTTAGAGGGAGATTCAATAGCTTTATCTATATTAATAGAGTTGAAAAGCATTGGTGCCACAAATACATCAGACGACATTTAAGTTTAATTTAAGTGTCCCAAGACTATAGCAACCGGCGAGTCTGAAGAAACGGATGATTATGATAATGTGTTGAGCGTCAGTGAGGGGAAGTTCAGACATCTGATTAAAGCCTGGCCTGGATTTGAGCTGAATTATAGTGACAGAGGCAGAGAGCGAGAGAAAAAAAGAGAGAGATAAAGAAAAGGGGAAAGATAGTTCAGCCACCCAAGGGACCACAAGCACATAAATGCCGTTGTACATACGTGACCGTGTGTGGCCATTTACACGCGTAAAAACTCATTCTTTATCCTATTCATTCCACGCTTGTAAAACTAAACAAGCACAATTCCTGGACACCGATTTTTAAGAATCAAACAAAAAAATCGTCTCACTTTCTCAGTATCGGCGTGTCAACAGTGCCAATGGCTAAAAGATTAAAGGACCCTCCAGACAGCCCCTTTTCCACACTCCGACTATTTTAGGGGACAAACTAATCCCTATAAATCTTATCAAGGATATGTGAGAAACCCAGCCATATGTGGAGAAGATTAGTGTGGAGTTTTGGCCTTTTTCTCGATTTTCTCACTCCAGATAACAGGGGTGTCGGACACGCACACAAACCCACAATCGACTTCCACATTTACCATTGTTTTCTTTGAAATTTTGAGGGGTGATAACAAGCCCAGTTGAATGCTTAAGATTGATAAGGATTTCGCTGAAACGGAGACACACTCCCGAGCGCACAAACAAATGGAGGAGCGAGGCTACTTAACCACCTCCCATGCGCCGCACCGCGAGGATGGCGTGGTTTTGGCTGCTTTGCTCTCTCAACTCGCAATCGTGTCATCCCTCATTACCTCCAAATGCCAATAAAAAAATAATAATAAAAATAAAAAAAAGAATACAATCTACTGACGCCTTTTCAAGTATAGAAATGGAAAACTGAGCTTCGACACAAAGAGACAAAAGACGAGCAAAAAGAATGAGAAGTGGCGGAAAAGCACCAGAAAGTTAGACGAGTGGAGGGGAAGAAAGAGTGGAGAGACGTATGGACTGAGTAACGGACGGTTTCAAAATGAGACAAAAAAGGAAGAAGCTGAGAAGTAGATTATGGGTGTTCCGATTTGATTTCTATAGCAGATATAATGATGGTTAGTTTTCGATTCATCTTCCTGGCTCAGTGGGAGCACAGTAGGCAAATCAGGTTTTAGGATCTGGCCAGTGGGCAATGAGGAGGGCTATTAAAGGATCATTACCATCTCCTGCCATTACCGAGCTGTTGCTCCGAGGTATTACCTTGGTAATGAGAACAACCTGAAACTGACTGCTTGCGGCAAGCCCGACGTACATTACATGGGAACACTGTGACAAACACCCACACATACTCGTAGACGCACGCAATGTGGATTGATAGTGATTGCTGGTAGTTCCCCACCTCTTCGCGAATGCACATCAGCGAGAGCGCATGTGCATCGGCACCCGCATTTATAACAAACACACCAACTCGCTCACGAAGACACGTAGGCTTCTAATTAATCCTTTTGACACTTAGTCACTTGTTAGTCTGCTTGACATGACCGGGATGCCACTTGTCTTCTTTCATTTCATTTGTCCCCTCGTACTGCAGTGTGTGTGTGTTTGTGTGTGTGTGTGTGTGTGTGCGCCCAAGCATTCGCTCCCTCTCACACGTCTAAATGCTCTCTGACACTGTGACTCCGGTGTGCACTCTGCTCATAGCTCACCAGCTCCAGTCATTAAGCTGAAATGCTATCTCAGAGACACATACCGTAGACTCGCCGAGAGCAGCAAAGCCCTTTTCACTGTTGTTCCATTGTGTAATGGACGTGGAGGGCCCAAACGGTTGGAGACATCATGCTCTCACGTGAAGAAACTCTTGTGTAGTGACTTTGATTCAAGGGTTTTATTTAGACATTTGTGACAATATTCAAAATGAACGTTTTAAAGTCCATCTTGAAGTAATATTCCACCCAAAATCGGTCTTTTCAGTATCAGATAAACCAGCCGCTGCAGGTCTGGAAGGTGGTTGTTACTGTAAGGAATAGCAGCTAGGTTGGTTCTAATGGATTCCAATAATTTAAAGTTTTCACTGCGGGAAAAAATAAATATCAAAATGTCCACAGAAACCACTCAAATCATGCCTGCAGCATAATACAGTCCCCCGCTCTCCATCTGTAAGGTCAGTATGCTCGAAACAATCATTGTCTCGTGGACCTTCAGGGCTAAAAAAGGGGGCAATGCCATGATTTCCAAGTAATGAAGCATGCTAAGCATATTGAGTGGCAGCAAAAAAGTTCTACTTTGTTCCTGCTGTTTAAGATTCGTCACCACTGGCATCCATATTGTTCTTTATGCAAGATGAAAGCACAAACTTTTTACAGCCAATTCTCAAGCCTAGAGGGTGTAGTAGTTTTTCACTTTGTTACAAGATGGCCTCTGTACACTAATGATGTTGGTATATAAGCAATTAATATCAAGTTGCTCATATAGGAGGAAGTTGTTAATACAATATGATAATGAATATTCACTTTCGAGGCACTGGATTTCATATGCAAGCAGTCCAAATGATGTTGTGTATGTAACCATAAAGATAGCTGCTGGAAGCAGAGCTCCTGTAACGATCAACTTTACATATACAGGAGGGCGCACACACGCGCACACGCGCACTAATACTCACAGTACCTTTCCAAGGGCAGAGCCCATTCCAGCTTTACGACGGACCTAAAGACACGCTGTGGGCAGCGAGGGCTTTGGCCAAAAAGGTTTTATAGCATCATAAACACAGTTATACCCCATCTCACCAACATAAATACGTGCTGGAGAGTTACCAAGAAGACGGCTTGAAGTCACGCCTGCTCTCAGAGGACAGAGATGGCATTCCCACCAGGAAATCAGGAGAAGAGGCTCGGTGGTACTGTACTAATTCCGTTAAAAGAGTCACAAAAGTCCATTCACATTCAAATTTCCACGTGTTTTATATGACGCCGGATCGTTTTCTCACTGCGTTGCCTCATTAATGCTTATTATTAAAGTTTTTCATATCCATTCCCAAATGTCACCCATCTTCTGCGTCACCCAGCACCGAGTAATCTGAATATCATTTTACAGTTATGCGACAGAAAAAGCCAACACATGCACCAAATAAGGTAAGATAAGATAAGATAGAACTTTATTTATCCTGAGGGAAATTGTTTTGCAACAGTTGTAATACACAGTAGGAGACAGTATAAGATGCACACATTTACAAAAATATATATAAATAGTGCAAACAGTTTTATACATTATATATGTAGAAAAATTTCAAAATAAGATGAGCTGAGATGGGGTAAGGCGCAACATTAAGGTGCAATATTCAACAAGATGAGGTAAAGTGCAGTATTTGCCATACTATAACATAGGAAAAAAAAGAAGAATTACCAAACCAAACTAAGTATGAAGAGGGGAGTAAGCTACATATGAACCTAAATATAAAGAATGAAGAATATGAAGAGAGAGAGAGAGCGTGAGAGAACCTCAGGTCACTGTGTCTCCTCTGTCCATCTCATGACCTGAGGTGGATGCATTGTAAAGTCTTACAGCTACAGGGAGAAAGGACTTCCTGTGGCGTTCTGTCGTGCATTTTGGCGATATAAGTCTGTAAATATGGATGAGTAGCGCCTGCGTGGACACACGTAGTGAAGCTCAGTACTGCCTCTATAATTAAAAGAGCCTCCGTGTGATAACAGGGTGTTAAGCAGAAGTTTGAGAGTGGCAGGTTAAGGACGGAGAGGTAAAGTAAAGGGCGGTGCGTCAGCCTTAGAAAGATACAAGGCTGTGGTATAAAGAGTTCATCCGCATCTGAGAGTGGCAGTTAAAAATCACTGAACCCATCAACACACTACCAGACTCACGAGCAAGTGCATACAGTATTACATGTGTCCACACAGTGCATTAACAGGATTAGGGGCTACTCGGGCAACTAAGGCTTATCGTCATTATTGATGAATTGTTTTTTTTTTTCCAAGGAATAATCAATTCATCATTCAGTGTGTAGAATGTCAAAAAACGGTTTGAGATCATCTCCCATGACAATTTACGTGAACTCGAAATGATGTCTTCAAATATTAATTCTCGTCTTACCAGCAGCCCCACACCCAGATATTCATTTTACAATGAAAAAGTGTATACAGGGATGTAATGTTTGTATTTTTAGATTTGTTTATTTTTTTATGTTTCTAATCAATTGTTAATGTGTACTTGTGTTGGGAAGTTTGTTTGACTCAAAAGGGCTCCTTATGGGACAAAAAGTATTTAGAATTTTTTCTTTTATTTGAGATAAGCAGCAAGTCGTCACATTTGAGGAGCTTTAAAGAGTGACTGTTACTTTAACTACTGAAAAACAATCTATAACTACACTATGAAAAAATTTACTATAAAAAGGATTTCTTTCTGATCAGCTAATCAGTTGCGTATCTGCATTGCAGGTCTTTGGTATACATAAAATCTGCCATTTATTGGATCCATTTATTGGATCCATTTATTGCATGCATTTATTGGATCCATTTATTGCATGCATTTATTGGATCCATTTATTGGATGCATTTATTGGATCATTTGAGTCCCTGTTTAAAAAAATAAAAAATAAAATAAAATAATAAAAAAAAGGAATCAGCACCTGATGAAGATTCTACAGCCTGACCTGGATTTGGCTTATTTTACATAAGAAATACTAATTTTCTCTCTCTCTCTCTCTCTCTCTCTCTCTCTCTCTCTCTCTCTCTC
>CALSCE010010855.1:5879251-5926586 GCA_943593645.1 Bovichtus variegatus | reverse complement strand
TCTCTCTCTCTCTCTCTCTCTCTCTCTCTCTCTCTCTCTCTCTCTCACACACACACACTCACTCGCCCTTCTTGAGATGCACTTACACTAAGAAAGACATTTACATGCACACAATGAACAAATGCATTGGAGTGTGAGCACAGGGTAGAGGGAGGTTTGTTGCTTCTCAGAAGCAGACTGAGACAGAGATCACCAGCCTGTCAGTGTGAAACCAGCCATTCAGTCTGAGAGGCGTCAAGCATGATAATCCCAAAGGAGGGCAGAGGTGTGTATGTGTGTGGATGGGTAAAACGGTGTCTGTGTGTGTGTGTGTGTGAGAGAGATCTACTCCGCAAACGGGTTTAAACGATTATGTGAGAATATGCACTTGCAGTGTGTGTGGGGAAATTATATCCGCATGAGAGACATCCGGGTCAAAGACGGAGCATAATTTATTTGCCGTATGCGTGTTACCTTGCATTTCTCTATTTCAAATTCATGAATCTGGCAGATAGTGGTTTGTAAAGCAAAGTGTGAAAATCTGCAAATATGGTGATGAGGTTGCACAGGTACAGAATGTACTGTGCACCGACAGTATGCACTGTGTGATTTGTGCTCCATTTTGCTCCACACTGAACCAGTCGTGTAGACAGCAAACAACCTCACAACATCAGCCTAATCCCAAACCAACACTTTCCCTAACTTTTCAAGAAATAACATTTTAAGTTTCTAAGCCCCTCGCTCTGCAATGCACTAGTGGTATGGATCTAGAGAGGAAAATTGGATTCCTGTAGCGTTTATGAATTCAAGTGAACAGGAGAAGCTTATACATCTCCAAAAAGAGTATGTCTGGCGGATGCTGGGGTGAAGAAAGAAAGAAAAAAAAAAGGCACATGGCATGTTTGGAATAGGAGATGCCCTTGTAAATATCTCCTCTCTCTTTCTCGCTCTTTATCTCGCTCGTGCTCCACAAGAGTGGAGCAGGTGTGTTGCATTCCTCAAACACGAGAAAGCGCTGCGGAGCACCGAGGTGTGGATTGTTTGCTCTCTCTCTCTCTCTCAGTCTGCGTACCTTCCAGCCATGCAGATAGTGAGTCCCCACGATGGCAGGAAAAAGCAACAAAAAAAAAAAAGGTTGTTTGTGACATAAGCACTGATCCACACGACCACAGCAGTCATCCCACCCTCCCTTTCCTTTTTTTTTTTTTTTTTTTTTTATTCTTTTTATCTTCTGCCTTTCTAAGCTGATGTTTCAGTGCACAGCAGATGTTTGTGCTTGCTTCTGATGACTACAGAATACTAACATTGGATCAGCCCTGTGGTTGGATATTATATGATGGCTTTCCCCATTTCCAAAACATTTAAATATCCGTGTCCTCCAAGTGTCGTTGTGAGCTTTATTTGTATGGAAATTGAAGCACTATCGTCTTAAAGCCTTTAAATCTGCAGGCCCTTCACCTTGATCTGATAAAACTGATTCAAACATTTGAAAGCACACCTACTTGCAAACATTTGATCTAACCCGTTTTGGTTTTCACATAAGATTTGCTTGGATGGGAAATGCAGTGCAAGATAAGGAAGCCTTGTTAGATTATAGGGATGCTCTTCGCTTGCCAGACTGGCTGTTTAGGGAAAGTGGGAACAGTGCCATCTAGTGAGATCTATGTATATGCATGGTGTTTAAAGAAAAAAGGAACTCAGCCTTTTTTCTTTTTCTGCAATATCAACTATCTGCTCGAAAAGGAACAAGTGAATGTTGAAATAAATAAAAAGTATTTTCCTCATACTTGACCTGACAAAGAGAAGAAAACCACTCGCAGTCATTTGAACACAGCCACAATGAGCTAGTAAATGCTGCTTGGCAACAGCTGCCCCGAAGCCAAAACATCCCAGTGTGACTCGATACGGACATAATGTTGACAATATGTGTTTCTTGGTAATCTAATTGCTCTCCTGACCCAGACTGACCACACTTCTACCTTGTTAATACCCCAGTAGAACCCCAACGGGGTAGTTCATCCTTTAGGCCACTAATCTGATACGCTCCTGATAACTTGGTTTTGACCCCTGACCCCTGATTGATTGCTTAAAACTACCAGACACCCTTTTGGGAGAGATGTTCTCATCAATAAACCTTACGGGCAGAAAATCATCGAGAAGCAAGCGGGTTGAGGATTTTTCTAAGACGTTTCAGAACCAGAAACCAACCAATAAATGATTAAAAAAACAAAAAAACATGACAAACTAGTTGAAGAGGTTCCCCGCAAGGAAAACAATGTTATTGTTAGTGACAGGGTGTTGAATAATGTGAGTGGGGGATGAGAGAAGAGAGTAATGAGGATGTGATCCAGGGTCAAGGATGGATATTTTGTGCTGTGCCGGCTCGGGTGTGGATAATGGGCAGTGAAAAGTCAAGAACCATTTAACTTGCTCTCCCATTTGCCCGATTTAAGACCTCCATTTAGATTTTGTCTATTGGGGCTACTTAAGATAATTTTACCGTAATTGTAATGGACCGCGTCGAAATTGAAAACCCATTACAATCTTTAAGAAATAACAACTCCCAAAACACACAGAAAGATGGAGGCGATACCTTGTTGTGAAGTGAACACAATGTGCTGGGGGGGAAATAAATAAAGACGTGTGGCTATCAGTCCTTTTTCTAGTGATAAGATTTCTTGGAGGAGACCAGATGGGACAGCCACAACTACTCTGTATTGAAACAAAATTTTTTTTACAAGTCCAACTGAAATAATCCCCACAAGATTCAGACATTCACACACAAAAAAAGATTATTATCAGTGAGATAAGCTATGAGGCATCTCTTTATCTGTCATGACGGCAGTGTGAGACGGATATTGCGAAAGCTTCACATGTGACTTTTTTTTCTTATTTTTTTTTTTTTTTTTTTTTTTTTAGGATGAGACGTTTACCTCGAGAAATATCAAATAAAAAACTATTTAAAAAATCACCCACTTGGGGATTTTCCCCCCGTGAGCGTCGACTCTTTCAAACTGTTCGCATTTATCGTGACCCAAGCTAACCGATGTTAATGAACGAAATCCTTTTGAATCGGAGGAGGAAATCACATCAAGGCTTAAATGTCACTGCACTTATATTATAAAAAAAAAAAAAAAAAAAAAAAAAAAAGTGTGAAGTGCATTCCACAATGTTTGATTGTCTTACACATTGAGCGGAAAGCGGTTCACGTTAACAACTCGCTTGAACACTCAAAGAGAGACCAGAGGCTTTGGTTTCACATAAAGCACACTGCGGAGACAACCGTTGCTGAGGATTACTGACGGGAAGCGATAAAACAAGTGTATTATTCACTCCGAGTGCGTTAGTGGGTGAGTGTGCGAGAGTGTGCCTGATACAACCGAACTGGCCTCCACTCACCAGTCCAACATCCAAGTCAAGCTGGCAGCAGTGATATGAGTAATGCCCACTATCACAGAGAGGCAGGGAGTGGAACAATTGGCTTGTCAAATAAGAGCCACTTGACAACTTCTCAAAGAAGATCAATTATGGTCAGTGTTTGGATCAAAGCACTGACACAAGTGAGGCCGTGTGGCACATGGCAGCCGGCGCGATGCCTGCCCGGTCATGTAAAAGCTCTCTAACAGTCTTGGTTGTTTTATGCCTTCAACGACAACCGCCGATTGCGTGACAAATTATTAAAACGCCTTCAAATTATACCGGCCTGTGACCGTACATGTTTTTGTGCTACTTAGCCATCTGCTGAAAAACACAATTACATCTTAGCTCAGGTTGATGTGGCAGGAAATGGAGGGAGGGGAACGCCCTGATGTAAAGTGAAGACATGTTGAAGGAGCAGTTCTCCGTGGTACAATGATACCGAGTTATAGCCCCTGCCCCCCCCCCCCCCCCTCCTACTCCCTCCACCTCCCTGCCCCAACAAGCTATCCTCTTGCCTCGGAGATGAGGCTGGCACCATAGTGTGACAATATTACAGGCAGCGGATGTGATTACCAGATCTTAATCGGCTGTAATTTACCCGTCATCCCTGTCCTTAATATGCGGTTGCTGTGCTCCGGTGAACCCAGACACAGAATGACACCGTCTCCTCCGCAACGTTTGATCCAGCTCACGGACATTGACGTTTCTTAATCATCGAGACAATGGAGTGGGAGAGCGAAATGAGCTAATTGGGAAAATACTAGCCAGCCAGGTTAATTTGGGGTTCATCGAATTACCCTGTGAATTAGCGCGATGTTGTAAATTACAACATGTCAGTAATGAAGGAATAGAAACTTGGAGAAAAAGGGAAGCTTTCTGCAGCAACAGCAGAATATACCTCCTCCCAGATAATTAAATGGAATGGAAGCACAGCTCACCAATTAGAAAGGCTTTAGTATTTTGAGATGAGAGGTTGTTCTGCGGGCTGTAAAAGTGGGAATGCCCGGCACTTGGCCTGGAGGGGAAGAGAGGCAAAGGACAGATCTCTGCTGTATAAATCGGTGAACACGCAGAGAGCAAAGCAGAGGAGGGGGGCGGGGGAGAGGTCACGCAAAATAGTTGGCAAATGGAGGACAATAGTAGGGCAAATCTTATTGGGGGGAATCTGAAACCAGAGGTAACACTGGCAGAGGCAAGGGAGAGCGATAACGATAATCTAAAGAATGCAGAGAGAGAAGTGTGTAGGGGTGGTGAGCTGGGGTGAGACAAATTTCACTGCACCCCATTTCTCTCTGACATCCCTCAGCCCATCTCCTGAGCCCATCCATCTTGGATGACAATAGCGTCCTGATTTGCATACCAAAAACGCTTTCCGATATGCACCTTCGCAGCCGTCGCGAGAGATTACAAAATATTGACAATTATTGACAAAACCCAAAGGCGTTGGCAACACGCCACCTGGAGTATCGCATCGACCATTTTATTCTCTTATTTGCTCCTTTCTTCCTCCTTCTGAGGGCACGCTATTGACTTGAATATCTGATTGCCGCTGCCGAGGCTTATGAGCAGCGTTGGGGAGGTGTGCGGCGTTGGCTGGTTATGGAAGTGGCTGTTGCTTTGGATGGGAGGTTATGTTGTTATTGCTTGTTTGTGCACATTTCCCAATGACACAGACTTTAATTAAGATAATCATCACTGTGGCTCTACAGTGGGGCCTACGCAGATTAAGGACTGTGCTACGCAAAACCCTGTGTGATCAGTTACTCTGCTCACAGGCAAACCTTGTGATTACAGTGATAAATACATGACATAAAGGAGAGGAGAGGGATAGAATAGAGACGGAATTAAAGGGCCTTTGAACAATTGCTGAGATATTAAGGAGCATCATCAGTCCAGAACTCATGCAGAGAAGCAAGGGAAATGAATGCGGTTAATTAAATAAGACTGACACCGTAAGGGATGTCAATTACTAAAATATGACACGCAACACAGGCTTAAAAGTGGCATCAGCATATGGAACAAAGTGTGAGAATATAGTTTGGTTATTAATGTCACACAAATATTCAGCACAGTAAAATGTCATCCCTCCAGATGAGGTTATTTCTATGAATAGAAACGGAACAAGAGCAGAAACATACATTTTCTTGTGTCCCTCTCGCTGGCTTTAAAGTCACTCTGTGCTTCACTCTGCGAGGGCAAAGATATTGTTGAGAGGTAGAGAATCTCCTCATCACCAGAACAATCTCCGGTCCCCAGGTAATTAAGTTTCTCATGTCCCGGCTATTTGTTGTTTCTTAATGAGAGCACTCTGCACTCCTCGTGTCCTGTACTGTAATTAATGGAAAATAGGAAGACGAGGAGGTGGAGGATGAAGTGCAGGAAGAAAGCAAAGTGGAAACTCGTCCTGTCTGGTGACCTGCCGGTTGCCCTCAGAGGCTCTCCCTCTCCCTCTCTCTCTCTCTCCCCCCCCCCCCCCCCTTCTCCTCCCGTCTTTGTATTCCTCTCTTAACCTGCTGCTCTTTTTCCAGTGGGCTGTTTGACAAGCTGCCAGTTCTAATGCCCTCACTGCAATGTCCCTTGTCAACTCCCATAAACTCTTATATCTATCAGAGCTTCCTCTTAACAAAAAAAGAAGCTTCCATTATCAAAGTGATTAAAAATGATCTTTAATTTCGCAGACAGCCAAGGGTATGGCGAGTTTAGACGAAGAGCCAATAAAGTCCCACATCTGCATATCTTTATTATATTCTTTCCTGTAACCTGTTTCTTGTCTCTTTTTTTCCCCCTTCCGTCAGTCAGTGTTCTCTGTATAAGTCTCTGCTCCTCTCTTCCTCCAATGTCGATGAGGACTGTTAAATGTTGCTACAGTAGTGTACACGGATCAATTGATCACTCTGACCTTGACACTAAAATGTAAATGTTGCTGTTAGATAAGGGCGTGTACAGGAATCCGCGCCATCACATTGACTTGGCAACAGTGCCTTGAAAAATGTTCAGAACATCTCACATCTGATGCAATTCCCTTACATTTACGTAGGTATTACATAAAGTATGGACTTATAAATCAATTGCAAGTCCTCAATAGTGAGGAAACTAATGAAGACATTAAATTACATTTAATACATTTTTTTTTATATCTTACACTCTCTTCGGTTATTGCATTCACATGCGTATTGAAAATATGCAATGTCGTCATTTCTAACCAAGGTGATACGAAATAGCAGGAGAAATAAATGTGATATAGTGCAGTGAATAAAAGTTGTGGTGATGGTGAAATACCTTAAGAGCATAACTCTGCCATGCATCAAAAGCACACGCTGTAGAACTTGCTAATTTAATCACCTAAGTTGTGTTGGGGATTTTGGATGGCTGAAGAGGTAGTTAGTCTACGTGCCAGTGGAGGCCACCTCAGTGTCACCCGGCTCGTCTCGCTCGCTTCCTGCGCGGATGCACTGCCATGCCTCACACAAGCACTGCCTCAATTACATTTCCAAGGTGGCGGTGGCAAGGGGTGTGACGAGGAAAAAGAGATACGGAGGTAAAGTGAGTGAATGGGAGTTGGAAAAAAAAAAAAATTACAAAAAAAAGAGAAGAGCAGGCACCAGAGGGAAAAAAAAGAAAGAAAAAAAAGAAGAAAAAAAGAGAAATGGGTTTTGGATAAGAGTTTTGGGCAGCAGAGTGAAATGCAGAAAAGCTAAATATGCCAAGACAAGCTTATTTAGGACTATTACAGGTTGGCCATATGGGGTTTACAGGGTCGCCCGTTAGTCCCATCAACAGCATATCATTAATCAAACCCACAAAGTGATGAGCACTAATCTTTAATGCCAAGAAAGAAGGGAGGGAGGGATTCTTAAGAGTACATCTGACGCAAACAAGGAGTGGCAAGGCGCGGCCGGAGCAAAAAATGAATCACAATTTCCAGATGGCCCTTCAGATGGGAAATTGACGAGCCGCAGAAACGACTGCGGTAGAGGACTTTTTGAGACAAGAGACGGCGGGATGTGGGTAAGAGAAGACGGAGGACAGGAGAATTGTTGTCTACTTTCAAGGTGTGCTGGGGAGATGAGAGTGCACGACAAGATGGGGATGGGACGTGATGAATTCTCCAGAAGAGCAGCACTGGACATCAGACAGAAAATGTGATGAGGCACAAAGGCCTCCCAGCGCATATCAAACAGATGATTTCAACCTGAGTGATGTTGTCTTGGCATTATCGACTATAGTGGGACTGAATGATAATGCCAGCGGCTGAAGAGGAGGACAGGTTAAGAAGAAGTACTCGGACAAATCTATGACCGCATATCTAATGCATACCAAATTCTCCGCTCTGCATTGTGTTCCACTTTCTAGTTTCACACTCACTTGGCTTGCATCACTCAGTCTCGCTGTTTGTGTTTATCTCACCTGTTTTGAGCGAGCGCCAACCTTCAGGTGGTTCACAGAATGTGTTAGTATTGTCTGGTTTTGCGTCGCAACTCTTTTAAGTACCTCAATTAAAATTCCACTTTAACTCCCCGTCGCATATCAAAGCATTGCCAAGTTATTTCTATAACTTTTATCCATAAATGACTCAACATGTCCACTGAAGCTTAACTGCCTTTTTCGGTTTCGTCAAGTATCATTTTAAAAGTTGACATCTTTGAGATTTTGACTGTTGGCCGGTCAAACCAAGCACTTTGAAGATGTCACCTTGGCACCTGGGGACTTGCAATGGCCACTTTTACCATTTTTTTGGGGGGAAAAACATTTCTAAAATAATTGAAAGAGATAGCGAAAATAATTAAAGTCACAGCCCTGATGTCGTTCTTATTGGTAAACGACATGTTTCATGTCAAGCTATGACACCTGAGACTTGGCAGTGTTTTTACGGCAGAAACCAATATGAAGGAGCAAATTATAAGTACATCACACCCACTTGAGGACTAATGAAAAGCAGCATTAATTAAATGAGCAACACATTGACTCCAAAACAGAGATGCATTTAAACGGCCGATGTTGAGCTAAGCATCATGTCTCCTAAGAGGCTCTATACCTATATGGGTGTGGCATCCTATTTTACAGATTTTGGACCTGACAAAGATCCAACTGTAAACAAAAACATTGTCTATTTGAATGGGGATTTTTGTTTTGGAGTCAGTGTGCAGGCATTACTCATTTCATCGATGCCATTTACCAGTAGCCTTGCCCCTCCATGTGACATACATATAAGTATGTTACGGGAAAAAAAAACGTGACCGTCTTGAAGTCCCAGATGTTGTAGCTTGGCATATGTCTTCAACTAAAGGATGTTAATAGTTAACCGTTTAACTGTTAACCGACAATAATAATTTTCTCGGAAAAGAGCGGTGCGTCCCTAAAATAAGAACAGCTGGTCCACCTTAAAAAGGTCAGCCCAACTTAGGCCTGAGCCGAAGCCGTCGCTAACTTCGGGGCCAACCCCCTTCACTTTAAATCAGACTTGGCTTGGGTCTTGAGGAGTTCTTGCGCTTATTAACCAACAAATAAACTGTACACACACTGCGTCGCTACTTTCACAGCTGTAATTTTACTGCCAACTTCATACTCACTGTCACACACACACGGCGAGCCACCCGGCTTGTAATACCGGCCCAGAGCAACGTTATGCAAGGCAGACGGAGAGCGGACAACCTTTGCAGATAAAGTAACTGATGCGGTGGGATTAATGGCTGCATGTGTCGAAGATTATGTACACTACATCACGGCTGCTCTCCCAGACGGGGGAACTGGGGACTCAATTGCCCGTTTTGCGCATACACTGCAGCTGGAGATGAATTATCGAGTTAACCTGATTGTGCATCGGTTATCGATGCAACTTGGTGGCTTGTTAGGCTCTTCAACCTCCGCACCACTGCATACGAGACACTAATCCTGTCGTTAATGGTTAATGATCTGTTAACGAGGGTCGGCTATTGGTCAGAATTTATTTTCTAAATTAGCATCCCTAATTTAAAGCAGGGCTAACATTAGGGCTTGGAGTCAGTGTGCAAGAATTTTAATCAAAACCATCCATTTTTGCAATGTTCTTCTATAAACATGAAAAAAAAAAACATGTTTTCTTATCATTTGTTTTCTGTGTTTGGTTTAACAACATAGTGAATGTTTAGGATCTCAGTTAGTGGGGGAAGGAATACTTGTTCTTTTGGTTGTCCCACTTTATAATTTAGGCTGTCCAAAAAAGTTTATTTTTACATAAAAATCTGACCAAGCACAGCTTAAATCTTTAAAGATGACCGACTACAAACTGACAGGCCACAACTCTTGCAGTCCGCACTAGTGAAGCATGTTGCAGTGTTTATGGAAAAAGATAATCCCTCTTTGCTGTGGTTTTAAACCCCAGCCCAGGAGACATAGGCGTATTATGAAGCTGATGGTTTCTGTTTATGCCTCCAGGCTGCTCATGTCTGGGTAAGTGAACTTCCATGTCTCCTGTCAATGTTCCTTCTCTGCAAAACATAAAAAAGAGCAGACTGACAAAGCTGCAAACAGAATGACGCAAGTTAGAGCAGGTGACGGCAAAAAAAGAAAAAAAGTGACACAGAATACTAGGCCACAACACTCAGGGAGTGAAGGAGCGAAAAGCAAAAAAATTTGAAAAATGAAGGATGGCTGAGACAGAGAAGAGAGTCATCAGGCTGGAAGAGAATTAGAGGGTCTCGGCATTAGAACAAAAAAAATTGTTAAGAGATTGAGGGGGGGAGGGGAGTAGTAGTGGGAGAGAGAGATGGAGAGAGAACGGCCATATAACACTGTAGTCCATCACAAAGCTGCTGTAGCATTCTCAGCCTAACAATAGCAGCAGATTGAGTTGGACAGGGTTCACAGGCCTGAATACAAGCCAGCCACATAAAGCTATTGAGTGGCTCGGCTGTGTTATCTGGCCTGCTGCTGAATACTCCCCTTCTGCAGAGGTGAGCAGGCTCAGGTTACAGTGTTCACTGATGGGCTTTAGTCCATCACACTTCCCCCACTGTTCAACAACGGGCCAGCAACTTCGGGGGCAAATCTCCAGAATGCCGCTCCGGGGCAACACTGAGATCCAAGGGCTTGAGTGGAAGAAAGACCGACACGTATAGCCGAGAAAGAAAGACTGACACAGATAGCCGTGAGAGACTGGCTCCACAATATCCACGTAATATTTATAGGAATGTCCTTCAGAAATCAGCCGTTTGCTCCCGTTGTTGTTATAAATCATCCACAACTCGACAACAATTGTTGCGGCTTCATCTATTGTTAGTTTGTTTTGTTTCGTCTGATGTACGGATTTGTCCTCCGCTGCGTCGTCATTGACCCATGCATTTTCTAATTATCCAATTCACAAAGGACATCATAAGAGCTAACTGCAGTACATGATCCCCATTATTTCTCCATGAGATGTCATGTTTATAATGGAAGTATTATCTCATTGATCACAGCTGCTATTGTTATCATCATAATTACTACTACAGTGTCATTTAGATGGTAATTCGGGTATTTCTTACCAACCGTCAAGCTATTCATCATATTCATAGCGCCCTATGGGATTGGCTATTGTTCTTGAAGATAAACAAGACTTGATGAGATTTTTGATAAAAAGGGACTTATTGTACATGCAGCATGATCCTGGGTGTCAGCACTGTAGTGGAACATTTTGCAATAAGGGATTTACACCAGGTTGACCTTTAGTCCAGAACTCTCCTCGTTTCTGGCCCTGCCTCTACCTTGCGAGTGACTCTTGTCACGGAGAAGGTCTTATAAATATGGATGCCTTCTCCTGGAGGCCGTGATGCAATTTCAGAAATAGGAGGGAATTTCTTTTTTAAAAAGGGGGTGTTCGGGTGGGTTGCAAAAGCAGGACCGGCAGCCTTTTGCCAAGGTTGCTTCTTGATATACTCTATATTTATTTACTCATTTCTGCCACCGCTTGTGTCACTGCATTGCAGAGAAATCTGATGGAGGTGGATAAAAAAAGAGAATGAAAGATCTTTACTTTCCATACGGCAACTCATTTTATTCGAGCTCTGGAATGCACAAACCTGTGAGAACCCTTATGGTGCAAGTTTTTCTACTTAACACACAGGATATAGTGCCCATGTTGTTTTGTGGTTTATAAAACCCCCTGTATGAACTTGGTTTTGCAGGATGTGTCCTAATTGTAACATCTAATGCCTTGTAAAGATTTCTCATTTAGCCTTTGTAATGGCCGGGCTGTGCAGGAAATGTTAAGGTCAAGAGGGAAAGAAAATGATTAACTCCTCTCATAGGAAACTTTTCTTTTTTCTATGAGAGGATGTTACGGTCTTTTAACAAGAAGGCCATGTTTGATTTATGGTGTTATGATGACATGCAAAGAGATTGGGACAGTTTGGACTTGGTCCCAAAGAACATGTTCGGATCACCAGGGTCCTGTCGTCGTGTTACCATTGTTGCATTTTACAGTATACTGTGTAGGGACCAGGTGTTCGTCACTAAGTGGTGTGCTTCAAGGATCAATTCTTTGACAGGAAAAATGTCATTGTCTCCCACAAATGTCTTTTACACAAGACTGGCGTCACTACATTGTTCAACCCCCCCCTTCATGTTTCTTCCCTACCCACAACTCATCCTTCGGGCGCACGCACACTCACACGCACACGCACACCTTATTCAGGGCATTTCGCACAAAACCCGTCAAGAGGAACAGATGTCATTATCAACAGAGATAAAGAATCATTATTTTGACAGCTTTACAAACAGCGATGTCACCCCGAGTGTGGAAGATAAATGACAGGATGCTGACTCGTGATGAGCTGAACTGTAATCTTTGTGCATGTGCAAGCACACACACAGCAGACTTTTACTGCGCAATCGTTATTTTCGGAAAGTTGCCTATATCCGGTGTTAGCGATGCCCTTCAAGGAGTTGGAAGCACGTCCTTGGCGGTGATACCCACTGGGGGGGAGAGGGAGAGAGCAAAAGAACTTGAAAAATGGAAAGAGAGACAGAGCGGCATGCAGAGGGAATGAGGTAGAGGTGGCTTTATTGTCTGAAGCTTGCAACAGAAGCCGCTGGATACATTCAGGAAGACAATTAAACTAACATGCATGAAACACCTGTACATAAAACAAACAAAAAAATAACATTTTAAGTACAACGTCTTGGGTGGATTGCTATGAATCTCAGTACACGCTCCAAAAAGTACTAAATTATCACATTTTATGTACATCCAAACAACAGATAACAATGGAGTTACACTAGAAATGTAGAGCAATATTGAATTACTGTAAGATCTGCGATTTATTTTTATCAATTTTACCATTTACCATTTTGTAGGGGAGTAGATTGTTGGAACTTGTATGTGCAATGTTGTAGGAACAGCTTTTTTCTAACACTGTAAACCACAGTTACGTGACCATGACGAGAAAATCCTTACATGTGATACTGCATCATTTAGGCTATGGATAACACAGAATATGTATTGCCAACATTGCTGAATGAACCAGTCTACTCGCCCTCTCTTTTTTTTTTTTTGCCTTTTAATGTGCATTCCAAAGACTTTTGGATGGCTGGCACACATAATTATATTGTGTATGTGTGTATTTGTATCCGCATATTGAATATTATTAGGGACTAGGTGATTGCTTATATCCTCAAAATTGCTTTTCTGACACCACATGAAAAATCACCTAAATCACTTTCAAAGATGGTAGGAAAAACCAGGCTGGTGTGACAAATACCAAGGCAAATTGAACATTTGAACACGAATAAATACACATTTAATCTTAATTAAACAGTCAGGGGAAAAAAAAAAAGAGTATATCCATCTATATCTATGAGTTTATGACTTGATTATTCAAATACATTTTGTTTTCAGATTTACCGCCAATGCAATGGCTTAGGATCGAGATGATCACCCCAAGATATCGCAAGTCTGTTCAACTTATTGATATAATTAAAATAACCCATGCAATGTACATTTGTTTGCAAACTCCATCACTTAATTATTGCCGACAAGTGCAATCAGAAAGTATTATGACAGTGGCACATTTTCCTTTGACATCGTAGCCCAGCTGTAGTTGTAAATTGTATATATCCCCGTCAGATGAATAGTGCAGAAATTATAGCAAATGCATTTCTAGGACACAGAAACTTGTTTGAAAATGATTTGCAGTCAATGCATCAACAGACACCCTGGTGATCACATTCCAGGCCTTTATGTTAATTTCATGCTCATTTCAAGAGCTTTCTGCTTTCAGTTCGGTCTTCAGAAAGTCAAATTCCTTCTCTGATTGAGGCCTGGATTGAGTTGCACCAGCTCTTCATAAATCCACAACATTTGAATATGGTACACTGATCACCCATTAACCACACGCTCACGGTCATTGTTTCCTTTTGAATACAATGTGCTGTCGTCAAGCCAAAGAAGTGGGTTTGAATATCAATGTCATGAAACTTTCTGACTGCATTGTGCAAGGCCCGATTGGTTATGTCAAACTCAACAGTACAACATGTTCCCATTCTGCTGTCTGATTCATGTACAAACGTAAGCTATAGCGTCATGTCAAATCCCTGCTTCTCCCCTTTTCTCCCACACCCACTCATTTCGCTCTGACATGGAGTAATCACGTTCCGATTAGGAAGCATGATGGGATTTCATTACAGTGGAAATCAGTTGAAGCTCAGGGAGGACGGAGGCCTGAGGTTTCTGCAAATACATTTCCTGTTAACACAATAATTTCCACTCGTGCGTGTGTACAATTGGGAGTTTATACGTTCCTATGGGTTCCAAGAACTGTGTGTTTTCAATTTCATCCGTTATGAATGCTGGTTGATGCTTCATGCAGGGACACTGGACAATGTGCATATGTTCAAAATTGCAAAAATTGTGGCCATAATACTTCCCTCCAAGCTTATACGAGCAAAAAAAAAAGGGACTGGTTCTACTGGCTGATTTTGCTGGGGTTCAGTGGCATTTCTGGACCATTTGTTTCGGCCAGTTAATACTTAAGAAATGACAATTAAATTAGCCTTGAAACCGAGTGCTCATTTTAACACTGGCCAGGCGTGGAAAACATTTTGGTGGGAGCCAAGTGAGAAAGGTCCTCTGAAACGTTTAAGCAGTGTTGAAACAAAGTTAACCGGTTTCGACCTGAAGCACCATTACACAGTGGGGTGAATACACACATCGCATTCAGAAGCAGTCAATTATAGTAAAGCGCAAGATGGCATTTAGATTTCAGATGCAAGTTTAAATATGAAGATGTACAATATTCTTTGAAACAAATTACTCATTATGCAGTACAGCCTATAAGTACGGCAGTGATGAAATTCGAACAACTGCCAGACATGTTCCTCAGTGACAAACATCGCAATTTGCACAAGGCCTAAAAAAAGATATCTATTTGCGAGAAAAGTTCCCATTTATTTAAAACGGCAGTGGGTCCTGTCCATGACGCTTATTGTGTCAAGTGAAATATAATAAAAAAGTATATCTATATCCAAACAACAAGGCACAATGAGGCACGTTTTCCCAAAATAACTAAATCAATTGCACAGTATGGTTGAACATGCAGCCACAGGGGCCCATTTTCCCACAAAGCATTTGGCTTACCCCATTAGAATTGAAAACCTTTCTTTCATGCTAGGAAATTGAGCTGTATACTATATTACTGTTTTACTACTATTTTCGTATAAAACGCATTCAAGCTGTTCTCATATCGAGTACTCATAAGAGTTTTGTCCAGTACTATTGCCGTCCGCGTTTGTTTGAATGGAGTGGAATCACACAAAATGGACTTTACTATAAATTACACCAAATGAGTATTTGAGTAGTCGGGGATGAGTGTATCATTATTGATGGTGACTATTGGACACAACAAATGCAGTAAATGTGCTACAAATTAAACGATTTAGCCTTTACTTTTTTTTTAATTAAAAACAACAATATCAAAATGAATAACGGGGAAGTCCTGGCTTCTCTCGTCTTTCAGCCAAGGCCAATTTATTTCAGGTGCTGGTGTCACAGAGCTACTGGCTCCTGGTTGATTCACAACTAGAACTAAATATCCTTACAAGTGTAGGGAGTTGAATTTTCTAGCAGGGCCACAAAAGTGAAAATTGCAGCAGTCAGGCACACGGACATAATGAAATGCACAAGAGTCGTGAACACTAATACAGGAGCGGCGCGTCTGCTGTTCCTTTGCGTCTATCCTTGAGAAAGCATTAGACTGTCTCAACACGGCCCAGTATTTTCGGTATATAAACGGTGTTATTTTAAAGTTATACAGTAACCTCAGGAGAAATTGCTCGCAGAAATGCATCTTTGAGTTGTCGGAAAGTGTATTTGGAATATGCATCAGCTTTGACCCATTTATTTTTTTATAAACAGTTTTTTTTTTTTTTTTTTACATATAGCAATGGGGAGCGTTTTTGAAACGCTCGTCTCCGATGAAATACATACCGTTTCCAGGCTGCATTAACCCCAGCCAATCACACTGCTTTAACCTTTAACCCAGTACGCGGAACAATGACTGTGTGTTCTATAAATGTATGTGTGTAAGAGGCTCGAGTGAGGCGATAAGGATGTGGGCATGTATAAGATCTGTGCGTATGTAGGGCTTACAAGAGGTCATATGCTTTGATGTTCTCTTTTTTTTCCTGATTTAATGTGGTTGATATTGCAGCTGCTAAATTCTAACCAGATAATTACATTTTACAGAGTATTTCAAGAAGGGTTTAGAGCAGGCCTTTGGAGATGACTTTTTTCTCTTCTCTCCCCCTCGTTATGGAAAGTGTTACTATTCATAAGTGAAAACTTTCCAAAGTCTCAAACTTAAGAGTCGTCAGTGTTTCATCTATACAAGATCAATGAATGAGAGAAAGATTAGCAGCGTCTCGATATCAAAACCTATATGAAGTAAGGGATTATGGGCATTGCAGCGTTTAGTCATGGCATTAGTAAAAGTAAGGCTTTTAGTCTCCAATCCCTGTGGCATTAAATGTGTTGTTGAGTGTCATAAGAAGGCTATATGGAGCACATCAGTATTTGAGAGGCATTAGGGAAGATCAATATGCAACAGTACAAATAATTAGCACCATGTTGGCCAGGAATGGAGTTCACAACTATTCTCATGTAGAGGCTTATAAAAAGGTCGCTGCTGGTCTCCAGTGAAAAGAGGCTCAAGCACAATGTATTTACAATGTGTTGTCTGGCGGAAAAAGCTGGACGGAGGAATGCGTTTCCCCTCTCTGTTCCACACTAAAGAAAATGACATACGTGGGCACCGTCCTCTGCAAATAACTGCTGCAAAGCATTGCTTTAAATGCTTTATTTGAAAACTCAGGGACTTTGAATCAAATGTTCCACCTGTAAGCAGCGAGTAATTGATTCACACCCAGACTCGGCAGTCTGGATAGATGATCCGTTAACTGATATCTCATATGATATTTATCTTGCCTCTAAAGTTTAATAACACATGAAAGTAGCAGGTACACATTTTCAGTTTGGAAACATCTCAAAATTTATCGTGTACTTTATAATAGAAATGTAGCTTGAAAAAAATGATACAGCCTACTGGACCACATAAAAAAAACAATATGAACATTTTAGTTTTTATTATTTCTTTTATTATTACTACATGTTGCCCTCATGACTCAGTGCAAGCATTTAAAAAAAAAAGGGTGCATTTCTCATTTTGCCATTCTAAACCTGTAACCTGTAAAGTGGAGAGGAAAGAATGAACAAAGCAGAACATGCAATCAATTTCCACATTTTTCATTAATTTCGTTCGGGGACTGAAAATAAGCTTTTTGATTAAACCAGCAGACGCCCCGAAAATTCTTGCAGCACTTTTTGTAAGTCCAAATTCTGGACTGGCAAAGTTCCAGCATAAGTATATTCGGCACGTGTTGGCAACACAAATCTCTGCATAGTTGAAATCGTGCCTGCTCCATGAGGATTGTGTACCCTTCTATTCCACACACTGTTCCTGTTCTGTTTGCTACATTACCCGGTATAAAATTCATGTGACCCCCATTCCTGTAGCAAATGAAAAAAAGAACAAGTTTATACCTTATGCCCCTCATTAGTTGAACTGTTATACTGTAGCACAGGGGGGCTGATTGCCTGAGCAGTACTGTTTGTTAATCTGATCATGTTTGTGTTTGGAGCCGAGCAAACAAGCTGCCATAAACAAGCTGAAATAGTGAGCCAGACCTCGCTCTTGCTCTCCGCCGCTACAAACCACACACACACAAACACACACACACGAGCATCAGCCTCTTCTCCGAGGCTAAATAATGAAGAACGGAGGCACATCGCTTAGGTGATTAATTATCCATGTCACCAGATGGGACTATGAGCAAAAAAAGTCAGATTCTCTTTTTTTTTTTTTTTTTTTTTTTTTTTTTTTTAAATGCGTTTCACTGTGAGGATTCGATTGGGGTAATGACAGCCATATGTTGATTGATGACCACAGGCTAGTATTAATCAGAAATACAGATATGGGATTTTACCAGGACAGAGGACTGTATGCGTGTGTGTGTGTGAACACTCGCAACCCTATGTTTTTTTTTTTTTTTTTTTTTTTCTTTTTTTTTTTTTAAAAAAAAAAAGCCTCAACTCTCGAAACTTGGAAAAAAGAAGAAAGGAGTGAAGATAGTGCGAGCCAGCAGAATTTACTTATTGTATTTTAGTAATTACATTATGTATAGTTTCTCTTTAGGAATGCATTTTGGACTCTTTACCAAGCCATTATGGATTTATCTATTCAAGTAATAGCCCATTTATCACATTCCGTAAATGCAATACAGAATTATTTAAAAATGAATGACTTTAGTTTTACTTTTTGCCAAATGTATAATCAATTAAACAATTTATTTCCACCATGACTCCACCAAACAATCCAACTACTCCTAACTGTGTCTTGCCATTCAGAGCAGCTGAGATCAGATGACAGATGACAATTAAAGCAAATGGCTTTAATTGTCATCTGTTATACTGAAAATTCTATCTGAAGAAAAATTTGGAACCGACATTTAAGTTAAGTGTGTCAATTCCCAACAATGGCTCAGCCATTTTTTTTCCTCTGACAAGCTGTGGCGGGAAAGACTGAAACTAAGGGGATCTTGCCTCGGGGATGCTGGGTACACACTGGGGGCCACTTATGTAGCCTGGTCAGGCAGAGAGAGTGGTTCAGGTCATTTTACCCCTCATTACATGGGCATACATGTCAAATATCTACACCCTGGAGCCCCATATTTTTTCTTTTTTTTCAAACCCAGTTCAAAAATGCAACCAAAAAAGTACCATCGCTATAAGAATACCGTGGGAGAAAATTGTATGTAGCGCAAAGATAGGAAATTAGCATAAGCTTCCCGGTATGTAAGGGAAGACAAAGTTTAGTCTATTTGACACTCCATCTAGGGCGACAGTAGCTCAGTCCGAGGGGACTTGGCTTAGGAATGAAGGTGGCCAGTTCAAGTCCAGTACGAACCAAGTACGGAATGTACACTGGTAACTGGAGAGATGCCAGTTCACCTCCTGGGCACTGCCGAGGTGGCTTTGAGCAAGGCACCGAACCCCTAATTGCCTAGGCAACACGCCAACTGCATGCGTGTGTGTATTCTGGTATTTGTGATGATGGAGTAAAGAAAATTGAATATCCCCCTGGGGATTAATAAAGTAAATAAATAAAAAGTCTCACAAGACCACCTGAGCCGTCCAACCTGTGAACATTTCCTATAAGTCCCCCGTGACTACTGTAAGCGTGTTGTTGACCTCGACACACACTGCTGCATACACCTGTACAATGTTAGTTTAAAACGGGTTGCCCTTTCCTGTCATCTTTCAATACTAAGCTGCATTTCAAAAACAGAAGCCATACAGTTTAAGTTGGGTGAAGGCCACAATATGTCATCAATTTGGAGACAGCCAGCCTTCAAATAAAAAAACAAAAAAGAATTGTGGGCATGAATATGAATGAATATAATCCTGGGTTAGAAAGATACTTGTTATTCAATCCTTGTCCCTCAAGATCCTTTGTTCTTTTTAAACTACTCACTTTAAAGCTGCAAGTCCATGGAGATCTTAATTCACTGTGGTTTGAAAGAAGCTCATGTCGATACAGTTGTTTTCCAGATGACAGAAAACTAGCTTTTCTTTCAAAAACTTTGAAATAGATCGGAACAGAAGCTCAATCTTTTTGCTGACGCCGACTGGCCGATATGCGAGATGTAAACCTGGAGCACTAACGTGTGCGCCGTTTCCCACTAGAAAAGGGGAGCTTAATGTTTGTGGCTGAAAATCAGTTGTGGTCCGAATATAAAAATGAAGACGTGTTATGTATATGAGGTAGAAAATTTAATTCAGTCAGGGGGCAGGAAGAGCGACCTTTTCACCTATTGATTCCATTCTGTCTGAATGGCAGATCGTCAGGGTGTGAGAGGCACATTAATTGTGAAAAGTGTTAAGGCAGCTCCCTTCCACAAACTTTTGGCATAGCTAACACTTACTGAGGCTTATAGAAAGATTGTACAAAGCCATTTAAAAAATATTTATCATCGTTACTTAACCACCTCAAAACATTACTATACGTGTCAATACTGTCAGACTATTTGTACTTCGCATAAAAAGCTTTGAAATTAGGTTACTGCCCATGGATCACATAGACTTGACATGACTATAAGTGAACGTTAAATTTCTGAAGCGTAACGAACATTGTGAAACTTATCATCACGCATTAACGGGAATGGTTGGACATTTTTGGGAGATAATTTGCTTTCTTGCCAAACGTTGGGCGAGAAGATGGATGCCACCCTCATATTATTAGCTTAGCCTAGAATTCACACCTAAAACATGCTAAATACAAATCAACGAGACAGCGAGTGTTTAGGGGGAGAGTGGCTACAGCTTTGTGGTGTTTGGATATACGCTTACTCATGTGAAGAGTGGCGTATTAGACGCATTTACAGTAGTTGCAATGTGAACGTGGTCATCGAGTCATTGGTTTTGATCAATTCCCTTTATCAAAGCTCTGCAGAGCTGCGGCCATTGTGTGCTCCGAGACAGAAAATGTCTGACTGTAACGTCACCGTCTACTCCCTAGTATTATTACTCTCGACTCATCCCTCAAGTAACTTTACAGCACATTAATAACATGACATTCACACTTTTTTTTCTTCCTGCAGTGAATAAATGGCTTGAGACCAAATGTATATTTCTTTTTTTACTTCAAAAGGATATCGTGGTAAATTGATTGTAGTGAGGAATTGTTCGCCGACACAAACTCAGTCACCAGTCAGATGCATGTCTCCTAATTAATTTGTGAGGAACAATGTCTAGAAGTGAGAGCAATCATAGTCGCAGTGTTTGTTTGTACTGGTTTAAGTCACGCGGCTGGAAGAACAGATAAATGTCTGAGAGAGGGATGGGTGTGCTGTCCTGAATTTCTAACCGACAGCCACAACAATAACAGCTTTTGCTTGTTCCTCTGTCACTTACTGTTGCTGACAAGTTGTCCTGAAATCACTTACAACACAAGACCGCTGCTCACATTCAGCTCCAAGGATTCAAGGCTTTTATACATTCTTGACATTATCATTACACAAACGCAGGCCATTTACCCACATAGAGTTAGATAAACAGCAATTGTGTAAGGCGAATGTACATTGGCACAGAATATATATGTTCAGCATTGATTGTTCCGTCTCTGGCAGAGTTAAAATGTACTCTATCACCACACAGTAGTTTAACAAGGATTTAAAAAAATAAAATCCAAAGCCCTGCTAGCTGCTCTGTGCTTAGGCTCAACAGTGCATTTCACTAAATGCTAATGTTACAATGACAATTTAACGTGCTGATGTTCAGCAGGGAACATGTTTATCGTGTGCACTCTTGATTTAGCGTGTTAGCATGCTGACATTTGTTAATTAACACTGAACACAAAGTACAGTAGAGGCTAATGGGTCATTAGCGTTGGGCTATTACCAACCGGCCGACAGACCAACCAACAAACATTGCCATCCCTCGAGTCTTGCTGCTAGCATTGCTAAAAACCAGTCTTGCATGTAGACGTCAGTGAGCACATGGTACATTCAAATGCTGGCAAACACATCTTAGCATAGCATCCCAAGCTGCGATGCATACATCCAAATGTGGCTTCTTATGCACCCCAGTGCTTCAGTTTGGTCTCTTAGACCTGAAAGTGATCTGAGTAGGGGTAGACACATGAGCAGATAAACATTAAAAAAAATGCATTGCTCTGTGAAGTGTACTTTATGTGTTGGAGAAAGGGAGCGGCAAGTGGCAGATAGGGAACACTGCAACATATAGGGATTAAAGAGAGAGGAGAAATAACAATTAACAAGCCTATGTGGTGGTTGGAGGGGCAGTAAAATCACACTTTGCTCTATTTATGTTTTCATTTGTATTCTTAGCAGATTTGATTTACCTTTGGCTTCAACTGCGGCTAAAAATCCCACACTAACCTTATGAAATGGCATCCATTTCCATTTGTTTACATAACTTGTCTTTTATTCACACAGGCAAGCCGGTTAACAACGGCTGTTTTACTGCTCAGCCATGATGTTGTTATTCTAATGATACACATGGTGAATCATGCTTTGAAAAAGGTCCTTTTCCCCTGCAAAGCAGCTGTGCTGAGGAAGATCTGAGGGAGGCAAAATCAGGCTGGATTTATTAGGGCCTGCAGCATTAATAGTCAATGAGGGAGTAAAGTAATAATAATAATAATAATAATAATAATAATAATAATTTCTTGGGTTCTTGGAGGCATACATCGCCTGTGGAGTGAATCCAGAGCCTCGGGTGAGATGTGGAAAGAAGGATTCAAAAAAATAGAGAAAGAGAGTGATCTGGTCCATTGTCTGTTGAAAATAATTTAGGATCGCTCTCTCACAGATTAAATGCATATTATCATTGGCTTGATTTGCAAACGACGGAGGGAGGATGCGCTCGCCTCTTAGACATGAACACAGGGGTAACATTCAAGTCTAGTGCATCCTGGTGCTTCAGTTGGCTTAGGCACATGGAGCAGAAGGTCTCAACCCGAGGGCCATGGCGTGCCAAGAGTCTGCAGCTTTTCATTCAACTTCCACTCTACACTCCAGCTGATTTCACTGATTAGTTCCCCCCTTTGGTTTAATGTGTGTTAATCAGGGAAATCAGCTGCCATAGGATTTAATTGAAAATAAAAAAAACTGTCAATTTTGGTGGAACGGTTATGCCTTGGTTTAAGTGATTTTGGTCTTGCGCTCCTAACTACAGCGCCCTGCAGGGCTTCATTGCCCGAAATAAAAAGACCATCTCCCCTAACATCAGAAGAAATGATAACACTTTAAATTACTGCCGTATAACATAAATAGATTGATCATAAGATAAGACATTTTTGGCTGACTGACATGGATCATTGCATACATTGTGATAAAAAGAGAAACATTAGGAGTTTGCTTTATCCATTTGGCAAAAGTTGGTAAACTACCTAGTAACAATTAGTTGGAGATTTTGGAGAAAGTGCTCCCACACACAAGGCTGCACGGACCATGAATGTTTGCACAGAATTTCAAACCACATAATCCAGTACTTGTTGAAATACTTTAGTCTGGACCAAAGTGGTGGACCGAGGCAACCAAGCTAAAAGACATCACCACTAGTGCGGCCAAAAGAGTCTTGATAAAACTAGTCAAAGTCGTAGAGTAAAATACTTCAACATGGGCCACCAACTAGACCTGAATGTGGATCTTAGGACATCATTTGTGAAACTGAAGCAGATGCAACTGTAATGTATTTAGTTTCCGTTTAACAAACGCCATCCGCATCAGCGCAACCCGTCTCCCATCGCCCCCGTCATCTCCTCCAGTTTATACATGACCACCGTGGAGGAGAGCGGGTCCGTTATATCAAGACCTACAGACAAAAAAACAACAACCCAAGACACACGGGGAATCTGGGAACACTTGTGCAGGGGTGGTGTGAGTAATGAGAGTACCTGAGTGGGGTCAATGTGACATTTTCATGCTAAACGTACCCACCATTAGCCAATGCCAGAGGGTCCGTCCGAGACCCCCGCACACTATTAACCCACTTGCAGGGCCACTGGACTGGGAAAATGGCAAATAAGGGGATTCAGCCCAGAGGAATACCTCCGCGTCTGGGAATGTGCAAGCAAGTGTGCGCAGTATAAGCATAAATATGCAGACTGTGTGAATGTAAGACTTTGCTAGTTTTGCTAGTTTCGGCACATGCCGTGTGTGTGTGTTTGTGGTTATGTTTCCGTGTCAGTAGAGGCGAACGCTTGCCTGGAATGTGTTCACACATGCAGTCAGATGAATGAAGCTGAGGGGTCGGAGTTGAGCTGCGACAGTGGCAGCTGTCAGCACTGTGGTGTGTGTGATGTATGAGCTCATCCGTCACTACCAGCCCCCTTCTGTGGAGGGGGTGGAATAGCAATCCCTCCACCATCATTTCCAATTCTTCCCTCTGCCAATTTTCATCTTGAATTATATCCGAGTCTCACCGTTTCTTGTTGAATTTAATTTGCATTTATCCTCTTTCTTGCCTTGTTTGGATGAGTGAGACTGGGTAAGTATTGATAGTTTCTTATTTGCCTCTCTCTCTCTCTCCATCTTTGTTAGTATTATGATGCAAATGTTTGCCTGTGGATGGGCTAGACAAGTGAGAAAACATGTGCGTGCAATCAGGAGATTAAAACTGGAGTATGCATTCCTTCAAATCCATTTTTTTTTTTAAAACAAGGCATGTGAATCATTAAGACATATTTATAACATTCATAAAAAATAACATTTATAAAAAGAAAAAAAAAATGTTTTAAGTAAAAAGCTTTGGCTATATCGTTGCAGCTGTTGTCAATAAATATATTTAGATTTAAATATACCGTTTCTAGGCTCTCTCACCTGGATGAATTAAATGAAAAAAAGCCCCCCCCCTCCCCAAACACAGACTGATGACGACACATTGATAAAACACACACTTATTGAAATGCACACACTTCCTGGCCGGTGTGCAGCCTCCGGGGGACTCGGACTGAATACCAGGGGACACACTGGTGCCACAATGCCAACATTCTGCCAGCTGGCCACACCTGAGTCAGAACCCACAGAGGATGAGACACAGCTGCAGAGCAGAGACACTACGAAACACACACACACACGGTGTGTGAGAATTTGCATTTGTGTAGAAGACTGAGGTAAAGCCCAGGGGGGATACAATAAAAGAAAAGAATGCTGACGTAGAGAACTCAAACAACTCAAAATAACAAAATAAATTCCTTGCAGGCCAAAGTTGCTGATGCTTGGTGTGCTTTACTCCTTACCAATCTATACCCTTATGTCTTGAATTGTTAGGTGGTTAAAATAGATCTGCATAATGGATGCAAAAACAAACAAACAAAAAAAAAAAAGTTTCTGCAAATAAGTGCTGCACAATGAGGGCACAGTTGGTGACAACATACTCTTCAGCTCTCTAGATACCCACAGAGTCAGATCGTCTGTGCGGGAAATAATAGCCTTGTGTAAGGTACGCCTTTGAAATGATGTGCAATAGTAGGAGATGTGTTACCTCATGTCCCTTTACTTACTCTCCTTAAGGCCCACGGAAGCACATTGAGCAGTCATCGCTGGGATCCCTTTATGGCTGTCCATTCTGTCTTCATGAATTACATCTCACATAATTTCCACCTTTGTTCATGCTCAGCAGTGCCAAGAGCCCCATGTCTGACACGTGTATAAATCAAAGAGCAGTTCACCATTTGGATTAAGGTTGCCAGATACAAGCTATCGTTGGGAGTCGGGGTGTAAAGTATGGACATGAGCGTTCTCCGTACACCGTGCCAAGAGCACATGCAGAGCCAATCGCGAGGCATGACAAGTGCACATAAGCATGTTTTATATTGCCAGTTTTATGCCTCACCATGTTTACATCAATCACGTTAGAAGAGAACATGCCCTTCAACAGAAGTATGCAGTACATGTTCTTACAGCAAGTTAAGATAAAGACGGAGCACAAGCTTTTTGTTTCCCTTAGGTTAATTATACCTCCCAAAATGCTAGCTGCGACACCGAGAAAGTCCGGGAGTAATAAAATATGGAAACAAATATGCTAATAAATCATCTGTATTGAATCGCTTTCTCTTGTTGCGATAATTTGCTTGCATTATTTCTTCTTTGCCCTCTGCTGAAGGTTGTGTGTCATCCTATGGGGTTCCATTGCACCAAGTGACAGAACACTTTGTTTTGAGTTGCATTCGAAGGGCTACGGAAAAATACCACCCACACTAGCTCTGACTCATGCAGCAAACACATGTTTGCATAACTCAAAATAATTGCATAGCATCTATCTCCAAAAATCTAGTTATGCTCTGTTTTCCCTTTCCTCGTACTCTTCCTCCCCCCCTCCACTGTGAAAGACACAAACTAGAAAACCAATAACGTGCATGGTTCTGAGATGGTAACAAAGCTACACATCATGAAATGATATTAACAGCACCACCCAATTTTCTTCGAGGCAAGTCTTCTATGCACAACAACCTGCTACTTTCATTCATAGTAGCGAAAGAAATCGGAACCACAGGCCACTATTTAGGGACAGTATCCACAGATGCCTGTGGGATAGGCAGAATATTGCATGGCTGCTCCCGAATTAAGTGCTCCTCTAACAAATGCTGTTTGTTTGTGACCATGCAACTTTCGTTTCTTGATCTAGCTTAGCGCACATTGCGGTCTTTCCTTCCAGCCAGTTTAATGGCAGAAGGAAGTTTGGTCACTGTGATCCTCCCTGACCCTTCTCTTCGTCGTTACCGGTTAATGGGACGTTACCATTAGCAACACCAGCAAGTATTTTGCAATACAGAGAGAGAGAGAGAGAGAGAGAGCTAAAAAAAAAAAAATAATTATAAAAAGTTGTGGGCTGGCAGGGCAAAATGGAAAGTGGCAAGGAGTGGGATGGCAGATGCTTCACGGCATTGTGCTCCGTGCCGTTGCAGTCAAGTGAAGGTGTGAATTTTTCTCTTGTTCTAAACAAGGTATGCTGTTGAAGGCCGAGTCATAGAGTACATTTAGATCCCAAAGGCCATTAACCATTTTTTACTGTTGGTCCAGGGTGGCTGAATTCATTTATTTATTTGATCCTTCAGGCTTCACATGTTTCCATCACTCTGTCTTGTGTGGGGCTGATGGTTTCGGAGGCAGCAACATTCTGTGTTAATGCATCCCTACCACTTGTCAGGCCTGTTGGAATAGACTTTGAAGAAGATACGAAAGGAAAAAATGCTGGAGGAAATTAATAACCTAAAAAGGCCAACATTATGGCCTTATTGATCTCTCGCTGCCTTTATCATGCAGTCACATGATAAACACACGCATACAATTACTAAACACAAAAAAACAGAACATTAAATGTGCTTTTTGGTGATAAATACCTCTTCTGAAACTGAAATAAAAATGCTGGCCCTAAATCTTCATCAAGCCATAAATATCTGAATTATTAACCCTCACGCTGTGTTCTCTCAGAAATGGAAAATTCAACACTCTCAGCTCCAACTTCACCAATAGAAAAATTAATTTCAGCCAAAATAAGCCGTACACCATCCCAAATGATTATAATAAATATTATTAATCTCTTATTATTAGGCTCAAAAAGTTAGAGTTAAAACTTTGCAGCTTCTTAAGCAAACAGTCCTGAAGAACATATATCCCAAAGAAGGGATGACATCCTGAGGCAGCCACCTGATTGGCTGTGGATGAGTGGATTCCCCACTCACAGAATACAGTACGAGAGATGAATTAACATGTTGAAAAGTTCATTTGTTGTTGGCCCATTTTTCTGCGAGTATTTTTGTATTCAGCAGTGGCCTAGTGGTTAGATAAGTGGGCTTGTTACAGGGAAAATCCTGATCCCTTATATAGACGTTTCTTGCGTTCATGAGTTCCCCCTCCCCCCACTCTGCACAAAGTCCGTCCTCCTCCGCTTCCATTCTTGACCCCTGTCAATATCGCTCAGTGCGATTCTGTACATACGCGCCGGTCATCCTCCATCATCCTGAGCCGTTTCCAGTGGAGTGTTTCTCTCTTTAGCTGGTCTGGTCTTTCTTTCAACAGAGCCTTTTATCCTGCCCTCCCTCTGTCCCTCCTCATTTCTTTCCGTCTTTCCAATCTCTCAGTGGCTTTGTTCCTTTTCTCCGTATCCATATTACTTCTCAACTTGCCTCAATTCTTTTCCTGCGCTCGATTTCCACTTCCTTCAAAATCTCTATATATCCTCGCCTCCGTCTTTCCTTCCCAGTCAGTCCCATACACCTCTTCAAAGTCCACATTTCCATTCCTTCGACTTTTTTGTCTCTCCATTGTTTTCCTCTTTATATACTTTTCTAGTCTGCTTAGCCGATTTTTCTTCTGTGAAGTTCTCTGGGGTTTGATACCGCCACAGAGCAGAACTGGTTGGATTTTGGAGACAACTTGTTCTAATGTGTACAATCTGTGGTCTTCCCAGTAAAGCATAGTGCGCTATCTCTGCTTCAGATACATGTTAAAACATTGCATTGTCCATAGTCATGGTTTGATATAAGTCCCTCATTCTTAGCATGCACTATGTAAGGAGGCTCTGGGTGAATGGAGGTTAAGATGAGCTGAAGACATTGTAGATCTTTGTGGAATTTCATGGTAAAGAGGATGAACCTAGGATTTTGCAAACATTGTTGTACCTCCAAGGTGGTCATTCTGTACGACGTGGGATACACTGTATAAGGCTGAATGAATCTTAGGTTACTTTAAGTTTTTGGTTCGTCTTTGTCCATCTGTACCAAGATCTTTGACCTGGAAGACTGACCTGAAGTACAAGTTTTCCATCACATAGGGACTTTTTTCCTTTACATAACTCCTCTTTTCTTTTTGTCATTCTGTATTTCTTTCCCGTTTTTTTCTTCTTTTTTTTTTAGGCCTAAGCCTTTATAGGAAATGAGGTTTATGGCATATAACCCCAGTATGCCCATTTCTCTTTCATGTAGCTTAAGCGTACTATAATGAGAAAGCAATCCTAAAAATAACAGTTACAAAATGCATCACGGACAAGCAAAATAGTTCCGGTTGTATTAGGTGCATTGTGTTCTTTACTCATGAATCATTTTATGGGGTTTTAAGAATTTTAAGAATGATGATGTTAAACTTCAGCTGTTGTTCTCATAAACCCATGATGGCAATCTAGTTCTGTACTAAAAAAGGTGTTTTAGAGGTTTAATGTGGATGGTATTTACTTGCATAATTTACAGGTCCACTTATGTGGCAATTTACAATTCTGGCCATGTGTTCATCTTGTTAAATCACAAATATCAATGTGATTAACTTTTCAAAATGTCAGCGGGTACGTCTCCGTTAGAAAATGATGCCAATTAATTATAAAAGTAAAATGACAAAAGTTAAAGAGCGGCTCGCCAGAACCTCTTGCGCCAGTGCTTGCGAGGTCATCTTATGCATCGTGCAGGTTAATTATAAAAACAAAAGATGTCATTTTGTTACGTCACTTGTAAATCTCCTTAATCTTTGATGCTTTCACCAACACACCTACAGCATATGAGCTCCTCAGACAGATTTCAAATTTGTATAGGCCACTCAAAAGAGATAAATTAGTAAATGGAAGTGAACCTCTGCTGACATCTTCTGAATCAATGTTTTGATAGAAAGCGGTTGGGTGCCTCATTTTTCACGAGTGACTCTTCATCAGCAGCACAAGGATACAGTAGCTTGAGTCAACAGCTCCGGTGCGATTAAACGACTCGTTTTATTTTACCGGAATACACCCGGGATAATATTAAAAACAGCAGTTGTGCCGTGTCAGCATGTCGCTGATAAAAGATCAAAAAGGTGAATGGGTAAATGCGAGCGTGTCGTAGCTTCTAAAGATTCAATCCTCTCTCCGTCGAGCTCTCTTTGCCTGTACAGTATCTCTGTGGTGGCACAGGGCATCAGTAAGGTGCTAATTAGATGCTGCAGTGAAGCGTGGGACAGAACGAGTGGACAATCGCCACGGTGAGAGATCATTTCACACTCTCTGCCCTGATAACTGTCCAACGGCTGCTGGAAAAACAACTGGCGGCGAGACCCTGCTTGGTAATCTCTCTCCGAGCTGCCACAGTATATCCTTCATTCGTACCATTCATTAAGGTTGTTCATTGAATGAAGTTACATTTTTGATGCTACAGTATGAGGAATAAATATCTGAATTAAAATTTCTTTTAATTTTTTTGAATTTTCAACCATCTTTGCTTTATGTTTTTTTTTTTTATGTTGGTCTCCATCAGTATAGGCTGTGAAGACATCAGAGGGGCAGAAAGGAGAATCTAATGGTGACAGAAATGGAGAAGACAGAGATGGGAAAAAATATGCGTTGTTCCATTTGGACAATCCTGTTCTGGAGGTGTACCTTGTTTGAGCGATAGGTACTCGTTGGTTGTTTGGCCCTTCGGCAATTTACCAAATAAACCTACTACTGCTCAAAATAGTTCTGATTTTGGAGATGTGCATGCGCCCACACACACACACACACACACAGACACACACAAACATGCACTAACTAAATGGTCCTCCTACCTTGCTCCCGTACGATAGTGCACTGCAGATGTTAGTGATTAGTCTTGTAATGATAATAGCCTGACTCTCGGTCTCTCTGTATCTCTCCCTTTGTGTCTCATTTTCCATCACACACACATTAGGTAGGTCATCTAGCCACCCTATGATGTTGTTGCTAGGTCACGTTATGTGTTAAAGGCCTTCCGGCCATGGGGTTCAGCTCGAATTAGCCTTGTTCCTTACCAGAGGACGGGCTGTTTACACATGTTGCCAGGCAATTAAGCTCTTGTCTGACATTGGGGCCGACAGCATTTTCACATTTCGGCCGGGGGGGGGTAAAAGCATGATGGGTTGCTGTTGGTAGGCAAAATGGGGCTTATGCTGCTTTCCTCTCCATTCTCCTCTTTCTTTTGCATGTGTACCCAGTGCCCACTGGTGATTACAAACAAAAAAAGGGCAGAAAACCAAAATGTGCTGCCCTTAGAAAACACACACACACACACACACACACACACACACACACACACACACACACAGGAGTTGGACCTAAGAAAGATGCAACCCTGTAGAAACAAACAACACTGGCAGCTTCAGCCATGTACCAAAAGATGTCTTTTAACAACATTTTGAAAATAAATCCACTTCAGGTAACTTATTCTAATCATTTAAAAAAAATAAAAAGTTATTGTGAAAAACACCAGTATGAGGGGTGTAGTCAGAGGTGAAATAGGCTTGAAATGTTCCCTCACAAAGCACAGCTTTACATTAAGGAGGCATGTACCGAGATAATGAGCAAAAAAAAAAAAAAAAAGAAAAAGAAAACTATACATTTATAGAGTTTAGCTAGAAACATGCTTTCCTCTTGCAGTCATGCATTGGTGTTACACAGTGATACAGACACAGACTTACAGAGAGCACATTAACAAGACAAAGGGCAAAAGTTAAATTGGCTGTTAAATTATAGCTACAGTCGATATAATCTGCTGCTACCATCAATTCAACCAGAAAAAGCCGTGGACAGCGCTGACAGAAAATGAGAAGCCTGCTACCTGAATGTTTTCTACATAGCTGATAAAAAAACAAAACAGAATAAAAACAGGGAGTAAAGATTAAAGGTGTGATAAAAGATTAGTTAGCGTCGAGGTGAACCAATTTAAGTAGACTATTATGTTGCCCAGGAACAAAATACAAATTAGAACTCACCATCGAAACCCAACCTTTAGTAACATTGTTAAGCTTCTGTCTTGCAAAAGTCAACCCTGTCCATGAAGTTTTTAGCGCCACAATTCAGCAACTGAGCTGTGGTAGGCTTCTTAGTCCTTGGTATTATTGTTTCTTGACTGCTAAGACGACCATTTAAAGCTGGAAAAATAAGCCGTTACTTCAGCCCCTAATTGTGGTTGCGGTTTCTAAACTGCTTATCCAAGCTTGCAGCGAGACCTGACCTTAATGTTGGTCAAATCAATAGCAAGTGAAGAAAGGTTCAAGTTCTGCAAGAAACAGTAGGAACTTTTTTTTTTTTTTTTTTTTCTTTTTTTTTTATAAAAAAGGGATGGACACTACCATTACAGTCACCGTGTACAAGTACAAAAAAAAAGTCTTGCCGATTTTCAACAATCTTCTCATTGTTTAGATGACAGAAAATATTTCATTTACAGATGTAAGCAGTCCATGAAAAAAAAAGAAATTAATAAGTATGATGCGGTGTTCATTGGCCGAGCTTTTTTCATAATCCATCTGCCTTAATGAAAGATATCATCGGGTGCACTAGAGCAACCGAGGAACCATGAAGCTGTGTCTATTGACGGTCCACTTTCAGTGTGTTTTCTCCTCCAAATATACTGGGGGACACGTGTCCCTAAATCCGGTATTTTAGCACAAACGTGTACACGTTCAGGACGACGACAAATAATGCAGTGAACAATGATTAGCACCATTACAAAGGCCGTCGGATGTGCGAGGACGTCATAGTGCAGGTTTGACTCGTTTCATATGGTTTCCATGCCATTTTGATTACCCTGCGCTTTGTCCACACTCACACTCTCCTTCACACACACACACACACACACACACACACTCGTACGTCACCTCGCATGACTGGCAGACCCCATGCCTGCTCCCCGGGGCACTGTGGTCCCTTTTATTAGAAATGTATTCTATCAGTGCTTTTAATGTAAAAATGCAATAGTCATTTCACGCCATGTTGAGCAACTTTGCCACATTATTGTTCGGTCTCTGTAGCTTTCTACAGTGGGACCAGACCCAAACACCCACCCACACACATCAGTTTGCCTGTGGTGTCTACAATGAACAATAAAACTAGCTTTCACTCATTTCGGGTTGTGATCGAATGTGGCTTTATCACTATGCCGTCTGATAAACCCTTTGTGGCATTCTTGTCAGGACACATTCAGACACTACAGATAATAATCTGCAAGTTTTTCTCCCTCAAACCTCCAGTTTTGGGAAAACAACCCACAGAACCACCAAACTTCTGCTCGCAAACTTTGCACAGCAGGTACTCCTGGGAGGGTGCTAAAAAGACAGTGGTGAAAGCTGATGAGTTATGCAATCAAACCAGTCAGGGGAATGCTCATTATTGTGTGTTTTGGTTTGTTTGTTTGTGTAGCTTCCCCCCCTCATCCTTTCTCTCCTGCTTATCTCTCAAACGCAAACTGTATTGTCTCTTCTAAGGGCAGCTCATCTCTTGGCGATATCGCACTACTCTCCATTTGATATGCACACTGTGCTGGTTCAAAAATGTTCTTCCACACAGTGCCAAGACTGACATGGCAACTTATCAATGAGGGTTCAAATCACCGAGGCTCGATCTTCTCTCCTCTTCATCTAGCTACTTTGTCAAAAGCCATTTTTTCCTTGTGAAGGAGTGCAAAGAGAAATGTGAAGTCAGTCAACGTTCGATAGCCGACTCAAGAACTGTCGGTTCATTTGTGCCTGGTACCGTCGATTTGGGTGACAAGCACATTTCTTTTAATCAGGAGGAGCTCTTTGAGAACTTTGCTACTAATTTGGGATAATGGCAGCCTGTTCCTTCTCTAAACAAACCTCTGCCTCCTCTGGAAACAAGGTAGTCTTCTGAACGTTCCATAAATCCTCTGTCTGTCCATCTTTCTCACACCGCCTCTGGGCTGTAATTCCATGGCAGTACGATGGTTGGCATAACCAGAACTGTAACAAGTTAGCTTTTATTCTTGCCTCAAAATGTGCTTTGCTGGTAGCTTAAGTACTTTCATGCCTAATGCAGTGCACAGGGAACAATGATGGAAAGAGACGCAGAAAGGATGAGAGTTCCCAATGGAGGCGTTTTAGTGAAACTTGTCTATTCAAAGTTGCACAAAGGATCCAAGGACCAGGTGCTTTCAGCGCAGTGCCATTCAGTTAATAATTGGCGACTGTCCGTAAATCAGAAACCGAGTAATGGCAAAGAATAATGCCAATAAATAAACTTCAAAAAACACTCTACAACCAGATCAAGCAGCATCCAAAAGAAAGGTTTAATGCGCTCAACCCTCTCTGCTTGCTGAATGTATTTAAAATGTCCTCTTCAGCTGATTGAATTCCTCCTGCCACCTGAAGGCATCCATTGTTAACTGTATTCATGCACAACCTGGCAGCCCCAAAATAAGCACAAACTGCTGTGCTTCGGCATACATCAGACTCAGTTATAACTCAGTATTATCCAGATTTTGTTTGTGACATCCCGGGAAACAATCAACAGAGCAACGAGAATTTCTTGAGACTACGCTCCTCTCTTTCGCTTACGAGAAAGCCGTGACCACGAAGCGGGTGTTGCGAATGACCTTGTGTCTCACGGCTTCCTTTCCAACTTGTCAAAAGTGGAGTTTCACTTGTTTTTATTTAAAAATAAATTATATTTAAGGATATGATGCGGTTCAGGAAAACTATAGCTCTTGGTTGGATTGTTGGTGAGAGTTTGTGTTGCGTTTTCTGCGGTGAGTCAATAACTCTGTCCGGAAAGTCATGTAAACAGGATTATAGAAATGTGTCAATTAATGCAATCATAATCAGCTTAAACAAACCGTTTCACTTAGTTTGGCAACTGCAGCGTTGTTTGTTACATGTAAACGTAGCCAAATCTAATTAAATGCCTTCATTAGTTTGAATAAAACAATATAAAATGAAAAATCTGGCTTCCTCCCCCCCTTCATTTAAACTTTTATTGTATCAACTTCCAAGTAGCCTACAACAAAATCAGAAATTGCATATGATGAATATTGTGTGGATAATTGTGTTGCAAAAAAAAAAAACAATTATAGAAGAATTATGCAGAAAACATGACATGGAGTTTCAACTTTTCCACAAAAATCAATCCATTTTTAAAAAGGGCACATCCTTTTCTTTTGGAGTACTAGTTGCAATGCTGCATGTTACCATTCTGATGACGGTTAGATTCTAAAATATTGAGAGTTGCTACTTCTCTTAAGAATTACAGACACATTTCTTTCTTTCTCAGGCACCACTGTGATTGGAAAAAAAAAAATAAATAAAAGGTATGAAATGAGTAACACAATTAGCCGAGAGGATAATGATGAATCATAATATCCACATATTCCACCTCAAAGTGTGGTCGAGTGCATCCTCAGTGACCTTGTGTAAATGACCTACAGTAGTGCTTTATGCTGGTCTTTGCGATTGCAGACCAACAAATTGACAACAAATTGCTACGAGTCTGCATACATCGAATGCATTTAAAGCCTTTTCTGTGCATTCATTCATTCATTCATTCATTTATGCATGTGTGTGCATTGCACAAACGTCCACACTTCCTTGTGCAATCATACTGTACACTGTCGTGACCGTCTGTGTGGATGTACTCGTGTGTGTGTGTGCGTGCGCGTGTGTATTGCAGTGCTGTGATCGTCCTGACCTAGAAAAGCACTGAGACAGAGAGCTGAGTCTCTCTGCGCGGTGACAGAAGGAGGGGGAATCCAAGCTCCGGCGCTCAGCTTCACAGAGCCAGGCTGCAGTCTCACTCCGTCAGTAGCACCGGCACTAACCGAAGTGGAGCTGTGGACCCCCGCTGCTCCAGGATGAGGGTAGGCACCAATCAAAAAGTTCACCGTACCCCTCAGAGACACAATTTTTGTATATTTAGAAGACTGCTTGCGTCGCACTTGTCTGCAGCATCAAAGTCGCTCGCTGTTCCTCAGCACCAAAAACAAACGGGATCATGTCTGCCTTTCAGCTCACTCCGATTCAAGTTGCAATAATATTAAATGCTTTGAAAAGCATCATCTTTCAAGCACTGTTTAGGAATATTAACACCGACCGTCTTCCAATAACAAAGGGTTTAAAAGCGTGTCCATGCGGTGTCATATTTCACTGACAGATTATTTCTTATGCCGCTGAAGAGGACAAAAGAAAGGTACCGGCAGACAATGCTCAACACTTTCATAACCTTTTACCAGATAGCAGTTGGTATTTTCAGAACTAAGAGTGAGCCTGTCCCTCTGCTGAAAAATACTGTAAAGAGATAAGGGAGGTGAGGCAACAAGGGAGCACATCTGTGATGTATTATGGCAACCGTGGCAGATGGAGGAGAGGACTGTCATAGGAAGGCCATTCACAGCTGCACAATAGATTAGTCACACACACTCTCACAAAATACACGCCAGCACACATTATCCTGCAACATCAATCAGGCAAGAGGCAAGCATATTGTCTTTGCGATGAAAAGATCCTTTACTCCACATGAAGAGTCAAATTAACTTTCTTTAATTACAGCCCAAGCTTCCCACTGTGAAAAACAAAAGACGAGTGGGTCGAACCCAAGCATCCTGCGTGCACATTATTCACTGACTGATTGTGACCCCGGACTTATATTTAGTAGGAGTAATGTGAAACACAGGGCTCAGGTGTTTGGTTTTTTTTGTGTATGAAGGAGCATCCAATCAACCATGGCAATCAGAGCTACTAGCATCTGGGTGAAACGGCATCTTACGGACTCATCCACTCGTGATAATGTCAAGTGAGTCTCGCGTTCGGACCTTGTTTGGAGCCTCCGTGAATGTGGGTGAGACGAGATTGTTGCTTCTTCAAAATAGCCCTTAAAAAGTCGGCAGACATATTTAGACGCACTTATATAGTCTTCAAAAGCGTTTCAGGACATGTCAAATGAGTTTATTGCCGACCCAGAGAACACCAGAATAAAATGTATTCCTCCGGCCGATGTCAGATACTCGCTTCAACTTCGTGGCTCCCTTGGGGCATTTATAGGACTTTTGTTCTTCTGAGATCAAACAGTCAGACTAAACTGCTGCTCTGTCCAACCAATTAACATCCTCTCTTTCCACAAAAGGGATGAAAGTTGGCGTTGTGGTTGTATTTGGTTTGCGGCAAGTGGTTTATTGCACCACTCTATTTCACTTATGCACCCTTAAGCCAAGCCACCAGTTCCAACCGCAAGCAGGGAGATAAACCCGAAAAACAACACAAAAAAAAACTAAAACACAATAGCCTCTGATATGTCTCATAGAAAACATCTCTCATTCTTCACACAAAACACACGCACGAACGTGTTTGTGTGCTGCGCTGCAACGTGCGTAGATTGTAGTGTAAGCCTCGACTTGTTCAGTTTCTCCTACAAAAATACTTAATTTTATTTTAATTGAGTTGGCTCTTTTATAAATATAGGTGCATATGATTTATGTACTTTGAGAGAGGTGGTGACACTAATTAAATTCAGGGTCATTGTCTCCCTTTGACGTTTTAGACATTTTTGCATTGCGCTGCTAAAACAGAAAGTGGGGCTGAGGTCCTCAAAGCTAACGGCACTGGACTGGTTTTGTTTTATTTAACTGGCAGGAGAATGTGTTTGGCATACACAGAGACACAGTAAATATCCTTACGACATTAACTACTTAATGCATTTTTACATGTGTGCCAGCAGGTCGTATTTCCGTCAAGATAACAGAGATTACTTGCGTTCATGAAGGGATTTTGCATTATGGGCACAAAGCAGGGGAAGAGTTGTGTTCTTCCAACACAAAACGAGCTAAAGCTTGCAGAGGATCTGCACCAGAATATTCGAGGGTGTAATGAATGAAAGACAATCTAAACGTTACATCCGACACCATTGTTCCTTTTAAGAAAGGAAAAAAAGGAACCAAATGAAGCAAGTATCCCGTTTGTGACAAACAAGTTATATGAGAGTATAGAAATAGCTCAACATTTTGGTGCTAATTGGTTTTCATATAGAGGGTTAGAATAGAAAAGATGGATAACACTCTAATGTCTCAAGCTAAAGCCTGAAGCCGGCTATTTTACCACAACATAAAGACTGGAAAAGGAGGAAAACAGCTAGATGTCCAAAGGTAACAAAAGCCGCCTACCTCAAAAGCCAAAAGTGTAAACAACATGTAGTGGTTTCACAGGGAGGGAGGGGCTGAGGGTCAGGATTTTTTGGTCTAGGCGCTGAGACTTCCTGGTGTCGCCACTGGCAACTGATTCAAACTAGACTATTCCTTTAAGAATCATTAGCAATAAGCTATAACAGCATTCAGTCAACCAAATTATGTGGAACAGATTAAGTATGTACATACAGAGTAGATATTTAGAACCTGACCATTGGGCTCATCAGGCTCATCACAGACTGGGGAGTGACAAAAAAATAAACTTCCCAAAAAAAACACTGTAGATATTTATTTGGAATCTCTTATGTGCGAGCGCAGCATCAGACTCCACATAGATATTCCACAACAATAGCACCTCCAACCATTGTGAGGCTGATGCCATCTAGTAAAAAAAAAAAATTAATAAACTCAAAACACATCAGTCCACCTGATACACAGCAGGCTAAGGCACGGCAATTATGCAGCATAGAATGATCAACAGCATTTCAAAATGCAACATTTCAAAATGCATCATTTCATGGCTTGGAGCACGCAGACCGTCTCTTCTTATGGAACATTGGTTTGCATTGATAATCATCAGTACATGGATATAAGCTTAAGGTTGGCAATGAGTGCAGCAGTCGTGTAAACTGCAGAAGAAGAGCTGGGCAGATTAGATGGAATTATGATTTAAAAAATGTAATACACGCGGGCATATACAGTAAGCCAATTTCTAGGAGTTAAAATACCTCTCTTATGCTTAACATTACCTGAATAAAAGCTAAACATGAAGTAGGCTATGAGGGACAAAACTGAATGTGGCCATTTATCCTATGTCGACAAAAGTTCCTGGGAAGCCAATATTAATAATGAGCTCTGCACAAGATACAAGGCAGAGTTTGCATGAAGGTAAAAATCGGTCTGAAACTACAAAAACCCAACGTGACTGGGAAATATGTTCTCATTAATACTCAATGAAAATGAATAATGTACTTCTACATACATTGCAAACATGTAACCACAATGCATGTGCTAAACAACAAGAAGGTCAGCCACAGTGAGAATAGACACATAAGCGCAAAAGTTAGCAGAAACCATGACATGGCCCAGGAAAATACCTGGCAGGGAACAAAACAGCCAACCATCAGTATCAGCAACCTTGTAGCATATTATTAAAACACACAAACACCAACTGAAGGAAGGAACTGGTGAAGGAAGCTAAGCAGGAACAGGAAAGCTCCACTTCCAGGTTAAAGTGCTAGGTTAAAGCTGACACGATGAAACAGGATTTTCTCTCCGCAAAGGCCTTTAGGGGCAACATAATTGGACTGTTAGCGGGCTAGCTTGCTTGTGAAATGCTATGGGAGAGCCAACAGGAGTAGAGGCAGCAGCAAGTTCCAGCAGAGTTAGTTTAGCAGCAGGCGCTGGGAAAGGGAAAAGAGGGTGGAGCTTTTACACCTGAAATGGATGCCTTGATACATGGTGCAGGGGGGTGGAGTATGTCAGGTGACTGTAGCAGCAACTAGTGGTGTACAGATTGTGAAATTCTGGCCCGGTACCGATATTTTTATGTTGTTGTTTCATTTATTTTATTTTATTTTTTATCTCCCTTCTGTGCTTGGGGAACAGAGAGATCTTCATTTTGAAGAAGAAAAAAAAACTGAACTGTATTAAAGGCATCATCATTACACTATCTATGAGTGACCACACATTTTCATTCCAATTTATGAAACAAGGTTTCATACAACCTTCCAATAGATAAAAAAATACAATATTTTTTAAGGAAATAAAAAGAGATTTATTTTTTTTTAAATAACTGCATTAAAAAAAAGCATTTTTAGCCTGCTATACAACTACATACGCAATGAGAAGAATGTTTTAATACTTACTTAGACCAACAAAGATATTCAAAAAGTTAAATAAATAAATAAACGACCCGCACCCTCGTTTCGTCCTCCCCGCCCGCCAGGAGTCCACCCAGCCGAGAGCAGAGCAGATAGAAGCTCTGGGAGACGGAGATGGCCCTCAGCTAGCGGCTGATTCCGACTGCCCTGACTTCCCATCGGATCAGCACATTTTTTGTTGCTGCTGTCACACATCGGGCCCAGAACTCCACCAGCACGTTGTGACTCCCGGTGCTTAGGGTTTTGCACAGCCTCCAACCGAAGGTCCGTTCCTCGGAGCTACTGCATGCTCTCCACCCGGAGGGAGGCTACCTAAGTAAAACATGAGTCCAAAAATCAGACCATCACAACATACGCTGACTGTACAGCACCCCGGTTGATGGCACAGCAGACATAAAGATGGCTAACGCCACATGTGAACATTATAAGATAGCGGTGTTATTTTGACCGGTCCAATTTTGCGTTGTCTTGCCCTGCTGTTAGTTAGCAGTTTGCTTTTATTTTGTTTTATAACTGATAACTGTATAACTGTAAATTTAGATTGTATGGACCCAGTACAGTACAGTACAGTAGAGGTGAAATGCTGCCCCTTCCCTTTGGAGCTTGTGGTTAACTTTTACACATTGCTCCTTTAAGGTAAAACGTTGAATACACTACCTAGTTATTTTTAATAGTTTGTTGTTCTTAACATGTGTTTTCTTATGTAAAATACAATTAAAAAATATATATATATCTTTCCCCACTGAGTGTACCAGAGAAGAGGATCTGTTAAAATCGAGACGCATCAAGCAGTGACTTCCACCTCCCCACCTCTCAGCCCGGGACAATTTATAGCCAGACAACCCCAGGCAACAGGGGGCACTTAGAGGTAAAGTGTCAGCACAGCTGCACACATATTTATCTAGCAGTAACAATTTATGGGGAGGGGGGCATGTCGCCTGTCGTGGCCTCAGCTGGGGAGGACAGCAGGGGGACAGAATAGGGAGAATGGGGGGGTAACAGAGAAAGTAGTGGTCAGAGTACCACTGTATGCGAGTGGGAAAGAGTAAAGGACAAATGTCTGCAATGTGAGCTGTCTGCAGAGTCTAGCTTTCTATCTGTATCTTTTTGTCTTTGTCTCACCCACACAATCAGACACACACACATAAACTCAAAGTACAGCACAATCTCTATGCACTGGGGCCGTCTCACTGCAGGGTCAGACTGAGAAAAAGACAGAGTGAGAAAGGGAAAAAAGCAATAAAAGATTCCGATAATGAATCCATGCAACAGCATGATAAATGATTGCAATGAAATCAGAACTGGTTTAATGACAGCATAATGAAGATGGGTGAAATTGAGGGTGCGAGGGAAGAGTTAGAGAACATGAAAGTCAAAGCAGAAAAGAAAGCACCAAATGTAATGAAAGTGGCAGTAGGGAAAATCTATACAAGGCAGAGCAAGGGAGAGATGCAATGTGAGTTCTCTCTGCTGCAATAAGCCTCCAGCAGTGAGGGTAAGAGGCAGAGAGGCCAGTATTCCTGACAGAGTCTTATCTCATCTTCACCCTGGAATAAAACCCATTTTCCAACCCGAGACAATAAAGCACAAGGTTACCAAACCTTGCACCCGTGACACCCCTATTTAGATAGAGGCCTCGGCCCAACATAAAAATGCATAACACCATCACCGCGCTGAGAGGTGGTGTATGACACCAGGGCAGAGCTCGCTGTGCCTGCGTGTGTATATGTGTGCTTTATGATAATGCAACAGAAGTGTGTTAAATTTCATTGTGTAGTTGTGCAGATAAAGTCTATTGGGGCAAGTAAAGGGACTGCACTGCAGCGCTGTCATGCTTGCTCCTGCGTTTTTTGTTGCGTCGCATTTTATGCTAAGGGTTAATTTAATTGCATTGTTCGTAACCTTGACGAGCAGGGGAGAAATAGCGTGCGAGTGTGTGCATGCATGCATTTAAACAATTGAATGTGCTCACACACCGGGAGCAATGCATGTTTGTTCCCCCTGGTATTTTTCTCGCCGCACGTTGACGTGAACGTGACGAGTGGCCCCTCATCATCACTAAGTGGATTGAGCTGTGTGATGGGCATTTCAGGCGCCCTCAGGAAAAATGCCACGCGAATCATATAATGTGCTTCTCGCCTGTCGTAATGGGTGACAAGTGTTTCCTGTCTGTCCACCCACCATCCGCTCATCCATCCATCCGAGAGCACTGCCTCCCTAAGCCTGGCCCGAGGAGGCGCGAAAGCAGAGATGATAAGATGGAGAGATCGGCAGGAGAGAGCAAGAACAAGGGAGGGATGGGAGGGAAAGAAAGACCAGATGCCTCTGCGCATCGCTTCGGGCCAGGAGATGCCCACGAGTCTTCAAGTTTCTTGTCTTATTCGCTCACAAATAGAAGGCAGAAAAGTGAATTGTCTGCTGTGACAGAGAAATAGACTCTGGCAAAGGAAGATGCAAACAGAGGGTGGCTTAGGCTAACATTTGCCCACAGCTAACGCCTGCTTTATTGAACTTTTTTGTATATCTCTCGGTCTTGCACACACATACATATGAAAACAACCCAAAAGCGATGTGAATAGGAAGTGACACGCCACCATGTCGAAAATGTAGCCTGCTCTTTTTTCTCATAGCTATGCTAATTAGGTCAATTAATTCAACGCATGTTTGGCATCATGGAGCGGTCTGTGCAGTTCGCGGAGCATTAATGGCGATATCATGTTAATTGTGAGTCTGTAGCGAATTTCTGCTCAGACACTAACACTTGGCTCGGATATGGGCGCAGTTTTAGTCTCCTGCATAGTCGTACCTTTCTTATCAGAGGGAGACATGCAAAACTGGCCCAGGACCAGCCACCACCCATTTGAAGTAGAGGCTTCTCTGGCTCGTTCATTCAAATGAAATAGTGGTACCAAGCCAGGCTCTGGCAGTCACAGACTCTTTTAATTGCTCGAAACACTATAAAGCAGGGAAAGGAGCTACTTGTCTGGAAAATACACTTATCTAATCTCTTCTGAACTTTTTCGCTTGGAAATACAGCTCTGGGAAAGCCAAGACAATTAGCACCTTTTAGAACATATTGAGATAGATCTTGGGCAAATCTCAAAAGGCGTTTGCGGATGATGTGATCATTTGAGGATTTTGAGTTGGAACTTGGCACTGCTGTTAAAGATATTGAGGTCCTCCCCCAACATCTGAAAACGGGATTACAATGGGGCCATCGTTTCATTCAGAGACTACACATTTTGCTTCAGTCTGAATATCATTATATAGCTATTGTGAAGGCCATGGAGTAGCTCTTCATTTAAAGTGGGGATGCACGATACGGTATTTCCAGCCGAAACCGATAACCGATAATTACCTGCTTCTAGTTGCCGAAAGCAATAATATAACCGTTCATAGTTCATAACCTGTTTATGCACCTGAGGGTAAGAAAGGCTTGGATGTAGTGAGCAAAGATGGACGGTTAAATATTCCAGAGCTCTGACTGGACCAGATTTTACTGACATGAGGGCATGCCAGTCAAGTGAAGTACTGGGAATTGTGGAATAGTTGTAGTTTTTAGGGCTTTACCAAACATCTCTTTTTTATTATTTTTTTTTATTTAAAGCTACTATTTAGGTTTCGGAGTGAAGCTTTGAAATTGAAATTGGAAATTAAAATTGAATTTGAATTGAAAAGTGATTAATTGAACTACATTTGTTGGTATTTTTTTTTATTAAAGTTAATTTGGGAAATTTTTAAATGTTTGTCTGAATTCAACACTGATGCCTCTATATAACCTATGAATAAACAAGACCATCAGCGAGAAGATAGCTATGTTTGTCATCGGTGCCACATGACGGACATCCCTATTGTTAACAATGTTAAAAAAGCCAAAAACAAGTCTGTTTGAATAGAAGTCTATGATGATCCTACTTCTCACTTGATTTATCAGTAAAAATTATAAACATGAGTTTATGGTCTCAATCAATCGCTAGTTTAAAGTCTTCTTTAATACAGCAGGATGTTCATTTGGTAAATGATGGTCCTATTTAGAGTAAAAAAGATGATAAAGCAGCTTTAGAGGGTGGTTACCTTGTGCTTGACAGGTTGCTACCATGGCGTCCATGGTCTTGGTGCTCTCTGTGTCGATCGTCTTAGAACTTTAACCTGTTCACAATGTGTTTTCAGTTCATGAAAGTTAATTGTAACATTTTTGGTCGCCTAAAAATGTCCTGTTCAGTTGGACTTTGCTCCACCCTCTCGTGTCACTTCTGGTTCCAAAAAACAAAGATAGGGACAGCCGAAAACCAAGAGGGCGATAGCCAAAATGTCTCGAGGCTTCAAAACTCTAGTCCACAAACCAACAGGTGGCGTCACGGTAATTATGTTTCTTTCTTGTCTTATAAACAGTCTATGGCCACGCATACTACATCTTTGCTATAAGTGTTAAGTAGCTCCCATAATATTAGTATATTTGCATATATTAGTATACTTTTAGAAATTGAATGGGCCTATATTGCAGAAATATTATGATGAAGTGTTGTTGCCACCTGTTTTGCATTTTACATGATAGAATGCTGCGAGCGCCTCTGATCGCTGAAGTAATATAACAGCCATTACAAATTGACTGCTATTATTGCAGGATCTATTCTCTCTCTTATTGCCAACGAAAACAGCACTTGAATGCATGATATACTTGTATTTCAATTGTCTGCATTCTGGAGTAAGAGCTTACAAAGTGTACTTGAAAGCAGCACCACCACAAGGCAATTTGTAGTGTGAGAAACAGCTATAGTCAGCTCCCATTATTTGACAATGATGAAATGTGAGCTCTACATTTTCCTTTAGGTGTTTGAGACAGTGCAGAAAACTGTAAAGGGGTGATGGAGGCTTAACTCCTTCCCCAGCATTAGGGACTATGCCCAAAAACTTGGTGTGTTTCTTTGGTAGTGCACATGAGTGAGTTTGTGCGAGTGTGTGCATTCTATACGTGTTAGTGTCTTTGTGTGTGTGTGTGTGTGTGTGTGTGTGTGTGTGTGTGTACAGAAGCCCTTTATCAGATGCTGGCAGAGTGGAGCACAGGGGGATCGATAGAGCTTTGGCCTGAGACAGGGAGACAGTACCTGGATCTCAGCCGGCCTCCACCATTCCTCTCATTGATCTTCATTACCTCCACCGACTGGAGCTCGAGCAAGAAGGAGCTGGACGCAGTGGCCCATACACACAGGAACACATACTGTACACACTCCCACAAACAGTCTCAGTAATCTCTCTGACTTTGGTGGGACCTAAAGTGAACTGAGGCAAGACACTCCACCACTCATCTTTACATCCAAATTAAAAATAAAGAACATGTTGCATTGACATAGTTTAGGCAACATTGGGCATACGCCATAAACCTGTATATGTATTCACATTATGTATATATAAATATGTATATACATATGTACAGTATATATATATATATATATATATATATATATATACATATGTATATATATATGTATATACCAGTGGCGGGCCGTGGGCCTGGGGCCTGGGCCTTCAGTGAGGTCCTACACAGTCCCACCCAAATGAATCCACCTCTTATTACCATCATTATGATGCCATGGCTCTAGACACTATACATTTAGACAGAAACGCAGTATAACTGGGCGTTGTGTCACCTTAAACATAGTCGAGTGCAACAGAGTTATATTAATATTTAAAAAATTCAGTCATAGCATACATTACAGTCAGTTCTGTTTTTAGCTTGGATAGCTCGAACAGTGTTCCGTGACTCTCTGTTAAGCTGGAGAAGGCTGTTTGCGGGAATTTTTTCCGGTAGGTCTTAAAGTGCTGGGGGTCCAGGAGGGAGAGAAACATTAATTTTTCGTGGTCTTGAAACCTGTTTCGTACCTGGCAAAGAATGTTGTCCAGAATATTGTTGTGGAGTTGTTGGTAGTATGTGCGAGGGTCTCCTCGTGCTGCACGTGGGCCTCTGCGTGCGCTGGGTGAACTTGAGATGCGCGCTGTGTCATCGTAGATTTGACTGAACCGGCGCCTCTCTCGCTCGATTGTGTCACAAAACTCGTTCACCCTTGTCAGGCAGAATTGCACATCCAATGTTTGTTTCTGTAGAATTCCAAAAAGCACATCCGAATAATTAAAAATCCCATTGAATGTTTCAAGCAAAAAACAAAACTCAAAATCATCCAAACGTGCATTAAATCCATCAGCCATAAGCACAGTATCCCCATCATATTCATCATGATGTTCCAGTATGTGGTTAAACAGCTCCTTTAGGGCAACTCTCTTCTCAAAGACTGCATTGACCAATCTCGATGTATATTGCCACCTCGTTGGTGCAACATTAGGAAAACGACGCTTGCAGATGTCATCCAGCAGTTGCGTGCGCTTAGGGGATCTTGAGAAAAATGCTACAAGGCCATTGAGGTTGGCAAAGAAGACCTTGCATTCTTTAAGCTTTGAGGCTCCTTGAGTCAGTACTAAATTTAGTCGATGTGCATAGCAGTGAATGAATAAGGCCATAGGTGCCCTCTCCTTAACTTTAGCCTGCACCCCATTTAGTCCAGATGCCATGACCGCTGCGCCATCAAAACACTGTGCCACAACTTTATCCAGACTACATTCATTTTCCTCCAAGAAACGGAAAATAAGAGCGGCAATGTCATCAGCTCGCTTGTCGCTTGTCACATCTTCAAATCGGAGAAATCGCACCTTGACACCTGTGTCCGTCACACGCAGGACGAGTGAGAGCTGTGCTGCATTTCCCGCGTCTGTTGTCTCGTTCACCATAACAGCAACAAAGGGAGCTTTTCTAATCTCCATTTTGATCTCTTCTCCCATCACTTCAGCAATAGCATAAATCAGGTCGTTGTGTATTTTGCCTGACGTCCCAGTGAACACTTTGTTAGTGGACAGGTGGTATTGTAAATCTGTGTTGCTTTCAGAAAGAAAAGAAAGAAGCTCCACGTAGTTTCCTCTGTTTGTGGAGTCAGCACTTTCATCGTGTCCCCTAAATGAAAGTTCCTGTTTACCCAAAAACATGACACAATCAATCAGTCTTTTCAATATTTCCCTATTTTTCTTCACCTTTTCATTGTGCAGCTCCGTTGCCCTGCGCGCTTGTTCGTTGAGCTGTAGATCCACTCGGGTGTCCCCAAAAGTTTTCAAAAGCACCATTGCTAGTAAGTGCCTAGCCGTGCTTTGGTGTCTCGTTGCTGCCTTGGTTAGACAACTCAAGTTTGCAAAGCCAGTGTGGCTCCAAACACCAAATCGATCACTTGCAAATAATAGGCATTCCCAGCAATACAGTTTGCAGTGTCTCTCGGAGCCTGTGAGCCATTAGTAGCGCTCGTAGTTGGCAATTTGAAAGTGGCGGACGAACCCCTTTCCCGGCTGTGACAGGCTTGCTAGCGTCGGGGTCGGGCGACCTCTCCTTACAATGTCTAACTTTTCTTGAAAAGTTCGTCTTGAGAATGGCGTTATAATTATATCTTCGACCAAATCGATATCTTCTCCTCCTTCCGCCATTGTGGGCTGAAAAAATAGCTTAGTAGTACGCGAATTAGCTCGTTTATCAAATTCAGTTTCCTAGTTCTGCACAAGGTAGGTTCTGCATAGACCTGCCCATAGGACCTGCCTCTCAATATTGCGTAATCCAATCAAAAGACGTGCACGTACTACGCCTGCTAGCTGGCTCCTGTGTAACACTGGAGCCAGCCAGCAGGCGTACAATAGCCAACTCGAAAGCTGATTGGCAGAATTTTATTTCCATTCACTTTGAGCTACAGGTGCCCGCACTGTTGATTCTGAAGGCCTGAGGGCAGATTTTAGACCCCTGGCAACACATGATGGCTGAATATGATTGGATAAAAGCTCTAACATAAAGACCAGCCCTCCAAATCTCAACCTGAGGCTAGAAGCAGTGCAACCAAGAGGAAAGCTATGAAATGAAGAGTATAACTCTGGGGAATAATTTAACACATATTTGTGGAAAAATATATCAAAATTAAATTTATATTCTGATGATGTTTAGGCCAGCAGAGAAGGCCTTGCTGGCCCTGACGGCCCACCACTGGTATATACATATGTATATAT
>CALSCE010010855.1:5849489-5874137 GCA_943593645.1 Bovichtus variegatus | reverse complement strand
GCTTGGATGTGAAAAAAAACGTAATTTTCATGCAAAAAGCTTGGATGAGAAAAAATATTAAATTTTTTAATGAAAAAAGCTTTTATGTGAACGACCGAGCAAACTCAATCTCCTGTTGAAGACATGCGATACAGTCAAAAGGTCCACAACAAACAAGTAAGTTGACCATGAGTTGAGTTTGTTCTGTCGACCGCTTTTTAAAGGTCAAGAATGAGAAGACAATCTCGACTTTTGAACAGTTTAATCATGGTTACTGCAGGGCTGCTTTTAAAGGGCTACTTCGACTTGCAAGAGACATATTTTTAAAACAGAATAATCAAAATCCAAGTTGTACTTCCAGTCCGTGGTATGAGTTAAGCTCCAAAACACTGGAAGTACACTTTCCATAATGCAACTTTTCAAACACTGCCCGAAAAATGCCGTCTCCACGCCCCCAGCATGTAGCACAGGCTTCCTATTAAATCTCAAGATTAGTGCAAGAGCAGCTCACCCATAGCCACTGAAGCCCAGTTTTCACAGGTTGAGTAGCACTCCTGGTGACAAGTAACCTGAGCTCATGTGTAAGATTGTTGGAGGTTGGTTTCCTTTTAATCTATGTCTCCAGACTAAACAGCAATGTTGAGCAGAATGGGGATTAATTATTTATCTTATGTATTTGAACCTGGAGGTTTCCTATCAAAGCAATAACAAACACTACGAAGCTAAGCGATTGTGTTTACAAACAACATGATGGAGTGAAATTCATAACGCAACTCATTACAGTAATGTAATCATAAACTGTTTAACGCTAACACGTGTAACACATTTTTCTAGTTGTTAATGCGAAAAGTAAAGTGATTATGGTTGCCGACACAGTTGATTAGCAATGTTTTGTTTGCACACAGCTCTGTATTTTTTATTTGGAGCGCCACATGACTCCCTCGAAGAAAAAAAAAAAGACATATCCTGGTCTCAACAGGCAATGAAATAAAGGTTAAATCAAAAGAAAATATTTCAAACCATGACTCTGTTCACGGAGCATTATTGGTCCATGTCCAAATAATGTATCTGTATTCATTTATAGTACATCTCAAGGGGGCACCCTTTCTACTTTATTATTTCCACAAACAATAACAACAAAATTGGACACAGACACATTTCAGGTTATAATCAAACCCCAACTTTAAATTAAGCTTCTGAATGTTTTGACTGTTCGAAGGGAGTGGTATAATTACTTTATTCAATTCAATTATTGAACCGAATGTCCTTGACAATGACAATAATGAACAAGCAAGAAAAAGCTGTTTTAGTCAGAGAAATTGCTTGAAATACCCATGTAATCCTTTAAAGATTTTTTGAACACTCGCAATCCAATACAATTTACAGTCAACAAAAGCAAACAAGTCCACGCAGCGGGTTTAGACGTCAGGTCTGGCGAGTGGATTAGAGACTTTGTTTGTGCATTGCTTCTGTGTCTCTGTTCACCTTGTCTCCAAAAAGCCAGGCATTTAATGCACGCATGGGAAAGTGAGTTTAAAAAAAAAAAGGCAGAGAAAAAAGCAAGGGAAGAGAGCGAGTGAATGAAAGGTGGTTTATTGAATAACCAAAGCTCTTAGGTGCCATTCTCCCCTTGTGACTTAAGTTAATTCAATTTTCCCCCCTGTCCCATCAAGGCTCGTCTGGAAGTAGACGGCATCAAAGCAGAGCGGGAAAACACTAAATGATTGTAACTCAATTGTTGCTGGGCCATCATTGATTGTTTGCCCGGAAAGAAGTTGGAAGAGAGACAAGACACTTCTTTTCTCCACCTCTCCCACCCTCGGTAATCACTTTTGGGATAGATGTGTGTGTGTATATGTGCATGTTTGCACCTATCAGGATGAAGAAGCTTCTGTGGACTGAGCTTTCACCTGCACTTGCAAGGTATATGCACACAAAGCACTAATGAAGCACAAAGTAATTACAGATAAGCGGGAAAAAATTGCATGACAAACAAAGAGCACTCTCGGTGGCACACACACAAACAGATGGATATTTAATTAAGTGCATTTTTGAATGCTTTTACACACTCAAAGACTGCCACACTTACTGTAGCCCACTTTCTTGAATTAATATGTTGTCCAGCAGTCCAGCTTTTAAAGCCTTAGCTGTGCCTTGTCATTCAAGGACTCTTCAAAGAAAAACATCGAAGAAACCATATGCCAACCAAATTCAAAATATGTACTTCAGAACTACCTGTAAGCTAAAGAATGTTGGTATTAAAGGTGCAATGGGTTAGATATGGTAAGAGTTCAAGTTTGCAACATGCAAAAAATCTATTTCTACTGAAATTAGCATGTCCGGTCTTGTAATAGCACTTGGACCACGTTGGTCACTGTAGCACCAGGCTGGCATCAGTTTTTTTAAACTAAATGTATAAAATACATTAAAAAGCTTCCCTTTAGAAGCTCTAGTCAGCTCAATGTAGTACTGCATGACCTGTACAAGACAGAGTGAATAAGAAAGACATAGAATACAAACTTCACTGACAATGAGTTTGAGTTACTGCTAAATGATGATCCTCCAAAGCAGAATGCTATATCTGGCATGTTTACAAGTGGCGTGTCCAAGAAAAAGAAGAAGCCTCGCAGGGAGCCAGCCGAAGAAACATTCTTATTAGGGGACAAAGCCTCCACAGCAGTGTGCCACAGGTGAAGAAAAAATGGATTGACCTTGAAGTGATTGCGAAAAAAAGGGGATTGCAGAACACAAAAGAGATGTCAGTGCCATGGGAGGGGGGCAGAGGACCACTTAAGTGGCATCCATAGATGACAAAATAGCAGGAATTATTGCTGAGAAGTCTCTGAAAGCCATCACGCCTGATGGAGACTCTGAGAGCGCAACTCCGTCAGAGGGGTCAAGGAACATCAACATACAGGAAAACACAAGTAGTAATGGTATAGAAACTTAATTTAACATAAAAAGGTCAGGGCTCAGTTGGGATGATAAAATGGTAACTACCATTGCTGAGTGTGATAGGTAGAAACACAAGGTGATAAGACGATGTCAAGTCTGCTATTTGAGCTGTTAATGGGGGGCCTGGGGTCTCCAGGACCCCAAACATAACATTAAAGTGGCAATAAACAACATGTTTTGCTTTAACTAATCATTATGAAGTATGTTCATTGCAAACAGTAATGGCTTGACAATAATGACACCATCGGCGTTAAGTGTTTAACTCTGCCTTCATCATAGCACTGTGACTGGGGTTCGTAGTTCTTTGAGATTCTTGCTTTGGACAGTAGCCAGCCATGTTGCTAACAATGTTGTAGATCAATATTGTTGTTCATGTGAAAATAAACAGACAAAAAAATATGTCAGCAAGGTCTCCGTCGTGCAGTTTATTTGGAAACAAATGCAGTGTGTCCCGTGTTGTTGGTAGCGCTGAGGAAAACATTAAGATATCCGACAGCGGCACCAACAATAATACCACTTGGGAACACGAGGGGGAATAAATGTATCCATTTCTGCTTTAGAGTTAATCTGTAATACATTTGATCAAAAAGTAATTCTAGTACATAATACAAATTGTTGTTGTAGGACCTTTTATTTCCAAGGGAAGTTATGTACCCACAATGGGAGGTTTCTTTGATACAGCCTCTAGTGGCCATAAGAGAAACTGTAAATTAAGGTTCTTCAATATTGTCTTCAGCATATACTGTATCTGTGGTTGTTGCCAACTGAGATGGCACTAGCGGTTGTGGGGGGTTTCAATAATGGGGATGAAAAATGCTCTGCTTTGAGCAACAAAAAGTAAGCTCATGTGTCATTCCTGTAAGTGCAATTCATTTCTGTTCATTCATGTCCAACAGTGGACATGCATAATATGGTCTATTATGGTATAGATGGTGCTGCATAACAAGCTGTTCAACTGTAGTGATAAATCTTATGGACCAAATAAAGTGGAATTAAAATCAGTAGATATACAAGTCGTTTCCTCAAAATTAAAACAACCAAAAAAAACACAACAAATAAAACATGTCGTTTCTTGGCACTTTTGGCAGGTGTTAATGTGTTATTCATTGGAAATAAATATGTGGCACAGTACTTGTCGATCATAAAGTTCTGTAGCTTGATGATTTCAAACTGGGTTGAAAGCTCCAATGCCTGTTTACTTGTTTTCTCAGCTTTGTTCGCTCCATGCCGCTTCGTTGCACGTATGACATCTTGCTGAGTCCCTTGTAGCCAAACAGAATCACAGCTAAAAAGTCATTATATAAAAAAAAAAAGCCTGGAAATGAAAAAGAGAGGCTGACAAAAAAAATATAAGGAAAGTGACGCTGTTCATTAGCAGCAAAGTTTTAAAAGTCATTGCAAAGTTTGAGGAAAAAAAACAAGAAGAATGTCTTCCCTGCTTAATTTATTCTGCCAAAATTCACTCAAATTAAAGGAAATTAAATCATGTCATTTTACATCTGCGGTGAAAAGAGCGCTGAAGCCAAAATGTTGAGGAACGTGTCACCGTCTAAATTCTGTAGCACATTAACTGCCGACGTCCATATGAGCATCAACGTTTCGTTTTTAACATCCGTCCTAGATTAATGGATATTTAGAGTTTCTTTTTTTTTTGACTACATCCATCTAGTAAGAAACAGTGAAAAGGTCACTCATGACTCAAACCACTGACAAGTTTAATAGACATCTGAATAGGCTCTCGCGTGCATGTACTTTTAGTTTGATATGTGGGCTGGTTTGCGTTGAAAGGTGTGAACAAGTTCTTAACGGCAACGGCATTTTGTATTTTCAGGAATCTCTCACGTACCCACACCCCATTAGTAGTGCAATTGTTTGTAGATGTTAATCACCTAACTCCACCGAGCATGTCACGGGTAATTAAAGGGCAATGCTCTGACTGACAGGATCTGACTACCAAAAATGTGCACGCATGTGAACGTCTGAGTGCAAATAATATTTCTGCAGTTGATAACCACAGCTAAAATGAAGAGGATTGGAAAGCGCTTCCATGCCGTGTGTCGTATGTATGAACAAACTCTGCAGTGTCGTTAAGAGCCAAGTCATTTTTTCAAGTGGTGGCAGTTTTTTTTTTAGAACTTGAAACATAACAAGAAGGTATTTTAAAATTTGAGGAGCTTTACCGATAGCATCAGCAAAATGTGAAAGCTGCCTTTAGTGTTACTGTTAAAAAATAGCTTGGAATATTTTAGACGCTGAACAGGAGTCTACTGAGGTACAAACTTGGCATTGGCCTCAATGCCTGATTGGAATGTTTTCCAAAAAGCAAACAAATAAAAATAAAATAGAAAAATAGCTATCCTCAGAGATTATAGCCACAAAAGAGTATTTAAAATATTACCCACAAAAAAGCCTCAGTTAAATTCACATTACACCTATTTAAAAGGATACTTTTCGTTCATTATCAGGCAAAAAACACAAACCGTCAGGCAATTAGGCATGTTGTTCACAAGCCAAAAGCGTAGATAAATCTTTATCTGGAAGTAAAAGCAAAAGTGAGCACAACCAGCAATGTTGGTAAAAGTCCCTCATTGCATTGAATTTGGACAAACCTGCAGGTTTGTGTAAAATCTGTATAATCGCCTGACTGCAACTATTGTTTCTTTCTCCTTCTCATTTCTTCTTAGTCATGCTGCTGGCGTGGCTCTCGGGATGGATGTTGGTTGGTCAATCTAGCACTTTGGTCCGGACTGAAATATCTCAACAACTTGGTGGAGTTAACTCGAAACATACCCATCAGCCTAAACTGTACTTTGTGTTTGTGCTAATTAGCAAATGTTAGCATGCTGTCACGCAAAACTAAAATAGTAAACATGGTAAACTTTACCTGCACTATTTAGCTCGAAATACCACTGGGCATAAGACTAGCCTTACAGAGCCGCTAGCGTGGCTGAGGACCAGTAAGGTGCCAGTATACTTTGTCAGAACTGCTTGTCCGATTGTTGGATAGCTTTGGAAACACATTGTACCAACCACTTCTTTCCTAGTGTAGGCCCTTAGTAAACAGTGGAGTAGACTTAAGCCCCATTCAGACTGGATTTATTTCTCTTGGGTGAGTGGGGTCATTTTAACATTACCTGCTCTGGTCAATGGTTATAATCCCAATCGGAGCGTGTCTGTGGGTAACCTTTCACCCTCGCCCTAATAATGAATACAGCCACGATTACCTACTGTTTTATCTGTGATCTCTCTGGTCCTTATGTTTTATCAGCTCTGTGTGAAAGTTGACCTTTGTGTGAAAGTCTGAAAACGCGCTAACGCCAACACACAGGCCTATCTTTGTTTTTTTTAACAACAGAGAATGTCAGCTACAAGAAGGTAGTGTATTCTCTGATGAGCTTTGTTTTCTACCCTATATATTTGTTGTCGTTCACCTTAGCCCTTGCTTGGCCTTTTACTATTACCTCTCAGTTGACTGTCAGCTGACTCTCACATAGGTATCAACACCTGCATCTAAAATGTTCATTTGATACAGAAGAAAAACTGTGTTTGTGATGATTCTCAGGCAAGCTACGAAGTGTCTTTTTTCTATGATTTCTAAGCGGATTTGTGGTCGTTCCTTCACGTTGGACAACAGCGATAATTATGGCCTCGGTAACTGTAAGACAATGTGAACGACATCAGTGTGAAGTTTTGACTGAGTTATGAGTGCGATTTCTGATTCAAATGTACCCCATGCAGTATATTTGCCTCTCGTCTCTTCCTCCGTGCCTCCTTGTCTTGTGAAATGTCTTCTTCTATTACGGGCCATATCCTGTAACTTTGAGATTGTTAAAATGACGTTCGGAGCGGTGAGTGAAATGACACAATAGACAGAGCACAGTGAACATTTCACCACTTACCTCCTCCTGTGATGTTACTCCTGCCAATATAAGGTATAAGAGTCGAACAACGATAACCAAAACCAATAAAATAAAAAAAAAAGGTCTAATTAGTCAGAAATGGGAATTATCTTTAACTTCACTGTGGGTTTACCCTGCTCACACTCAGAAAAGGGGTGAGGCGTGCAAAAAAAAAAAAAAGTTTATTGTAAATAATAATCAGCCTTTTCTGGGAGTGTCAGAATGTCCTCCCTTTCTTAGCTTCTGAGATTGGTCGTGTCCAGTGTGTGTATGGCTGTAAGCTGCTCACCTCCAGAACACAGTCCACTGCAAGAGATCAGAACCAGGTTACCAGCATGCTCATATTGTGTGGCTGATTACCCGATTCCGTCCAGCTGTCTGATCCCCACCTGGGCCACTCCCGACCTTCCCCGGCAGACGGCGCCGTGACCACACCCTACTGCCACATCCACAGTGCACTTGCACAGTAGATATCACAAGAGCAGCAGTTGGCTTCGAACAAGGTGTAGGATGAGATGAAAAAAGTGGATGTTTGTGGAATAATGAGGGAAATGTCTCCTAGCAGAGAAGTGGTCCATAGATTAGAAGAAGAACCCCCCCCCCCCAGAGGAGTGGCAACCGATCTGCACAAGATCCACCATAATACCACTTGTTGTGCATGCATCGCCATCCCTTGGCATCGTCCTATGCTGCATTGTTATCAGGGTCACTGGCTCGAGGCAAAACTCTGTCTCCGAGATGATTGAAGATCATTTCTGAATATCAGCATGTATTATTTATAATATGAGAGGTTACACAAGGTATTTTCGAAATTAATTTAGGTTGTAAGAACCTACGCCACCAAAGGTCAACAATTAACATCCAATTAATAGTCCTCCAATTATTTATAGACCATAGACATTGTAGATTATTCACTGCTTAATCACAAAAAGCCAAATGGCGGCTCAAGCAAACAACCAAACTATGTAGTTTATGTTTACATGCAGCTCACTGCTCCCTCAAACACCACAATCACTGCCAGACCCACATACAAAAAGGAAGGGTTACCCTCTGGAATAGCAAATCATGACCTACTCAACGTAACGGAAAAGACAATGAATGCCTCGTGCAGCACAGAACTTTTCTCCAAATCTCTCACATGTAAATAAGTGTTATTGCGTTTGCAAAAATACGCTAAATGTGTAGACATTTCTGAAACAGTGGGTCTTAGATTTCACACTGAAGTAAACAAAAGCAGGTTTTTCATTAGCCAATAACTGTGGATTCGGTTCTTATCAGCTGTACCTAACAAGCTTAAGATAATGCCAGCGTTAAAACTAAAACTAAAACTAAAACTAAAACTGTGACTTGGTTATTGACTCCTTCTCCGTCTGTCTTTTAATTGTTTCCGGCTGATTAGTTTTAAAGCGAGAAGCCTGTGAATGGATCTTAAATATGCACATGCGGGCTACATATATGTAAAGCTATGTGTCCTCGGGCTAAAAGTCAGCATCTCCTCCGGAGGAAGGAGCAGCATTGTCAGCATTGAAGGGTAGAGCTATAGTTAGCTCTATAGTTACTTCAAAGATTATTCGTTGTAACGTATAACCCTTTTGGTTTGGATGCTCGTACAGAAAAGAAGAGAACAGTGAGGCCATGTTTGTAGTGTAGGACTTAAAAAGCTGCGCATTTTAAGCAAATACTGGGTTTGAACATTGGTTTCATCCCAGGCAGAGATGTTCTCATCCCAGGCTGACAGCAATCACCTGTGGGATCACGAAGACACCTTGGGAGATGCCAGATAACAAGTGGAAACAATCTTTTTTAGCTTGTGTGAAGTCAGTACGGAGTGCTGAAGTCTTTGTATAGTTTAGATACCGATATTCCAAGGCTCAAGGGTTTTACTAAAGGCTGGCCCACACCTAAAGACTCATCAAATCTTAGCACAACCTAACAACATGTAATGAGCATTTCCGGCTGTCCTCGGGGGTTCCCAAGACACAAAAGTATATTGGATCCTAAATATTGAACATGTTTAATATTTGCGATTCGAATTCAGTGCGGCCAGGATGGACTTCCGAGCAGATCGGGGGATGTAAAAAAACATACCTTACAAAACAGAAAAATCTGGCAAGATAATCTTTAGAACCATCAAAAAAAGCAGGGATTTGATGACCATTGTCGGCAGAGGGGACTCTCGTGTAGCGTGTGCACCGCACAAGTGTTGTCATGGAGTTGAGCGATTCACATGGTCAACTTTGTGGAAAGCATAATGAATTGTTAGCCCAGTGCTAAGCCAAGTACATATTCAGGCAAGCAATATAACACACTTTTATTACAACTTTGACTCATTTTGTGCGTTTTTATGTGGAACACATTCAGTGTAATTAACGACCATTTGATTGGCTGCAATCAGTGGCTCTCAGCGTAAATCAGCTCACAGACAGTTTTGTGTTTTTTCCAGTCAATCTCTTCTGACAAACCTTTCTTTTCCACCGTCCGGCATCCCGCGGAGTCAGCGTAATGGACAGAGAGAGACAGAAAGAGAGAAAGAAGATGGTGACCTCCTCGAGGGGCCATCCTGACATCATCCATAGTGGCGGTGGAGACATGGCACTGTCACAACACACAGAGAGGGGAGGCTGGGGGGGGGGGGGGGGGGGGGGGGGGGGCTGGCTCGTTGTCACCAGCTCTGACACACTGGGGAATGACCCAAGCTGGAGCAATGACTGTGACAGTAATGGGACAGGTCTGTTGGTAGAGGGATGGGTGGTGGTCGGGGGGATAGAAACAAGAGAAGGTGGAGGGGTGAGTTGTGCGAGGGGGGGGGGGTCGTTGAGGATGATCAGAGAGACAAGGCAGTAGAGAAGACAGGATGACTGTGTCAGCCTGGATGGGTTCAGCATTGTTTGGATATTTGAAGTAAAACAGTTCAGACCTGACGAGTGAAAAGCTTTATGTTGCGCCTTTTTAAACGTCGGCGTATCATTGTCAATTGAATAGTGATTGTTTTGTACGAACAAATAAAAAGACCAATGTCAAGAGAATGTCGGCCTTTATTATTTACAGTGTTCCTCAAACTTCCTCAAATACCATCTTTTCCATGAACCCTTTTGTGACCTTTGCCTTCTCCTCCATCTTTGTAGTTTGTTGTGAGAGAAGCTTGCGGGTCTTCTTGGTGATGGTCTTATATTTCCCCTGAACGTCCTGCAATTAAATATCAGTGTGCTTCAGTTAAACCCCTTTCTCTGATTTCCCATGCAGATAATAAACTTGTCCCCCAGTTGTATTTCACACACATCTAATGGGACTCATTTAGCAGCTTCAGCGTTACAAGAATATGCATGTGCATGCTCAGCCAATCAGTCTGAGCCCATTTAATCTTTAGGGGTTCTGCCCTATAAAAAGACAGAGGCAACGAGACTCTTCGATGCATCTAGGACTATCCAGGGTGCAGAGGCTTAATCCACCATTTCAAGATACACAGCTGAATGGTGCTTTCTGCGAGCGGTGTGAGTAAAGAGGTGGTGATCCAGTGATTTGCTCATTTTGTTCAGTTGTCTCGTTTCTACAATGTCTGCAGTTTCAGGAGGGGAACGGAGAATAGTTGCTTTTTTGGCCACCCTCTCCTAAAACGTTATCTGCTCCAGGAAGAAAACATCCGGTGATATATTCCTTTACCTCTCAGTGGGAGTTGCTTTTCATTCTCCAAGCCCTGAGGACATTTGTGAACCCACATGTTCAGGCAGGCCTCTCTTAAATTGTTGTCACTATGTCTGCAGAGCAGACTCACAAGAGTCTGCTTTTTTTAGTTCATTCCACATATCTTCTAGTAAAAAAGAACTCCGAATCACATCCCTTTCAGGCAAAATCGGCAAAAAACTCTTTTTGGAATTAATTTAGTGATATTTAAACATCTGTGTGTAGTCAGGTGCATTGGAGAATAAGTAATGACTCTAAGAAGGTTGCTTGACCGAAATGTAGCCCTTCAATAAATTTAAAGTGTTGACAGTGTGCAGGAGCTGATTTAAATTCGGGTCAAGAATGAATCAGCCAGATGTCTTTTAGCCTCACCCACATAAAGAGGAGAGCAAGGAGAGGTTGCATTGTGCTTGTCTCGCTCGTATTGTATATAGGCATGTGTTATGTGGAATGCATGGCTAATTGGAGGCACATACGATAAAAACAGAGCGTCTGCATGATGGTAGTCTAGTGGTTTAGTGGTTAGACTTCCAAATAGACAAAACACCAGAAGTTTGTGAGTTCAATGCCAGGCTGCCACCAATTGTGCTCCTGAGCAAGGCACTTAACCCCATGTTCCTCCAGGGGGACTGTCCCTGTAGTTAGTTCACTGTAAATTGCTCTGGATAAGAGTGTCTGCTAAATGACCTGTAATGTCATGTCAGATATGGACCCTTCCTTAGCTCTTTAGGATTACTCTAAACATGGTTGCACAGCTTTGTTGATTTTGGGTCGTTGAGTTTATACACTGCGATGCAGGACTTGTGCAAGGGGAGCTTTCAAAACTGTCCTTCCAAATCCATTTGCCTAAAAGGTGGCGATATGAACCATTTTTCCAAACCAAGTGCAGACCAAGGCTTCTTCTATGCATTTTTGGCCTTTCGTCCACACCCAAGCAGCGTTTTAGGTAAATGAAAACGGAGCTTTTGTAAAACTCCGGCGAGGGTAAAGATTTTCAGAAACTCTGTTGTCACTGTTCATGTTTGACATTGCAACATTTCGTGCAACGGTGGCATAAATACCTCCATGAACGGCGGATGTCACCAAATAACCTTGCTGACAGGACATTTTACATGTTCACACATAAATGAACAGTTACTCTTTCACTATCTTGAGGAACAGAAGCGACAGAATGCGCTACATTATCCAACACTCCCACGACACAGACCCCGCCACCAACGGTCGCCTGTGTGAGTGTGTGTGTGTGTGAGTGTGTGTGTGTGTGTGTGTGTGTGTGTGTGTGTGTGTGTGTGTGTGTGTTTGTGTGTGTGTGTGTCCCAATCGGCCCACTGGCTTTGACAGTACTTCAGTTTTGCTTTTGTGTTTTGATTTTAAACAGTGTGGACTTGTGTGTGAATTTTTTTTTTGGAGCAAAACCCAGTTTACAAAAATAGTCGTGAATAAAAAAAGTATATATCATATTTTGTGGTTTAGTTTGTGTGCAGTCAGAACTCATTCCTTAGTCCCACTGGAAGAAAATTTAACATCATGAGAAAAATCTGTAGAAAAATTATGAATGATCTGACGATTTGAGAAGAAGAAAACTGTTCTGAAGCGTCTTTTGGATTCATGGACATTTATTCACGATGGACCACGTTCATAATGATGTCCTTTGGAAGTGTATGTCACTGGATGACATCAAATGAATAACGAGATGAAATGCTTCACAAATGTATCGGGAGAGAATAATAATCAGGTCCGACAGAATCAAATCATGGAGGGTATGACATAGATCTGCTCTTTTTTTTTTTTTTATACTTCTTTGCAGCTTGAACGAATGGTCACCCGCTACGGTCGTTTGTGCTAATGTGGCTCTGCCAGTCCATTTAACCTGCGTCACCAACATTGTTTCCCGGCAACAGTGGTAACCACCCGCAATAGGATAGTGAACATTTGACACCAACATACCACACGTTGCAAAAAAAAAAGTAGTGAAAGCAGACTATCCAGATTAGAGGACAACGAGTTGAACGTTTAATCAGCGTGCGGAGGTGAGTGGCCAGTAAGGAGAGCCATAATGAACTGAATGTGAGCAGCAGGGATATCATTTCTGCTGTCTCACCAAAAGGCCGCCGCTGTTTTAAATAATAAATCTGTTGCTCAGTACAATTAAATCACCTGGAATAGCTTGTTTTTAGACAAACAGTATGGCTATTGACAACCAACTCTGTAGCTTTTCTTGGATGTTGCCGCTTTCTTCATCATGGATGATGTGGCTGCTTAGTTTTAATAGGAGAGATGAGATCCTCTGCTTCTCTGTCTACTTAACATTTCTCCTCTCCAGCCCCCCCCCCCCCGCCCCTCCGTCAGAGAGAGAAAAAAAGAACTGTAATAAAATGATGGAGCATCAGCATTCTCTAGAGGCCAATGAAGGGCATAACATACTCTTTGTAGAAACATTCATCTTTCTCTTCGACTGATCTTTCTCCTGTCTGCTTCCTTTCAATGCAAGATGCAAGAAGAATATTTATTGCAGAATCCTGCGTTGTGCAGAGAGTACTTTTTAGAGCAAGGTAAAATCGGATTTCTTTTTTCTTTTTTTCTTTTTAAAGACCGACTGGTATTATGTAACAAGAGGAGCCGAATGAGAAAACCTGCTTTGTGGCTTGTAAGGAAGTTATCAAGTTATGTTGTCTAACATCGCTTTGGCACACCCTAACTGAACTTAGTATTTAACCTAAGGGCTGTTTTTCTTTATTCACCTATCAATGTCAACATTATTCTGGGTTAGTTTTTCCACATAGTCCTATTCTAAAGTGCACATTTGTACCTTTTTTTTTTTTTTTTTTTTGTCTGTGTCCTCTTACTGTATTTGTTGCAATCGTGCCATTCGCAGCCCACAAGTGGGTGTGTCAGCGTATCTCTTGGAAACTAGAGGGACAATAATCAAACAAACAGTTCAGAAAACACCCCAGCAGGTCTGAAAACCACTCCTTCCTGTGGAATGACTGGGATTGTTTGCCATGAAGACACATCTATTATTGTTTTTCTACTGGGATCAGCTGTCATTTTGATGATGATGTGTGTGTTAGGGCTGAGAAGAAGTAAATGTGATACAGGACTGTGGATTCTGAATATGATCCCATAGGGGTTTTTTGGGTGTGTTTTTGTTTGATATGTGTTTGCTGACATCAGAAGGCCCATTACAAGTTTTCTTTTAAAAATAACCTACTGTAATTCTCCCTATGTTTTATTTCACTTTTCATTTCGTAGAGACTTTCATTTTGAGTACCACTCAGAATCACTAGGGGAAGTACATGTTGATGACAATAAGTGGAATCCGATTGTTAAAATGCCTAGAACCAGAGCAGAGCCAAGTGTTCACATTTCTTCACAATTTGCTTCCAAGTCAGACTCAGGTCACAAATTTGATAACTTTAGACTCTTAATCAAAACAGACTTGCAACTCGACTTGGACTTTAACACTGATCACTCGTGACTTCCCTTGGATTTAAGCCTTTTGACTTGAAAATACTCGATACCTTCACCCCAAGCCCAAAGATTAAAAAGCATGTACTTTTTGGGGCATTTTCCCCTTTTTTTTGAAAGAGTACAGTGTAGAAATGGGGGAGAGAGAGAGAGAGAGAGAGAGAGAGAGAGAGAGAGAGAGGGGAGGGCTATGACATGTAAAAAAGGTCCCAGGGCCGAATCGGACCCAGGATGTTGTGTGGTTACATAGAACGCACTGTAAGCACTAACCTACCAAGAATGAACTAACCTGAATTAACTGACGTTAACGCTTTTCATTCCCAGCGAGTGAACACTTACTTCCCCAGATCCACTTTATTTTAATCATTCCGACAGCATCCGATCAGGTGGCAGCAGAGAACCATGAAGAACTAACATGAGGCCGGGGTCAACAACAAAAAAATAATTACAGTTTGCATGGGACAAAATTGGTAACGGGCGCATTACGACTTGTTTGGGAATTGAAACTAAAATTTTAGGACAGGTGTCAGTCTTGAATTGGGACTTGAAAGCAAAGACTTGAGACTTGCAAAACAATGACTTGGTCCCACCTCTGTACAATACAAGCAGGTATATCTGGTTAGCCAACTGCCTGTTTCTTACCTTTGCGTTTGATCTAACTATCTATATCACTCCAAATTCCATTCTTTACAATTGTCTGTTAAACTGTTTCTCTTTCCTTTCTCTTCCTCTGTCATTTATCTGCCTTCCATTAAAAATACCCCTGCTCATGCAAAACGAGTCCAAGCTTCCTGTAAGTGTGTGAAAGTATGTAAGTGTCTGTATGCAACGCTCCACCCATCCCTCCCATTCTTGACTCCCCCAGAAAGTCCACACCTCCAAGCCAATCCCTTCAAAACAATCCAGGTGACTCCGAGCCAGTTGTCATCGACACAAGGCCAGCTGGGGCACACTCACTTGCCAGGTAGGAAACTTGTCTTTTACATCGCGTCTCTGTGTGTAAGGTGAAGGGCTTTGTCTCTATTAAGAAGACATGTTAGATCACGAAAATAGATGTAGTGTTGATACGTTTGAGTTTGTTATCAGATTAATGTCGGAAAGGGGACACGAGATAATGTAAGAAAAAAGTGACACTAAAAGGGCAAGAATATTGTTCATTCTGATTCTTTTTATATTATACGAGGGAAGATCTTGTACGTCAAAAAAAAAAAAAAAAAAAAAAGAATTGCTCAGCCCTGGTACGTACAAAAGAGTGAGATTTGTAAAGATAGATAACTGGAAGCGGTGCGAATAAAAATACACACGCTTGTGCTTTACTCCTCCGGCTGATACGTGTTACCTTGAAAAACGGAATAAAGTCAGGTTGGAGGTAAAAAGGCAAGATGTGCGAATGACAAAGAAAAGCAGAGCTGAGAAGAAGAAGAAGAAGAAGAAGAAGAAGAAGAAGAAGAAGAAGAAGAAGAAGAAGAAGAAGAAGAAGAAGAAGAAGAGTGGGGAAAAAAAGGCTTACCGGTACAAGAGAATTTCAACCCCACCTTGTTAGCCAGGAACATTGACTCATACAGACAAAGTGATCTTGGTGGATAGAAAGTATTTGCAACTCGCTCAACCTGTAGAGCAAGTAACAATTAAGGATCTATCATTGTGTCATATGCGGATGCTATGTACACAGGGGGCTAGACAAAGCTGTGGACATAATGGAGATCTGCAGAGGATCAAGAGAATTTAAACAATTAAGGTTTTTTTGTCTAACTATCCCTGCCTATAATACTGAACCAGTTTGTGTGATGCTGAGAATGTGGATTTCGTTCACGAGAATACTCTTGTACACTGTGTTGTAGACTTAATAAAGCCACAAGAGCGCTATTTGCATCGCACTGAGTAGGAGTATTTGAATCAAAGGCATCACATAACCTGAGGTTTCTCATTCGAGAAAGAACGATATGTCTCGTCTGTCACAACAAAGAAAAAGACAAACGCACGGCAAAGAGATAGACGAGGCCGGCAGAAGGCAACATTGCAATCTAGAGCAAATAGGAAAACAAATTGTGGTCCAGCTTTGCCATCTCCCTGAGACAAGATTAACTGTTGCCTCTGAGGTTTTTTTTTTTTTTTTTTTGCTATCCGAGCTGAATGTCACCTCAAAGTTTGTGTATGTGTGAGTGTGCATTTTGTATGGAATTGGGAGATAAATCCTACTGATAAATCACATGTTCTATATGTTTGCGCAAAAGCAATGCGTGATTAATACCCCTGGTTGTATTCTCCACTTAGAAGGAGAGGTAAAGCGCAGGTAACATCAGCGGTGATTGAACATGTCTGGCTCTCAGTAGCCCATGTTGTGATTCATTGAGTCAAGCCTTTTTATGCTGTGTCATTTAATAGTCAGGTTTTGCTGGATGAGAGAGAAAAGAGCGACTGATTTGACAGCTCAATATGTCTACAGTGATGCCCAAAAAAAGCAAAGTGTTTCTGAATTTAAATACCCCGGATTAGACGAGACAGAATTGAAATGGAACAGTGGACAGCGAGGCTGTTATCCAACATGTTGCCTGTCAAGCTGTGAGCATTCGTCAGAATGAGATGTAAATGTATAAGAGAAGCCCCCCTTTTTTTTTTTTTTTCTTCTTTTTTTTTTTCTGTCACCGGAAAGAAATCCTTGAGAAATCTTAACTCTTATGTGACGTAGCAGATCCGCCTTGTGTTTACATAACCACATGAAATATGTATTTCAAGGAGGTTTTGTGCCCCTCACTCAAAAATGAATCTCCTTAAACTCTCATTCTGCACATGCCTGCACACACCTACGTGCAAACACAACTTCATTTACACACCGCCGAACCCCAGAGAGGGAGCAAAATGGGTGGAGAACGCAGCCAAGAGTCTGAAAGTACACCCACACACAAAGAAACACAGAAACCCTACCACGCAGGTATCTATAACAGCTCCATCTTTAAAGTTTGCACACGATCAGACCATTAAATCCACGTGGTGATATTTTTGACTTAAACTCCCTTTCTTTCTCAGAGCACGGGTCCCGTGGTACGATCAAGGCACACTTAACATTCACAAATGAAGTGCTATCCCTTAACAGCCCTTTGAAGAACCAAGACTGCAATAGGCACTTGGGATTACAGTGACGGCTGTGGCGGCCGGATCAGCTACACTGTTCAAATAGTTGTCTAATGGAGTTGAGAGTGTTGGTTTGTCTTTCCCGCACAGGGAGGCTCCAACGATGATTCACTCATTGATGTATAACGAGTCAGTACGGATATGGCAGCTTTGTCGAAACATGGATCTGCTGTGACCGACACTATGTTGGTGGAAGAGGACGTGGAGCTGTTTTGTTGCCTCAAAACTGATCGTCATTTCAACATATATTTTTTTCTTAGAAGTGTAATACGTCATTCTTTGGCACAATGGTACACCCTTCCACCAAGTTTCATGACATTTGGGCCCAGAGTCCTGTTGAAAAACAGACAAACAAACAAAGCTCAAACAAAAATAATAAATAAAATAAAAGTTTAAGTCACCTTGTAAATGTAAAATGTATTAAATTGTGTTTTTTAGAATAAAGAATTAGCATTTTCATCGCTGGTGTCTTTTTTTTTTTTACCTAATTTGAAATCAACCACAATTAGTTAAATGCTTTTTTTTCGGGAGATTCCCATGTGCAAGTACATTTTAGATGAGGCCACTGAAAATGTGTAAATAATTAAAGGCTCACTCCACCTATTCAACACGACAAGTTCTGTTTATGTGCGTGTACAATTCGCTCTGTGAAAACAGTTGTATGATATCTCCTGGGGCTCTGGAGGAGGCTACAACAGACGACAGATTTGTAACAGAAACTCCGCATTATAAAGTGGCAGTGTGGGCGTTTAACATTTGGGAAATGTAGGATCCAGGATTTTTTTGTCTTCACCCACTGTTGGGGACTAAAAGTCAGGATATCTCAGCTATTGCATCAATTGTCTCGCTCAAGTCCTCCAACTGTAGGATATTCATTTACTGGAGTATCCATTTAAACCTTACTGCAGCCTTTGCTTCATAGAATGAGATTAAATGTATGAAAAGTAAAATGTGCAGTGCTTTTTATCTACAAAATTGAAAGAGTTTTTCACTTTCAAGTACTTGAACTACTCTCCTTTTTCTAATCTACTTTGTCCTTCCATTGCTCAGGTTTAGACCATCAAGAACTTCATCCCACTAATCCCCTCTGGTCTCCTGAGCAGCTCTTTCATCTCACTAAGCCTCCGTCCCCTTCTACACCTCTAAGGCAGCAGTCATGAACTGGTCTGCATTGGAGGCCCTCCTCAGTGGGGTCAACAAGTACTCCACCGTGTTTGGCCGTGTCTGGCTCTCCATGGTCTTCGTCTTCCGGGTGATGGTGTTCGTGGTGGCGGCCCAGCGAGTGTGGGGCGACGAGAGCAAGGACTTTGTGTGCAACACGGCACAGCCGGGCTGCAACAACGTGTGCTACGACCACATCTTCCCCATCTCCCACATCCGCCTGTGGGCCCTGCAGCTCATCTTCGTCACCTGCCCGTCACTGATGGTTGTTGGGCACGTCAAGTATCGCGAGAAGAAGGACTTGCAGTATACCAGCTCGCACAAGGGCGCCCATCTGTACGCCAACCCTGGGAAGAAACGCGGGGGACTGTGGTGGACGTACTTGGTAAGAACGGAGGATATGAATGTTTACTTCTGGCCTTGCTTTAGACGTCACACGCAAAAAAAAAAAAAGAAAAGAAACAAAACAGACTCAGCTGTGCTCAGGCCTTGACTAAACTGAAGTTAGTCATCGTTAGAAATGTCAAAAATAATCGTCATGGACGAGCTGCTATCTACTAAAGGCAGTAGAAGACGTGTGTAATTATAAACAGAAAAATAAACAGTTTTGACAGCTTCTTTTGCACCTCTTGGCCAAATCAGAAACCAGTTCCACCATATGAGCTTGCAATTAAAAATGTTTATATTTTCATTACAGATCTTGAATTAGGCCAATTGTCTTCCCCCAGTTAGAATCAACTACAGACCAGAAGTGACTGAAAAATCACTTGAATGTTATTTAATGGATGGACAGGCAAATGGACTTTTAATTCATTTATTTTCCTGAAAATTGTGTCTCCCAGTTTAACCCTCATGTATCTTCTCATAGGTGAGTCTGATTTTCAAGGCAGGCTTTGATGCTGGCTTCCTCTACATCCTGTACTACGTCTACGAAGGCTACGACATGCCCCGCCTGTCCAAGTGCTCCCTGGAGCCATGCCCCAACACGGTGGACTGCTACATTTCACGTCCCACAGAGAAGAGGATTTTCACACTCTTCATGGTCGTCTCCTCTGCTTTCTGCATCTTAATGTGCATCTGTGAGATGATCTACCTCATCTGCAAACGCGTCCAGAAACTCGTGAGGAAGAAGAATGAGGCAGAGAGGAGGATGTTCGCCGAGAATCACGAGATGACGCCGCTGGCAGCTCCCAGGTCAGAGTTCAGATCCAAAAATTCAATCAGAGTGGATCCTACAGCCTCTGTCCACAACCTCAGTAACATCAAGTCTGAAGAGAAGCTATCTAAAGAACAAGAAAAAATGATATGCAAAATGGCAGGGGCCATGTTGCAAAACGAGTAAAAGTACTGAAGGGGTCGCCGCAGGCAAATGCATTCATCGAAGTTCATGGACAACAGCTGCTCGACACCAAAGAGATATCCATCAATTCAGGGATTTCTGAGGCAGCGTTTTGTAAATATGATCACGTCATTATCAGGAACGCTCATGCAAATGAACCCCTCAAAAAAGGGGGAATACAGAAAAGGTTAAAGGGTTAAAGGTTATGTGTATGAGTGTGTGTGTGTGTGTGTGTGTGTGTGTATGAGTGTGTGGATGTGTGCGTGTCTGTATTTGTGTTTTTTTTCTGTATATATTGTTAGCCAGAAGTACAGTATGCTTAAGCTGTTATATTAGGTTATTTGTGAATGAAAGTATGAAATGTTGTAAGCTGTAAATACAGTATTGAGAGCATACCTTTTCTATGAACACACGCGCTGCCCCCTAATAAATACGATATAGCACGATAAAGCACACAAAGCACTTACTTTAGGCAGGATGCAGTTATCGGCAGAAGTCACTTTTTTTTGTTTTTTTTTGTTCTTAGATATGCAATATGAAGAAAATGTTCTTTATTTTGTCAAGAGGTACTTTAAATCCTGTTGACAATTGTGTGTTCTCATGCTGTTTAATTTAGGATTGCTTAATGAAGGTATGATACATGAATGAAAACATTCATACCACTGAACAATTATACAAAAGAAGGGAAGAATGAACATTCCAGATAGCCTAATATATTTTATTGTTTGTATTTATTCTTGTGATCTATAAAGTTTTTTCACTGATAAAATAGAGTGTCCTTTGTTTTTTTTTACGTTATAAAACATATCATACATGAAACTTAGAATCTGAATCAGCTTTATTTGCCATTTACACATTTACACAAATTTGACAATTGTTTTATCATATATATACATATATATATATATATGTATATATATAGCTATTTTTCCACCTACTTGTATGTCCATAATATTTCTATGTCTTTTTTTTTTTTTACCTGTCTTTGTTGACCTTTGTTGTCCTTGTTTTTAGCTGTATTTTAATTTCCTGTAATTTCAGTAACTGTGTGTAAGTACATAGAGTAAAATGGAGTCAAATTCCTTGTATTTGTGCACAACACATACTTGGCCACTAAAGCTGATTCCGATGTATAGCTATATAAATATTTGGGGCCGTATGTCTGACGGTAAATATAGAGTATGGGAAAGGACAAGAAGAAGAAAGAAGACAAAGAAAAAAATTTAAATAAACCACTGCTAAGTATTAAGATGAGTCCCATATCACAATGTATTGTTCATTGATTTATTGTAGGACTAGTATAGTATTGATAGATGTAAATTACATTAAAATAAATAAATAATAATAAACAAAAATATTGTTATGTCAAAACTCAAATAGACTTAGTGGACCCGGTATCTGTTACACAACCACACAGTGAGTGACTAACTCGCTCAACTACTACTGAAGTATTGGGTCGTATTCATGAGAGTGATGGGAACAGTGATTCATAGGCTACTTATTTGGCTCTGTCGTCATCACTTTTCCACTCTACCGTCCAATCAGGAGCAGAGGACGCGGGTGCGGTTTTGACAGACGTGAAAAGGAACCAATAGCGTCCCCGAGTTCTCTTTATTAAACATCCATGCCCTGAGCCGAACAACTGCATCCGCCTTCACGGCTGCCTTGTTGAAGGAAGTAAAAAGTCTGTCAAACATGAGTTTCCACTACGGCCAGGTATCTAAATACTGCATTGTGTGTTTTGTCTATGTTAATTACAATAACATGTTATCATTGTTTAATAACTGTGTTATCTGTTTTACTGTCTTGATATAACGTAGCTATTGGTTTTTGAAATAGAAACACAAAGTAACGTTAGCATTGGTTTGCTATGGATAGCGGTAAACAATGTAAACTGTTTGCTACTCGATAATAACATTCAGTAGTTTGTGTATCAGTGTGTTTTACATTTAAACACGTAGGTTAGCTGTTATAGTATTCGCGTTCTTTTGTTTGACCTGGGCAATATTGAGGTATTTCTTGTTTTCACATGTCATTGTAGTTTTTGTGAGCAAACTATCGCTATTTGCGTGTGGAACAAGTACATAACAATGGCTACATAACAATGGCTCACTGTAAAGATTACTCCGCACATACACTAATACATTACAGAAGTATAAACAGCAAAATGTTGAAGTTACAAAGTAAAAGTGCTGGTAATTTCCCCCTCTAGGGTCTTTTATTAAGCTTTCATATAGCCTATATTAAACTGTTGGACTATTATTACTGATGCATTAATCTGTAAACAGCATTGAAACGTTGAATTAAGCTAATTTTGCCTAGTTTGTATCCTGGGTAGCTTCATATATATAACACAGTGTAGCATATTTGAGAAACTCAACACATTCTTTTTAAGTAACATTTTAACCTGCATGCTTACTGTAGCCTGTCTGCCAGAAAATGATAAAGGAAAGTTAGTTAGTTAGTTAATTTTAATCTTCTGTTTTTTGATATGGGCATCACAGTAACGTTAGAATTGTAAAATACATTTATGCACAAGGACCAGATGCACTGTGTTAAGTGTTTGTAGCGGAACACTTATAACCTATCTACAGGAAGTAAAAAATAAAGTAAAAATAGAGAATAAAATATAAAAATACATCCACAGTTGAATACACAAAAATACGTCCACAAATAAATCTACAAAATACAGGTGTTCCTCAAAATGTTGCTTAAGTAGTTACAGTACTTCATCACTGGTTAGGGTTGTGTATTGGCAAAAATCTGGGGATACGAAATGTATCATAATGCAGGAGTTATGATTCAATATATTTAGATACTGTAAGCAATTTGATATATTGCACATTTTTAAATATAATGTTAGGAAACTGTCATAGTATAAAGAACATATACATATAAGCCTGGTTTTTCACAAAACATAATGTCGCGATACAACACTGTATCGAGATTTTCTTGCACCCCTATCACTGGTGTGTGAAATATACATGTTATATTTAATAATCAATGTATTGATGTTGTTTGTGATTCACTGTGTTTGAATTGTGAGGAAGTTAGATGCGAGTCAGCTGACAGGTAACAGTAAAAGGTCAAATGTACTGTTGTAGGGCTAAGGTGAACTTATTGCATCATTGTTTATCTGATGATAAGGTTAAGACAATCTGAAAGTCCTTCAGAGAACAACTGTTTGGGTCTTCTCCCACGCTGCATGAAGTAGAGCGATTTGAGTCTATCTCTTGAAAGAACGAGCAACTCTCAATATTTTAGAAGAATTTCTCCTACGCTGGGTAGTTAGTACTTCTCTACATCTATCTAAAGTAGTCTATATAGGATATGTGTGGTACACATAATTGAATACTTCTAATTGTCAACGGTCATGCTTTGCTATCTCACAAGAAAGGCTATATGATCCCGGTCATTCTTTGCACTTATCATACAGTCTCAGTGAACTTGTCTGTCACTGTAGGGCTATCCAGGAGGAAGTAACCCACCACCAGGTGCTCAATACGGGGGAGGCAGCGGTCCCTACGGGCCTACCCCCTCAGCTCCATACGGAGGTGCAGCGCATCAACCAGCAGGTCCATATGGTGCTTATGGAGCCCCAGGTCAAGGCGGGCAGTACGGGCATCGACCTGGGGTTGCCCCCGCCGGGCATTATGGGGGTTATGGGGGACAACCGCACGGAGGACATTATGGACACCATGCTCCTGCAGGTAACTATAGGCTGAGACTGGAGCTCGCTTCCCGCCTGTGGGAGTTGAGCAGGCATATTCTGAACATGAGGTGCCTGCATATGGGCTCTCATTCCCCTTCTTCATTGCTTCTCTCTCGTTTTTCTCTCCCTCCCTCCCCTCACTGTCCAGTGGGATGATGGATAGAAAATGACTTACGTTCCCAGACAGTCATGTAGAGACAGGGTTCAGTTTGTGCCCCTCAGCAGGATTACACGGCTGGAGTGATGACTCTGGTAATACTGAGTGAGGGCTAAACAGAGTAAGAGACAGATGGGTAAAGATTGTGTTGTGTTGTGTGTGTATGTGTGTGTGTGTGTATATAGTATGTGTGTATGTGATTACACTGTTTCCTGTAGCAGCTGAAGCCTGAAAACCTATGTCGCTATCACTCCCCACAGGGACAGAATCCATCAGGGTCTGGCCTAAAGTGTCACCTGTCCCTCTCTACCCATTCATTTTTCTGACAATCAACCCTCCCTCCACACCTCCCCTTGTCTTACGCTAACACCCCCTTGCTCTTTCTCCATGTACTTTTCCTCCACCCTTGACCCTGCAGCTACCTTTTCTTCACAACACGTGCCTTATGGAACACAGAGCATGTGAAACTAAGGTTGGGGAGGTATTCTTTAGGATAATCCCAACTGGTTTCACCACTGAAGGGGATTCATTATTTCAGAATGTTTGCCCTTTAGTGGAAGATTATACAGTGTTTTTAATTAAATAAATTGGATAGTGGCATTTTTAGGCGTTATTATCAGTATTTTTCAGTGTTTTTGTTGGGGTAATCTCACACAATTGTTATGTTTTAAAAAAAATTCAAAATAAATGTCTCTTATCCACACATTCCTCCAGCAAGTAACACGTCAATACTGTGTCTACTGTATTCGGCTTATCATTTCTATGTAAAGTGTATTCCATGTCATTATATACTGTGCTGTTTTCCAAGTCGGTGCCTTCTAAACACCAAAACTGAAAGATTGAGTCAAGCACAGATGTATTATTTTTTATGATCAACTTTCTGCTTGATAGAGTCCGCGCAGCTTCAGCTGTCAGGCAGTAGCATTTCTTCATCTCTCGATAAATAAATAATTGTTTTGCATCTGGACGAGGCAGCCGCTTCATTTCTAGGAATCGTCAGTGTCTTTTTCTTCGCCCCCCCATACACACACACACATATCCGTTACTCCTCAGAGCCTGAGAGCGTCCATGAAATAATAATAATAACTGGTAAAAAATATATACGGTATGTATGTGTATGTATGTATGTACGTATGTGTGTGTGTGTGTGTGTGTGTGTGTGTGT